>WBNO01032369.1:0-149019 GCA_013400575.1 Peucedramus taeniatus | reverse complement strand
TGCGAGGCAGCGCTGGCAGAGGCAGGGGCCGTGGGGCGCGGGGCTGCCCCGGGCCGCGGCGCCCGGCGGGATGGCTCGGGCTGTCGTGGAGGAAGGGAGGGGACAGGAGCTCAGGGCAGGTGTGAGAAGGTGCAACCGCTTCGACTGCGGATGCCTTCGATGAGCACGGCAAGGCAGAGGGAAGGGGGAGGGAGAGAGATGCTTTGGGTATCAAACTGATCTCCCAGCTCTTGGCAGGTGTGCAGAGGTCATGTTACAAACCCTCCAGCGGGGGATGCATGCAGAATAGGTTGAAAACAGATTGGTTTGTAAACAGTTCTTAAACCTGGGCATACTTGGGGTAAACAAGGGTATACTTGTAAAATGCATCTTTGTGTGGATTCTAGAAAAAGGAGGATGCCTGGATCTCTGAATGGGGAAGGAAACCATCTTGAAGAGAAGAAACTACAGGGCTACGTTGTTTCCATCGTCTCTGAGAAATGTGTGGAACTCCCAGGTTTCAAATACACCTGGTGGTGTTTTATTGTGGCAGATCAAGAAATCCTTGAGTGCTTCAGAGCAAATGGATGGGACAAAATCATCACTGTTTTGAAAGGAAGAATTGGACTGCAGGCACTTAATAGTCAGTGTGATGCTTGTGTTCATTTTGCTGGTTCCCAGGGTAGTGCAAGTGCTCTTTGCACTGCAGCATCTCTGCTGATGTTTACTCCATCTCTTCTCACGGCTTACAAAGAGACTCAGGATTCTATCAAATTAATTGCTATTATCTGCCCAGTGAGAACAGTGAGGCTGGACATGAGGCATTGTCATTCAAAGTTTATGGACAAGAATTCCCATATATATTGATATATAACATTGATTATATATGTTTGGTTAAACAGTGGGGCTGTGCAGGAGGGAATCCTTTCCCTGACAGGTTTGCAGAATGCTGAGTACCATTTTAATACTTAACTATTCTATGCAAATTTCTTCTTTAGGCCTTATTAAAATCCCGATTAATATCTCCTGTTCTGGGATTATAGAAAGTATGAGTGGCTTTATCTATCTCTAGTCTAGATGTATGTAAGCACACTTAGGAAATGCTCAGTAAAGGTTTCCACTGATGTTTACTAAACTCCTTTACTCAGATTAATGTTTTCCCTGGATTTGCCTGTTAATTCTCTTTTGGGTTTTCCCAAATAATTTGTTACAATAACATCCCAATCCAGAACAGAATAAATGCCCACAGAGACCTTGTCTTTTATATTTACACAGCCATCCTTGTTCCCAAATTAGTCTCCTTGAAATTATGGCATTACCTGTGGGGAAATAAATGTCTCAGGCAAGTGAGATGACCTGTTGTAAAAGGGTGTGTTGACCACTAGGTCAGCAAAGAACTGAATTGGTGATGAGAGAATGCCAAATCCTAAGGGCAAGCTCATGTTTAATTCCTACTGATGATCAGTCAGATTTTAATATGAGTTTAATGGCAGAAAAAAATTAGGTAGTTGATGGCTACTAGCAGATAGCCAAAATCCCCAAATATATTAAATTTTGTGCGTGTTTTTAGTAAGTTTATCATCCTCATGCAAACCTTATAATTATTTCAGTGGCCTGTGATAAATAAGTAGTTCATGACTCAGACTGAAAAATCTGTGAGGGACCAAAGGCAACTTGGAAGTTTCCTTCACCTTGAAAATACAGTAGTTAACTTGGAAGCTTGAGTTTTTTTTAAATCTAGATAAATAATAATGAATTAATTCTGCTGTCATTTCCTCACTGTGATATGATTTGACTGGCAGTGGCCTTCAAGCTTGGTTTTGGAGCCATTATGCCCATATTGGCTCCTGGAAAACTTAGTTCAATAAAGTTGAATAGATGCCAATATGGGACTGTTCCAAAGCCCACTGAAATCAATTAGAATATTTCTGCAGACTGAGATGATGTTTGGATCAGGCTTTCACTGCAGAATTTGGCACAGTCTGTTTGATCCCAAGAGAAATGGTTTAATATAGTAGGGTGTGTTTGAGACAGGAGCAGAACATCACTCTGCTGTGTGCATTGCAGGGTCATTCCAAACAGACAAAAATTCTGGCTGTAGCACCCATTTTTTTATTGTAGGTGTTTCCATTGAAAACTCCTGTAACTCACTAAAATGAAGGGGGTTGGTATTTACTGCCCTTATTTGAATTCCATTCCTATTTATACAGTTGGCTAAACTTCTTAATCTTGGCAACCTTTAAGCTGTACTGGAGTCATTGGGCTGACTACTCATGTCTGGAAGTTAAAATGACTGCAAAGTGGATTCAGACAGGTCTCTGAAGCATGTTTGTGTAGTTCAGTTGTGAGGATTTTACTGTCTCAGATTTTTGGCTGGGACTTCTGGCAGCTTAGAAGCATTCAATATATTGGTTACAAGTTGGACACCCAAGTTTCTTCAGGCCAGATTTACATAGAAACACCTCTTTAGCTTTGTAACCAGAGTTTAAAAGGTACTTACTAACTCCACATGCTGAAAGGTTTTTTATACCAACAAAACACAGGTTCATACCTGCTCAGAGGAGCCAGCACTTGACTCATTTGACTCAAAATTAGCTTGGATCAGGAAAGATCAATTGTAGAAATTATTCTGAACTGGGGAGCTTCTGAGCAAAATAGGTTGAACTGTGGCTTCCCCTGTGCCACTGGAAGAGTTTGCTGCCCTTCCTCACTCCTGCCCTGCTGAAGGTTCCCTCAGTCAGGTACAGGAGTTTTCCTGTGCATTCCCTGGCTAAATGCTGTTAAAATGAGTCCCATCAGCAAGGGCCTTCTCCTGAAGTTGGCTAAAGATTCTGGCATGTTTCCAGCAATCAGGCTGGCAGAGCTGGAGCAGTTCCCACTCTTTCTTGATTTCCCTCTGTCCCAGGAGCTTCTGGCCCCATGGCAGGGATGATGGAAGAACTTGTGGGTTTTTTGTCTGTGTCTGAGCTCAGCCCACTTAGTCACATGTCTCATTTTAAGCTTTTAGGTAGCCCCACTCAAATTACAAAGATGCTTAAGTAACTTCTTGGTTCAGAGGTTAAGAAAGTCACCATTGAAAAGCCACTGGTGAATTGCTGAAATGTGGCTGTACTCAGTGGTAATGTTGCCACATCATTTCTAGTGCTCCTGTTCCACGTTTTGTTAGTGCCATGATTGTATTTGCTGATGTCTTCAGTGCTTATAAATAATGCTGATCTCACTAGGAAAACTGATAAAAAATTTAACATATCATTATAAAAATACAGCCCCTTAAGAACCCATCTGTCCAATGAGCATTAAAGTAAATCTTTTCTCGTATTGATAGTCCTTATCAAAATTTGAGATGGAATTTCCATTTTGCTGGTAGAGATAATGATGCAATTTATTTGAAGTTAAAAACACCCCCAACAGAGGAAGAAAGTAGATGACTGACACTTAACTATAAGGTCAATCAATGTGTTTTTCCTTTGAGTCAGTCTATTCATTATCATAAAGCCTTATTTTCAGTCCAACTCCCCTTTTTCATGTCTGAACTCCAGCAAACAGTCCTAAGACATCAAGTATTTGTGAAAAAACATTCTTCAAATTCAAAAAGCTGTATGTAAAATTCTGTGATTTTGTTTTTCTGTGAGAAATCAGTCACAAAAGTGTTTAAAATGTCATGCAATCCTGCAGTTCCTCAACAAACCCCATTAGGTTTCCTGGGATTCTTTTCAGTTTAGTACCCACAGATTAGGGGTTTTCTGAGTAGGCACATAGAGTGGGAAAATAGATTTTTTTTTTTTTGCTAGTGTCAAAGTCACCAGATAAAATTGACTTCAGGTGTACAGTGATTACAGTCCTGGTAGTATTCATATTTCATATAATATTTCATATAATATTTCATATAATATTTCATATTTCCCACAGCTGGGGAGTAGATCAGGAAAGTTGCCTGATAAAAATAATTAAAAAGATGAAAAAACAGGGTTTGGAGATTGGATTGCTTTTTGTACTAACTGACTGCAGTATAGTCCAGGAGAGGTGGACAATGAGAAGGGACATTCTTGCAATCCAGCTTTTGGCTGACTCACGTCAGAGATTATGGGCAGATGGAAGTTTTGCCAAACTCCCAGTGCTCCAGCAGGGTCATTAGGGCAAACAGGGCTGTTTGGCCTCTATTGGTGCCTCTTCTGTGACCCCTTCTTTTATCAAGAGTCACAGGTAGCTGGTTTCCTATGCTGCTTGTAACTGCACCTTGCCCCAGAACCTGTGCGAGACCATTTCTGCCACATTCAGGCAACTTCTGTTGGTGTGAGGGAGACTATTTCTGCAACCACCTGCAGTAGCTACAAAGCAGAAAAAAGAACTTTTTGCTTTCTCTTTCTCTGCCTTCCTCCTTATCTCTTGCAAGCTTGAATTAATTAAAAGATCAAAAGCAATATGTATTTTCTGATATTGAGTATTCTTTGTCATCTCACTATGAAAGTAAAGAACACACATCTTGAAACATGTTCTGAAATGGATCTCACTGGTTCCACATTACAGACTTTGACAGCCAATTGTCACCTGGTGCCTGTTTAATATAATTTCTTAGAAATGGTGATTGCAATATCATAGTAATATTCTGGATGTGTGAGTCAAGGTAGCTATGCTGGAAATTTTAAGTAGGTGTTGCTTTTGAGGTGGGTTGAGTTGAATACTTATGTTCCACTAGAACATGAGGTAAGAGGTATTTTGCCACTTTTCCCATTGTGCTAAGATTTGCCACCAGGACATTTGTCAGGAGAAGGGTAAACTCTGAGCACACATTGATTCCTGTGTGACTGCCCATGGTGAGGTGCATGAACTCATTAGGAGTTCTCTCCTGAGCTTTGTTCTAGAACCTAAAGGAGGAACATCTAGGAAAAAAGCCACGTTCCTTGGCTTCTCTTTGTGTGGAAGGTTTGGCTTGTGCATGTGGGGAAAAAGAGGCACAGTCTTGTTGAAATTGTTGCCTGTTTCTAGTTGCTATTTTTCTGTATTAATGTATGAACCATTTTGTTTTTTTCTGGCAAATACACTGTCTTTTTCTGCAGTTATGAATAGCAATTAAGAAGGAAGAGAAGCATGCTTAGTAGCTACTGTCCTTCTTGTCTCTAGATTTTTTAACATTTTGTAGTCAAGGTTTTCTTTAAACAGATTTTTATTCTGCAAGAAAATACCTTACATCTCCAGTATAATTTTTAAAAGCAAAATCAGTTTATATGAGTACTGTGAAACCAGAGATTAACATGCTCAACATAAAATGTTGTTCCATGCAACTTCTCACATGTTGCAAACGTTTGTAAAGCAGCAAATATGGACCCGAGCTTCTCCCCATTAAAGTGAATGGGAGATTCACCCTTTGATTTTTGGCACATTTCCTTTGAAATTAAGCCTCAATTCAGCTGAATAACTTTCATCACAAAAGTAATTGAGCAAATGGAATTATTCATGTGCTAAAAGAGATCATGAACTCAGGTTTTGGGGTTTTTGTAAGTCTTGGAGAGGCACAGTGTCTCACAGAGTACAACTGCAGTTTATAGTCAATAACTGGAATAGCTGCAGCTGCAATGGCACTTCCTCAACTCCTGTGTTCATTTGCAGAAGAAAACATTTCTCTCCTAACTCCTTCCTCTAAATCTTCCAGGTTCTGGGATGAATTGCTTGTGCTGATGCCTGCTTCTAAATTGGTTTCATCTCCCTCACTTTTCCTCTGTAAAATGCTGCTACTCCTCACAAAGGTGTAAAAATACAGCAGATAATGCTCGCAGTAAGCTCTGCTGATAAATACCATGTGAGTCCTAAGAAAAGCTGTTATTTGAAGGAAGTCCATGATGACTGATCTGCAGGTGCTACCAGTGGATTTATGGGACATGTGAAACTTACGCTTTGTATTTTTCTAGAAGGAGAGTGGAGGAATTGACATCTATCACAATTCAAAAGGATGAGAACAAGCCCACAAAAAGAAAAGAAGACTCTTCTGACTTTTAGAAATCTTTATAAACATCATTTAATGTCATTTTCAAATACCTTGAAGGGATCATAAAACTTTGCTCTTCTCTGATCATTGTACCACTTAGAAGTGGAAAGGTATGAACAGCCATAACCCTGGCACATTTTTAACAATACTCAGGACCAAAGGGGATTTTAAGATGGAAGCTTTGATAACAAAAACATAAAGATGTCATTGTCAACTATCTCAAAATATACAAGCTTGTTGTAAATGTCACATAAGCCCACAGCTAAGTGATGAATCAGAATTTCCTGTGTTTTCAAAGTGCTTCTTTTGATGAACACTTTTAACTCCTTCATGAACAACTTATTTCGTGCCCCACAATTTGCTTTCTATCCTTGTACCTTTAATCACTGAAACAAACAAAAATCCTCATTTAACATGAGTAAGCTGGATATATATAGAATTCCATTTATATTCTGCATCAAGGAAAAAAAAATACTTGGAAAATGTTTGGAAGTAACATGCATAACATTGTAAATCACTTTATTAGCAATAGTATGAATTTTTTCCTCTTCATTAAGATAATAGAAGTGGTAAACTAAACTAAGTTTTGGAGATGTATGGACTAATTTGGCCCCAGTAGAAGTCTTCATTCAGTGAAATACTTTAACATATAATTAGTATTAAGCATTTGATTGTGTCTTGGACCAAGCTTAGAACACTTTGCTGAGAGAAAAAGAGATGAAAATTACATGATTGAGAACACCAGATATGTCAAGACAGATTTTGACCCCTTAGGCCCAGCCCCTGTGGTCACTCGTGGTGACAGGACAGTCATGATTGCAGTCAGGCTGGTTTTGGGGAGCTGGAGGCCCCAGAGGTTGAGATGCCTGAGGGTTTCTCTCTTCTGGCACTGCCAATCCCTGCCACACACGGCCCCTCACTGTGGGACATGGAGAATGTCCTGCCTGGTTTTATGTACATGAGGTAAATCCCATGGGCTTGAGAGGAGAGAGGCAGTATTTTGGAGTTTTTTAAATTATCTATCCACACTATGGATATGAACTTTGTTATTAATTCTTCATGTCAGTCATCTCTTATACACTTACCTTTACCAAAATCAAGAGCCACCAATCTGCTCTTCTTCTATGGTTTGCTCACATAAATTTGTGGGGGTTTTTCTGCAGAGCTATTGGAATTTTATTTGGGGTTAGAGATGTTTGTACTATTTAAGTGCCCTGCTATTAAACAGAGTAATAATAATAATTTTTCAGTTGAGCTGCAGGTGCAGAATACAGGAACCAGCTTTTGCCAACATTTACTAAGTGCATTAAGTGTTCATCACTTATTAAAATCTGTAATTCCAGTAAATAAAAGACAATTTTAAAATTACAGGCTGGTGGGTATCCTTACTCAACTATTAAAAACCTGTTTGACAAGTTGCAAGTCATTAATAATTAGTATTACAAAAGCTATTACGTCTTTGATTGGGGAGAAATGGACTGAGGCTAGTATTACATTATTCAATTAGATTTAATTCCATTTGGTATGTGTTTTACTTTATGTGAAGTTCAGCCTGTAAAAGGATCATGGTAGCTACCATCCAAAATGTTAATTTGTGTATATAGCAAATAGGACACATAATAACTTCATCATGTAGTGCAGCTCTGTTGACTGACAGTGTAAGTGCTGCTATACTCACTATGGTTAATTAGATTTCTTTATGCACTGTACAGTAACATTACAGACAATCATTTATAAATGAGTTTATTAAAACTTCTATATTCATATAGTGAAAGCACGTTAAACTCTCTCTTTTGCCTCTTCTGTACAAAAATGTACAGAATGTCACTAGGAAAAAGTAAAATGAAGTAAAATCCTAAGTCACAGCAGTCTGTGAGTTAGCAGATCAAGTCAAAAGAACTCAGGTATAAGTGGCCTGCTAACTGGTAAAAAGGTTACTGAAGGCCTTGTATTTTCTAGGATTTTTTCTTCTGCCAGCTGACTGGAATTACATACATTCCCAGTTTATAAACATTAGTTGTATCTAGCTGAGCAGCTAGAAGTTCAATATTTCTTTCCCAATTTGTTGTATTTTCCACCACATTTCATTCAATCTGTTAGCACTTCAATAAATCCATCTTTGCATTTATTTCCAAGTCTTTATCATCTGTTTCTCCCTTGTTCCTCATTAGTAATTCCTTGGTATTATGGTCTTGCCATTGTGGGCATTTCTTCCTCTCCTAAAACACTACTTGCCACCATGAAGAAATCAGCTTCCTAATGTGTATTTCTGTGGCAGTATTGCTCTGTAAAACACCAAAGAGAATATATTCTGTATTTCTGGCATGTTACACAGAAATCATCCATTTTAGAACCTCCACCACTGGACAAGTCACTTCATCAATATCAATGTCAATGCAAAAGTAAAGGTCGAGATTAGGAGGGATATCTTTAAGATGTCAGGCAGAGAGTTCTCCTTGAAAATTCTGCCTGCAGCTGCTGTCCTGTCTGAGCTGAACAGTTCAGACACATAAAACAAACAGGAATTGACCAACAAGTTTAAGTTACACCCATTTGTTTCAGTTGTTTTCCCCTGTGCAAGGCATTCTTACATAAACTCACTGGTAACTTTCCCCCAGAGATCCAGGAGCAAGTGGAGGGCTTCATAATTTATGGATGTGGTTGGGAATTACTTTGAAATTACAGTATTGTGAGGAAGGCTCTGTAACAATTTAACTGAGCTGTAGTGACAGGAATTGGTAAAGAAGGGGACAACTGGAAGACCAGGGCAAGTAGGCAGGTCTTGGTCTTCCAGCCATGTGTATTAAGAGTGCTCCAGTGAGTGAAACATTTCTATATTTAGTCTGTTTGGGGACAAAAAAAAAAGGCAGTAGAGGATTTAGTAACCATAATAGCAACCATTTTCACTGTGACTCATGCATCCAAATCCTCTGGTTCCTGTTCAACACTCCTGTCTTTTTTTTGTCCCACCTATTAAATGTGTCATGCATGGTCCAGCAAACAGTGAAGTCATCCTTGTAGACAGCCTTCTGCAAGGGAACTGGTAACATATTTTTGTTGCTAAATTAGTTATAAAGAGTTGAAACATGTACAGAATCTTTTGATCTGAGTCCTGTCTTGTGGTGGTTGATCATGTGCCCAGTAATACAGCACAAGAGAGCACCAAAGCCTGGACTAGGAGCAGGTTCAGGATCAGAGACTTCCTAAGTGCAACAGGAAATTCTGGAATTAACATGATAATTCCTTGCAAATTCCTATCAGTTTAAGAAGGAATGACTGGGAGCTCAAACCTGTTGAAATGTCTACAGTCAAGGCCATTGCCTCTGATTTTTCTGCACAAACAGTCTAGATGGGAGAACATGAAATGTGCATGGAAGAGTGTATTTTTTATTGTCTGCCTGAGATACACTTGTAAAATATATGTACTATGTATAGAACTTATGTTTGCTTTAACAGAGATAAATCTAGGGGTTTTTTTTATTCTTCTTTTTGTTTGCTAGCTCCTCATCACTTGGCTTCATAGATGTGCTTTCAGAGATGGTGTAATATTAGAAGATGTACCTATGAAGTCATAGAGCATTTACATAAAATTTAATATGAGACCTAAGGCCAATCAGAATAAGGAACTAATATGAAAAACTGATTTCTGTGATGTTCTAGGAGCACAGATCTGATTTTTTTTTTACTCATAAAGTGCAATACACACACACACACACACACACACACACACACACACATATATATGTATGTATGTATGTATTTGTGCAGGAAATTATTTCCCAGGATGAAGTTTGCAAGATTTGGAAAAGGGAACCCATAGTGTAAGAGACCACAGGAAAAAGATTTTTATCTCTTCATATAGTATGAGGTTAACCTTCATACTGCTTTTTACCCTGAAATCACTTCTAAATAGTGGCCTTTCAACAATACATTTCCATTCAAGTTTTAATTTTAAGCTGAAATACTCATTTTATTTGTGAAGCTGCTTTCAAAAAATCAAATATTGCACAGGGACAACTGGAACAACTGATGTGGAACTGCCTGCATAGAGAAGATGCAGAAGGGCAGCCCCACTACAGTATTTTCTGGTATGATAATTAATTACCTTTTTCTTTAGCAGAATTGTCAGATATGAGCCCTTAGATGCTGCAGGAAGCAAAGCTTTCACATGCATTCTATTTGCATCACAGAAATAGATTTCAATGAATATGCCTTGTAGAATTCATGTCCTTCATTCTTGAATCTGTTTCCTGCAGACATTTAAATCACAGATGGTACTAATGGGCTTCTAGCACAAGACTTATTATTCTTTAGGAAAATAAAACTGAAAAGAGCTCGGTGCTTTTTATTTATTTATTTATTTATTTTCCTTTTTTTTTTCTCTTTTTTTTTTTTACCCACACAGAAAATAACTCAGCTTTGCAGAACCAACCTGGCTCTTGGTGCCAGGGCATTTTTGCTCTGCTTGGCTGAGGCAATTCTTTCACCTGTGCTTTATTTCTCTTGCCTGCATCCAAGTCCCTTGGGGTAAGAGTTCAGAAGTAAAAAGTCCAGCACAGCTGAACCCCAAATCATTTTACAGCTCCCACTGCTGAAATTAGAAATCCTGTGGCTTTGATCTGTTTTTCCCTGACAAACACTTGTGAATATTCTGTCTTCTGGCAGTGTTAGGCCTTACTCATGGAGTTTTCCTGTGGAAACAGAGATGAGCTGTGTTTGTGTGAGGTGGGCGACACTGACTGGGGTTCACTGAGGTTTGGGGTGCACTCCAGTTTGTGAATCACCTGCTCACCACCTGGGTGGAGTCTGCTGGCCTCCAGGTAGGGGAAATTTGCTCCCTCCTGGAGGTGCTTACCCTCATATTGCCCCTGTTTCAGGTCAGGAGTTCCCCCCCTGCCATCACTTCAATCTTTAGGTTGTGCCATGCAGAGAGCCTCACTCAGGAGCAGTTCAGACTCCTGAAACCTCACTGTGTGCATGGATCCATGGGCTGCCATGGCCCAAGGCTAATGCAGAGCACCTGCTCTCCTTGCCTGTCTCTTGATCCTTTCTCCAAGATGCTTTGCCCTCACATTTTATTTTTAAAACAGTTTATGCTGCCAGCTCAGATTTTTCAAGTAGGGCCCTTCCTCACCTTTGAGTTCACTCCAGTCAGATTTTTTTCCTCAACACAGTTGTTGATAAAAGGTCCCTTTCTGCCTACATCATCACCAAGACCACTATAATATTTTATAAACCATGAAGTACAGTGGTTACACAACACTTAACACCAAGTTCATCAAGAACTAAACGTGGCCCAGAGGTGGTGTGAATGAAAAACTCTATGGTCAGAGTACTTTCACACTCCTGTCAAATTTAGGAACACTTCACTGGGTTTGTGGGCTTCCCCCAAAGAGTCTGGAAAGCAGGATTAGACACAGCAACACAGTGGGATTCTGTGGTGAGAAGAGATAAAAATCCTCCAAAATCACTGTGGAGATGATTGCAACTCATGGATTTCTCTTACAACAATAAGAAATGCTTTAATAGCATTATTAAATAACTGTTCTTAATTAGTCATTTACCCTTCTGTCCCCTTTTATTCTTTATTCTCATTGCTGCATAACTTTTCCCTTTTTCTTAAAGATGCCTAAACCCAGATGTATGGCACTCCAGAAAATTAAAAAGGTATTAATTCCCTACAGCTTTCTTTAAATTTCTCCATGATTTTTTGTTTGTTTGTTTGTTTCTTTGGTTTGTTTTTTTTTTCTGTATGAATTCCTTTGTGTATAACCTTTTGGGGAAATCCCTCATGTTTTTTGGTAACTTCCCCCTTGAAAACCTTTCCAGAATTTCTCCAGAGCTTTCTAATAATTTCTCGCTGTGGATTTTTTTCAAGGAGATTGCTGATCTAGAATTTTTCTAGGAATTTTGTAAAGCTTTTCAGAGGTATCCCAAAGGCTTTCCAAGAACTGGTAGATGTGGTATCCCTGTCATGTTTACCCAGAATCCCTGCTGTGTTACCTAAAACCCCAAGGACACTTTGAGTTTTACTGAGATGGTTACCTAGAATGAGTCCCGTGGTATCTCAGTCCTTGGTATGGTTAGCTACAGCCTGTCCCAGCATACCTGTATTTTATCTTACAGTTTTAGGGAACTTTCCAAAATGCAATGTGGTGGAATAAATGCTAAAAAAGTCCAGAAGTTTTCCTGTTAAGTACAAGGATGATCCCTGTTATTGGCTGATGGCAGAAAGATTATTAAAAGAGAGAAAATAACTTTTTCCCTTTAGTTTACTAGTTACTAAAGCTGGGGAAAACAAGAGCAAGGAATATTGCCAGAAAGGAGAATCAAATCAGTTCAAAACTTTGAGATGTCAGAGGACCTGAGTTAAGAAATCTCCACCATGCTGTGAATGTGGAGCTGCTGCTGATGAATAAAGTGCTGAGAGAGCAGACCTGAAGTCAGAGCAGAACCACAAATATATCTGAAAGAATGAAAATGGCCCAAGTTCAAAACACATGGGCTTTCATTCCCCTGTCTCTCAGGATGTGACTTGAATTAAGAGCTTACTCTTCACCTGTAGCATTCTGATATTTTATTAAACATGCAGTACTCCAAGAAGACTGACTATAGTATCAAGCAGTACCATGCAAAAGCACAAGAGAGGACTGAGATATATAGACAGAATTGAAGATAAAACACAACTACATTAAAGTCACTGTATTAAAAAACAAGTAGGCCTGATTTACTTCTGCATCAGAGGTTCTTTATGCCACTTTGTTGGAATAATGGGGCCATGAAGTGTGCATATCTGTAATTACTCCTGCTGCAGAGGTCCTCTGAGCTGACAGACTGATGTAAATGGAGCATTGTATAAATGAGAATTGAGTTCAGTGTGGTGTAGATTGCATGTTCCTCTGAATTTCCAATACATTCTAAAATTTTAAGCAGGAAAAGTGGCAGGAATATCTCCCTCCCTCTGTGGGAAATACATGTATTTCAGAGTCAACATTTTGTGTCTAGGGGAATTCCACAGGATTTCACTGTATACCTTTCCCCTTCCCACAGCTGTGGTCATCCACAGAAGGCTGCTGGAAACGCTGCCAAGTTGTTCTGTTAAAATTTTGCACCAATTTTGTTCAGCTCTGACTGCAAGAGAGAGTCAGACTGTGCTGTCTTACCTGGTGTAGAACAATTCAGGGGAATGTCCCCAGGTGCTGGAGGGAGCTGAGCAAAGAAAGAACAAACACAGTCCCCAAAAAAGTGTTAACCCTTCTTGTCTGGCATGGGGTCTACGACTGCCATTCCAAGTGATTAATCCAACAATTTTACTGAGACCAAAAGAGGTTTAATGAGAGATTCCCTCTGCCATTCCTTTCTACACTGCAAGGATGGTGTTCTGGGGCAATTCTTAGGTATCAGAAGCATGAAATTCCATGTGTTCTCTACTTACATAATAAAAAACTAGCCAAAAAACATCCTTTTAATATTGTGAGATTTCTCTAGGGGAAGGATGAGGTCAGATGAGCTGGGGCTGTAATGTAGGTTTCTAACAAGAAAATTGAAAAGCAGGTGAGAGAAACTGCCTTTCAAGATTCTCCTTTATTATTTCCCTTTCTTCCCAGAATTTCATATCAGGACAAGACCCACACAACACTTCAACAGTCTTCCAAGTCTGCTTGTGTAAAATGTACTGCTCTGCTCAGGTGAATTGTACCCAGTGTGTCTGTATAGGTCAATGAAATCTAATCCTCCACTCTTGATAAAATCCATTTAGTAGTGACCAGATGCTTCCTTTGGAATCCCAGCTCTGTTGCATCTCCCCTTTGCTCCTATCTGTCAGTCAAGAAGGTTTCTCAGGGAAGGTTTCCTGTTTATCCTGTTGACTTCTGTACCCTGCTGCTTTGGGATCATTTTGAAATAGAATTGTTGCAAAATGCAATAAAAAGGATTATCTCTGAGACCTGATTGTCTATGTGTTTTGGATTGCTTTATTATGGAAGCAGGCTCCCTAAAGTGTATTTGATAATTTTAAACAGGATTACCAAATATATATGATGTTGTTGGGAAATATTTCCTGGCTAGCTGAAGCTTTTATACCAGTACTATCTTCTCAGTCTGAATAAGTGAACGGCTGCCCTGGAGTTTTTCACTGCAAATTTTACTAGGTAAATTATTGTGATAACAACATATCGGGGTATTTGGGCAGACTTCTGGCCAAATGCAAACTTAAATGAGAAGAATTAACTAGCTCTGATTGGTGTTTATGGAGTTTTAGGTTGTGAAATGACTGTGGAGCCAAGATGCACCCACCAAAATGCTGGTGCTGCAAAGCACTTCATCATGATATTAATTTCTTTGCTGAATTACAGCCTACAGCTAAAGAAGTTTCAAATTGAAACTTCACCTTGACTGCCAGATATAAATTGGCAAGTTGCACAGAGAAATGTTTATTATTATGTTTTCATTCAGAAAATGTTGTGGAATTAGTTAAGATTAATAAAAGTGCCATAACTGACAGGCCTAGAGGAAAATCTTTGGTTAGAAATGCCCTCCAAGGCATAGCTTTTGTGCTGCAATCTTACACAAATTGGACACAAGAATTCACTCATTCAGGGTAACAAAAAAGAGAACTTTTATTTCATGACCTCGCCTTTTTATAGAATTCCTAAAAGGGCCAGAGATTGGAGGGTGAAGTTGCCACCTCTCCAATCACACTGGTCAAGACACCAGTCCATCACTTTTATCTGACTCCAAGAAAGAATGCAAAACAATGATGATTTACATGAAAGTGTGTGAGAACTTTGCTACAAAACTGCAAACAATCAGAAGGCTTAGAGAAACTGCAAAAGAACAGGGCTACAATTTTGGTATAAGCCTAATTTTAAAAATGGAGGCTTTGTGTTACTGAGAAATGTGTGTTTTTAACGAGAAAAGTAGAGCTGAATCACATCCTGCAAAGAGTCTGAGATATGTTCAGTCCAGCTCTGCAGCAGCCCTGGCTAGTTAGAAATGCATCACACAATTGTGCTGTCTCAAAAGGCAGCACTCATCTGCAAACCAGGGACAGTGGGAACACCAATGGATGCTTGAGAGTACTTCAGTGAGGAGGAAAGGGAAAAAAAAAAAAAAAAGGATAAAGAAAATCCAGTCCCTGTTTCTCTTTCTGCTGGAAAAAAATAGTGATGTTGTGATCCCTGACCTTTTATTAACAAGCCAGTCCCTTGCAGAGGACAGTGATTCATTGCAGGGCACCTTATCTGCATTTGAGCAGGCTCACCCCCAAGGCATTCCTTTGTCATCTGCTGGAGCTACTGATGGCAATAGATTCACTGCACCAGTTATAAAGTGCTATATGAAAGACCCTTTAATGAGATTTAGAAAATTATGGATAAAGCCTAGTTTGACTTTTGTAATAAAGCATACACTGACATCTCTAACTAATGTGCATTGTTGCAGTGTAAGCCTATAGAGAAGAAAGGGTGCATTATTTGAATTATGAATTGATGAAAGGAATATGATCCTGTATTTGAAGGTAATACAAAGGCAGAAATTTTCCATAGGAGTAAAAAAGAATTAAAATGTCTTTCTTAATCTTGTCAATTGCCAATCAAATTGAGGAAAAAATCCTGCTTTAAATCAAATGTTGGACAGTCAATGAGAGGTAAGAAATATTCTTTGCACACAGTGGGTAAATGATTCCACTCTGATTACTCTTTCAGACAAAGTTTGGTGTGCTGTTACTAACTCAAATTTTGAATTGTCTCAATGGGAAGTAATCAAGCAGCTGAGAGACCATTTTTTAAAAAACCTTCTTAGAAAATGCTCAGTATCAATATACAATCCTTTCAGATATAACCAAAATAAATTATATACTGTGTCTGAGTGGTTACAGTTTGAAGGGGAACTTTTAATCTCATAAATATAAGGTTGCTTTCTTTTATTTTTATGACATCTGGAGTTCCTTGAGTTCTGGATGACTTTCATTCCTACCCACACCTGCGTATATTGCTTCAGAATCAAGTGTTGGATAGAAACACAAATGCCTGGTGACCCTGTGTGGGGCTAACAGCTTTGGTATTTCCCAATCCTGATTTACAAATGATCAAGATGTGTGTAAATTATGTAAATGCCTTTGCTGTTTGCTCCTTAGTCCAGGCTATTTTCCCTTTGTTCCCCATCACAGCTGGTTAATTGTCACTATCCAATCTGGATGGTTCTCTTTAAACTCTCCACACATAATTAGGGTTTCTAGTACAGTCATATTAAATATTTTATCAGACATAAGGCAAACAAGCAATTTTTAGTGCTGATGACCTGTGATGCATTGTCAAAAGCTACACCTGAACTGAAGGATCTGGGAATAACTCACAATACAAAGGTCCAGCCACACTTCTCCACTCTCCTACTTGGTTTCTATCCTGTGAACCTGTTTTCAGGGGGAAACCAGAACACACAAATAGAGCAAGAGCTGGGACTAAGTCCAGTTTTCCAGTTTGGCTGTGGGAAGGCTGTTCTCACTGTGAAGTGTGCCTCTTCTGTCATTAAGATGTGTTGATTAGAGAATGGGTATGACACATTTTCAGCCAGGATGGTAATCCAGCAACATCCCACTTTTTCCACATTGTCCTTTCCCACACTTCTACTTCCTGTAGTTTCTTAACATGGATGCTTGAATTCCAGGGGTCTTGGTCATGAGTAAAAACCAGTAAAAACCATTTTGTGATCATTATTCCTCAGATCCATTACCTGTCCCAGTAATCCAGCCACAAGGTCAGTGTGTAGATTTTTCCTTTCAACAAAACTATGAAGGCTTGGAATGCAACTACCCTCACCTTATATTTGTTATTCTAATCTCCTTACTGCTTGTCAAAGAATATTCTCTTAGAGATCCCATTTTCCACATCTGCAATTTATTTTCTGTGAATTTTGCCATGGTACATAGACTAATGTAGCATTTGTGGACTTGACAAGGTGAATTTTTATTGTCTTCTATACCTGCAAGGCTTTTCAGGATTTCATTTTGATGATTCACATCTTTTCATAATACAGCACCAAATTCTTAAATTTACGAGGCAAATTTATGTGATGCAAGTGGAATCACACAGTGCAAAGTCTGTTTAAAGTAATCTGAGAAGTGTTCTGGGGAATCCTCCTGATTAAGAGAAAATCTCTGCCATCAGAAGCTGCTGGAAGTAGCTGTTTGCAGCCACCCTTTCCCCTGTTTCTAAAAAACTGAGGAGGGGGGTTAAGTCTGGAGGAATTCTGGAGGGGACAAGGCATGAGGCCATGGAATAGTGCTAATGGAGCAATATTCCAACTTTGCTACCAGCAACAGGCAAAACTGATTCTTTCTACACTACTGAGGATGTGGGAGGTGCAGTTTACTCTCTCTTACCACTCTCCTCCAGCTCCAAATGTTTGCCCTGTTTACTTTTCTCCTGTTTTCATTATAATACATTCCTTTTTGGGGTTGAGTCTGTGTTTTGATTTAGTGATCTCCTTGGGCACCTTCTGCTCTTGCAAGTAATCCTTATTCATAAAGAGCTCAGTTACAGGAAATAGGGCCTTAAATCTAATTTTTTTTGGCGTCTCTGCTTGTATTTATGAAGAACTATTCTTGTGAATAAAGTGTTAGCTTGTGGTAAACAATGGTAAATAACGCCAACAGCTACAGTGTGGTTACAGCTATAGCAGTCAACAGAGCTGAAAACTCATCTCTCTGTCAGGCACTGTCACTTTTCTAATATGGAAAACTGAGTAATTCCATGATATTTGGAAACATTTCTCCCCCTAGCAGATGATGAATTTTCAAAGTGATGCTTAATTAGTCTTGTTACTTTTTAATGAATTATGGAAAGATATTATGGAACTGCTAAAGGAGGATAAATCTGTGTATCAAAAACTCTTAGTAGCTGGGAAGCAGATAAAACAAAATCCCACTGCTTTACCTTTGTGCAACAAAATGCTTTAATCCCATTTGAACTGTACACTCAATATTGTTATAGCACTGTTTGGGTAGCAGGGAACAGTGCAGATAACAAAGAATGTGACTGGAAGAACATAAGAAATACACATATTCCTTATTCTTGCTTGAAAAATACTGATGAAAATTGATGGTTTTGGTAACTTTTGATGTGACATAATAACAGAAGCATATTGTCATGAAACTGTAACCACTTTCTTTCAATAGATAGATAGATATCCAATAATTAATGTTTTCTGCCTCTCCTACTAGTAATAAGGGAGGGTTACCCTGGGTAATTACTGGCTGCCTTCTCTCAATTTCTGGCCCTCTGAAGTCTGCCAAGTTCAGGTGACAAGCAACTGAAGAATGGAACAAGCTATGTCATTATATTAACAATAGAGATCATGAAGCTATCTAAGAGAGAAAAAATATAATATACAGGTGGTTTGGTTGGGTTTTTTTCCCCTCTTTTGCTGTAGATTGCTCTCCCATTTCCAAGAAATGGACATGTGAACAAAGCCCCCAAATCTGCCATGTCCCCATGTCCCCAGTGACCCTTCACTGCTCTGTGGTCATTATTTCCGCATTTAAGAAAGGTGCCTAACTAGCAGGATGGGGTGATGGAAGATTAATACAGTCCAGAATTCTCAGTTTCTGAAGGATTACTAAGTGGTGCAACACCTCAGCACACTTTATGCCCTCTTTTTAGTTCCCTTTTTTCCATACAAAGTCCTGGGCCAGGTCAGGTGCTCATTTAGGTGCTAAAAAGGGAAGGTACAGCACTGTTGGACATCTGTTGAGCCCTTCTCCTCAGCTCTGCTCCCCACTTCAGGCAGCACAACAGAGAAATCGAGGGTCTTCTCTTCAGAAGGATTTTAAAGATGTCCACAGGCTGCACATGAGCACTTACAAGGCTTTGTAATTGAAGAGGAGCAGCATCACTTCAGCAGCATCTTTAAAAGTCATGGATGGGTGTCGAACTCTGGTACAGCCATGCTCTGTCACCTTGGGCAAGGCACTTAAGACCTGTGTTTCCCTAGTCCCTGCTGTGTAAAATATTGCTGATGCTTATCTAGATTAAAGAGGAGCAGTGAGGCAATGTTCATTAATTATTGTTGGAGGGTGTTCTGAGATCCAGTCCAATAAATGTGTAGGATACAATGTTTTGCCCTTCTAGAACACATTCGTTTGAGTAAGGTAAAACATTATATCTTCTACTTTTATGTGAAAGCAAAAAAAAAGTAAAATACAACTTGGAAGCATATACAATGCTTCATACATTTTAATTGGCTTTGCTGTTATTTTTTAGTGTGTGTGGGGTTTTTTCCTGTACTGTACCCAAAGCTAAATTCACAAAGGTGTTTATAAAACATGAAAAGATGCAGACAGGCACCTTATACAATTTTCATAAATACTTTGGGAATCTGCTCCCTGTGGAGTCAGGCATCTCATGTGCTTGGGTGGCTTCCTCAGTCCCTAGGGAGTGCCCACCTATGTCCTTATGAGATCAATTTTCCCTTGCCATCTAAGCTGTGACTTCAGTTTTTGCAATGCTTAAAGACACAAAGTAACCTTTTCAAAACCATTTTTAATCCATTTTACAACATGCCCAACATGCCCATCACTATCCTGTAAGATTTTTGGAAATAGTTTCCAATATGAAATGTGAGGATGAGTCTTTATTAAAATGTTGCCTTTGTTTCTTTTTGCACGTTAGTCCCATTTTATTTCTGAATTGAGTTCTATTGAAGCAGAAGACACTGAGTGGCTCCTCAGGTGTAGATTCTCCCAGGGCCATGAGAGCTCCTGGATCCCACAGACAGCTGTAGAAACTGTTATTCCTGATGGAGGGGATTTGCTTCACTGCAGCTGGTCTGAGTATGACTGGAAGAAATTTGGAAGCCCTGACATGGTAAGGGAATGGTTGGGTGATACTGCACTGGGACTTCACCTGGAGTATGCTGTTAGAAGTTTTCACTTAGATGTGTGTTCAAACAATTCCTGCCTCTGTGAATGTTACTCAGTGCACGTACAAATCCTACAGGAGAGGCTCAATTCCCTAGCTTTAACACTAGAGTTGTTTTTCTGGGTACTTTCTGGACTTATGATAAGCTCTGTAACCATTCTTGTCACTATGCATCCCTCAACTGATGTTTTCTCCTGGAATGTGGAATTTTTGGCTATTTCATGAGGCACAAGGAAAGAGCCATTCAGTTCATCATTGTTTCATTACTAGTGTGAAAACCTTTTTGAGAATGAGTCAGAATAGCCCAATCTTTGTATTGGAGAAGAAAATAAATCTATTTGACTTACTCTTCAAGAAATTGGTAGGTACTTCTTTTGGGTGTCCTGGAAGGAAATTTAGATTCTTTGGATATTTTAAAATTCTAACTAATTGACAATTTTTTTTTGCATTTGGAAAAGAGAGAAAATTGCTCAGGGTTCAATTTTTGTCTGCTCAGCAGCATCTAAGTTAAAAATACAGGCTCATGTCATAGCCTGTGAAATGTAAAACTCTCCTTTCAAAACTGGCCCAGGAGAGTGGACCCATCAGTCCTGTGTGACCTTCTGCCCTGGGGCAAACAGGGCACTTTTTAATAGAATGGAAGGTTTGGACAAAAGGTGGTGCCTCAGGCATTTCTAAGTAGTTTGGCAGCTACTGGGCAGGTATGGTATTTCCCCATAAGGGCACACTGAGGGAAAAGATATTGGAAATCTGCTTAAGGCTGTGATTGTGTTCAGGTGGGTCCTGAGTGCCACAGGACATTGTGGAGAAAGCAGAAACTGTGAGAGAGATGAGAGATGTTTGGGTCCATATTTATATTTTTTTAATCTCTTTTCAAAACTTTCTGTAGTGAATATGTGATATTTCCATTTCAGTTTCTGGCTCTTGTTGTCCTGTAATGGATTTCTACTGCTCTGCTTTTGAACTGCGTATGGGGTAACCAGAAAGAGTATGTGAATTAAATGCTGAAGAATGCAAGCTGTTAGGCAAAATGTTTTCATTGGGGAGAGGAGAGTTCCTCTTAGCACTTTATTATTACAGGTATTTTAAAACCTCCTGTACAAGTGACTATGCTAATAGCTGTCTTAGTGGCTGCAGTGTCCCCTTAAATGTGACTTCCTCTGTAAATGTATGTTTTTTCACACATTTGTACTAGTTTGAAAGCAAACAGGTTTGCTTTCTGACTAGTACAAAAGTGTAAAAATCTGACTAAAAATTAATAGGAAAATTAAAATAGAGGTAATAGTACAGAAACACTGGCTTAAGCTGACAGAGTCAGGATATGACCTGACACCCTGTTGGTCAGGGTGGTGGTAGCAGTCCCATTAAATGGTGGCCACAGTCCTTGTTGGATGTGGCTCTGTCAAAGTGGTGATCCTGTAGAAGAGTCTGGTCCTTCTCCAGTGGTGATTGTCAAGCTCTTGTCCTCTGGGAATCCAGTGGTAGGTGCTGCTCTGATGTTCCCAGCCTCAGATTGTATCCAGGTAGGAATTCTTGGCTCCTCCTCCTGGGCGGAGCATCTGATGATGGGATGATGTAATTCTATAAATCATGAGTGACACCTACCATTAACAGAAGATATCCCCTGGAGGGAGTTATCAGGGCTGAGTCATGGAAGAGATAAAGAACACTGCCCACTTATCTTAACACCTTGCATAGATGGTAATAGAATACATACTTTTGGTTACATCTTACATTGTAACCTAAGATCACTTTATAAATGGTGAGCTAACCTGAGAGCCTGTGATTCAAATGGAGAACTGAGAATGCTCTTTGTCCTATGGTGGATTCTGTGGATCCTTGTGGTGGCTTTGCTGAGTGTGGAACTCACCATGGTGCTCCCTGCTTGTTCCCCACAGCTTCTTCTGTAGAAAAAAAAAAGTAAAATAATCTCAGGGAGGGGAGAGAGAGGTTCCACTTAGGCAGTCTCTGAGTATGTGCATTTTCTCTCGTAACATTCACACTTGATTTTTTCCCATTGTGAGCTGTCTGGGTGATTGTTATCATCCTGAATACTTAGTAACAAATGAGATGCTTTCTTCCAGTTGCTGCTCTGAGCAGCAGCTGTCTCGCTTGGATAATAGTTTTGCTTTTTTTTTTTTTTTAAATAAAGTTGGAAGAAAATGAAATAAACCAGGGAAAAAATCAATAATTCTGCCAGTAATGGAAGGGACGTGCATCTAGCATAGTTGTTGTCAATATGCACAGTGAATCATTCTATATATAACCAAAATTAGGTGAATTTTCTTCTATTCTTACTCAGAGGTGTAGTTTCAGGTTGCTATCTACTGTACCTAGAAAACAGAGTTTCATTTTCCTCAGAAATTTAAACTTTAAAATTTAATTGCTCTGTGATAGAGCTCCCCAAAACAGGTCCTGCTCAATTTGTTTAACTGGCTGCAGATGTTTGGATACTTGGTCTGAAAGAGATTATTTTGTTGGGTTTTGTTTCCAAATTGGTGCTACTCCAAATAGTATTAAAAGATGAGGGTCATGTCTTATACTGATTAAAAAAAAAACTGTTGGGTCTTTTTTTTTTTTTTTTTTCTTTCCTTCCCCCTTAGATTATGGTTTTATATTTTGCAGTTCTTTCCTTGCCTGGGATATAGTCAAGATACTTTGGAAAAGAACAGGAGAGGATTTTTCTGAAGGAAAAAAAAAACTACCAGAAAATGTCCACCTTCACTGTTGTTCCTTCCCTTTCACAACCAAGGGAACTGAGTTCCTTCAGTGTTTCAGTGTTTTTAATTTGCTCCTCCTGGGGCTGACTCAGAAAGATAAACAGGGAGGTCACGAGGGTTTTCTGCTGAACTGATGCTGTTATACCTGCAGGAGATGTTTGATGTGTGAACCCAGTGGGTCAACACAACTGAGCTTAGAGATTCCAAAACCTTGCAAAGAGATGGGAAAAATACAAAAAATACCATGGCAAATACCAATGAGGAAAAGGAGTACTTTAAAATAGACAGGAATCCAAGAGGTGCTTAATAATTGCATGAGGTATATTAAATTGTGGTGTTGCTTTTCCTTTCTGAGAGGTGTCCTGCCTTCTAGGATTAGCCTGGAAAAGGTGCACTGCATTGAGCCACTTGCACTGACAAGCAAATGGCTCAGATGGGCTGTTGTAAATAGTCTAACAAAGTTTTTCCTTTGAGCAGTGAATTTCACTTACCTTGAAGAAATAATATGTGAGATCTTTAGCTTGAATGAAACTTAGTTATTCTAGAATCTTCAGCGTTGCTGCTCTCATTCATCTGAGGACCATTCCCTGCAGTCTCTTTCTTCCTTTTCCAGCTCATTTTATTTAAAATTTATTTTAAAACCTGTTGAAGTGTCAGCTTCTGTAACAAATCCTAGAGGCACATCACTTTGACAGAATCTCTTGCCTACACGATGATGTGGAGTAAGGACATTTTCTTTGTTCTTAGTTTCTTTTCAGCTGAGGCAAAAAATCCCCAAAACACCTAACACAAAACCCTGAGGTTAACAAGAGATCTCAAAAGAGAAGTATGAAATCTTTCTCTTTCTCTGGTTTGTTAGTTTTCCTCCACCATGCTGAGAATAAGCTAATCAAGAACATGAGCCAACAAGACCAATATGATGAGTGTCCACCAAGTCATTAGGAATAGAAAGGATTTTTTTTAAAATCCCTTTTCTCAGTGGTTTACTTCTAGTTTAATAGTACAGATTTTAAGGAAGCTCTTTGTGAGATTTGAAGCGACTTTTTGTCTTCTTATTTTTTTTCCTCCTTTTTCTTTGTTCCTTTTAGACTGCCACCTCTAAATTACACTTAGAGGCTTCTGATCTCTGCAGTGTACACTACAGTGGCTTGTGACCCTGCTTTCTGTTGTGATATTGTAGTCATTTAACACATGATAGTCCCTCCAGCCAGCTGGTGCAAAGTCTTCTTCAGCTTACAGTATTTGGGAACTGGAGGTCTTGACTCTAAATGCAGGGATGATTCCAGCATGCAGAAAGCAATTACCAGCCCTGGAACCTGTCCAGAACAGCAGGGCTGACAATGCTCCTTTTTACAGTCCTGCAGTCCTGGCAATGCTAATAACCCTAAGCTACCTGTTAATATATCTGCTAGGAGATGTGCATTCTAATAAGCATTCACAGTCATATACTTACTTTTCTCAGTTTTCATTTGAATATGTATGAATACATATAACATCAGCCAGAGCAGGTTGAACAGTGAATTTGCAAATAGACATGCAGTATTGGAGACTTACAGAATGCTTGCCTTAGTAAAATTGTAGCAGGTAAATTATGAGTGCTGTAGTCTATAATCTGCACTATTATCATAATTGCTATCTGCATTATCTTTTTGGATGGCGATGAAAATATTTTATATAACAGAATTAAATACCAGTGTTTGTTGTACTATGTTTAGTACTTTGATACCTTTTAAGTATGCTGTAAAGAATAACTCAAGTGGAATTTAGATCAGTGATTGCTTGTAAAATGCCCTAGATGAAATGTTGGAAGATTGAGTGTAAAAATACTTTGTGAATGTAAGACCTTGAAACCAAATACAAGGTCATTAAAGAACACTGCTAATTGAATAATAAGATTATTATTACAATCTTTTGAAAAACTGTTGCAAAATAAGTCTCTTTGCTCTCTGGATGTTTTCTGTGATTAAATGATTTATGGCTAATTATCCCCTAAGACTCTCCTGCTCCAAACCATCTCCTGGTCTGAGTGCTCCCATGGTTTTCCACCCTGGGGCACTTGGCAGTGGTCGAAGGGGGTGTCTCTCAGCTTTCTGCTCATGAAGACCTCTGTGCCTTCAGCTCCACAGCAGGCACTTGGTGTTCACAGTTTTGGGCTCCCAAACGAGGTGTGGTGGGAGAAGCAGCCACACGTGTGGGATTTGCAGCTGCTGACAGACAGGACCTGCTGCATTTAATTGCCTGTTTTTAGAAAGCTTCTGTTGCAGTTATATTTTTGTCCTTTCTAATATCAAAATCAAATGTTAATGCATTGGAAGGGTTGATAACACCTCAACATAAATATCTAGGGTTGGGGCTTTTCTGTATGGACAGACTCAGCCTCTTCTAGTGGTGTGTTCTCCCTGAAATTTTCACAAGGTGGGCTCACAGCATGGGGTTATTGGTGGGTGTGGAAGACTGAAGCAGGACAAAAAAATGTTAGTAAAAGATTGTGGAAGCTTTTACTGGATCTAGAATACCTGGGGATGAGTTCAGTCTTCTGCTTCTGCAAGGTTCTTGTGTTCATTTTCTATCAATTGCAAAAGTAATTGACAGGTCAAGCATTTAATCAGCCACTATTATTACATCAAATTCTCACGTCCTGAGCTTTCTCTGACACCATAAATGTCACTGTCATGGGTTTTACTCATTCATTTCATGCTGTTTGGATAGAGGATATGGGAGAGAAATATCTTGCCCTCCATGTAACCATTCAATAAGGATAAGAAAAAGTGAGATAAATCCATGAAAACAGATGTTGGTGCTGAGATATTGTGGAAGAGCAGCGCAAACTCTCCTTTGTTCACAGCAGCTCTTCTACTTCAATCCCAACAGTAAAATCCAGAATAGAGAGTTTTTTTGTGGAGCATTAAATGCATCTTTTACCCTAAACTCAGACTGGAAAATATCCAAGCATGCAAGAAATCTGTTTACATTTCATGGACAAACTTAATATGCATTCATGCTGTCAGGGCTGACTAAACTCATACATCAAGGTCGTGAAGCAACCCAGAAGCATCTTGTGCCTGATTCTGTCACCTGTGTCACCTACAGAGCCAGCTATCCCAATCCCACTGAAATTGTGAATGAGTCTCTGGTTGGAGCCATGGAATGGTGAAGGCAAGGGAGATGTTGGTCCAAACACACCCTGGCAGCTGAGTGCTTCTGGTTTTGTCTCTGTGGAAAAGGGACAAAGCCCTGGGGGCCAAAAGCACAAGTGATGTGATGAGAAAGAGAGAAAGGCCACCCTGCTGTGTTGTAAAAAACCAGCCCCTTTGTGGCAGGGAAGAATGATGCTCTGACTCCATGTTATCAGAAGGTTATTTTATTATTTTATAATACCATATTATGCTAAAGAAAACTCTACTAAACTATACTAAAGAATAGAGAAAGGATACTTACAGAAGGCTAAAAAGATAATAATAATGAAAACTCGTGACTCTTTCCAGAGTCCCCACACAGTTCTTGTGACCATTGGTCAGTGATTGAAAACAACTCACACCAGAGCCCAATCAGGCTCATCACTCCAGGTAAACAATTCCTAACACATTCCACATGAGCACAGCACAGGAGAAGCCAATGAGATCAGGATTATTTTCCCATCTCTGGGCCTCTCTCTGCCTTTTCAGCTTCCCAGGATAAAAATCCTGAGTGAAGGAATTGTGTTCAGTAAAATGTGAGGAGCATACTACTGTTATGGTCAGAGTCATCCCTTTTCTTCCCTGTGCTGTGAGCACTTTGTGAGTGCTGCCCTGTGCTTGGAGCTTTTAGGACAGAGAGGTTTGTGTGTCTCTGTCGTTACGCTCTGTTCTGCCAGCATTTGCTGGTGTGTGGTAATAAACCTCTTTGTAAGCAAACAGAAAGCATGTTCTGCTTTGATTCACAGGATATTAAATCTCACATTGAGTCAAAGAAACAATTTGCCATGTGGCACAAAGTGACCTGTCCAGCTGTAGTCAGTGACCTTTATCCAAATGGAAAATCTTCTTACAAACATCTGCCTTAAGTGAGAGAGATTTCTTGCAAGCATATGTTGAATGCTTAAGTCTTGGGCACTGTGATGCATTTTGATAAAATAATAAAAGCTTGGGGAACATTTCATTATCATATAAGTCACAGGAGAATGTGATTGGAGTTCCCTGACTTTGGTCACTTTGGGATTTCCTTCCCACTTATAAGATTGTGGATGTAGTGCACATTTGACCATTTTGCCTAGGTCCCTGAGGACTTACTGATTATTTACTAAAAGAAACAGGTATATAAATGTTATGCAATAATTGGATTCCTGAGAGCGAGTAAAAGCTTGAACAGGATATAAACTTCTACTAAGGTTATGTCCAAAGCTGGATTTTTAATTGAGCTTTGATAGGCCCTGTTTTTGGCACCTACTAATGCGGAAATTTGTGGTTATCTGTCTGGATAAGTGTGTGTTACACAACAGACACTGGACTGTGCCTGTTTCAGTGTTGTGCTTCCAGTACAGAGCAGGCTAATCTGTAAAACTGCTAATTGCCTTACCTGGAAAGCTTCTAATTCTACATATTTCACTATATTATCAGTTGAAAAGTAGGCTAAATATCTGATTGAGCAAACAAAATAAAACTTCAGAATTTCATGGTGTTCCTTTAAAGCTCATTAAGCAATGTTAAAAATCTACCAGTGAATCATATTAATTGAAACACAGATGGAGGTAAATTAATTTAAAGATCTGGATGGCTTAAATTATTCAAATGTGAATGTAGGGGTTTAATATTTCATCTGTAGTTTGTTAGCCTATAGTTACATGTGAACTTTTTTTTGGGCTGAACGAGCCTTCCTTCCCTGAGCTGTTCATCCCTCCTTTCAAGGGGCTGTGATTTAATTTAGGGGGTCTTGGAGAAGTGGGCAGGGCAGCTGCTGCTCCAGCTGCTGCAATCAGACTGATGGTGAATATCTCACTGTGGCCTCATTCTCTTTGGATCACCATTTTACAGAGCCATCATGAAATGGGTGATCTAATTCACATTCTTTGCCCTTTTTGTTTTTAAGGGATCACTCCAAGCATAGCAGGATGCACTTGGAATGCTCCACACACTTTTTTGTTTTGTGTCCCTTTTCCTCAGGCTTCTTAAGCAAAGTGAATTGTTGAATGTATTTACATGCTGTCGTGCTGCAAATTATGTATTCAGAGATTTTTTTTTTCGTCTGCACACAACTACTTGGGTGTAGATGCTCATTTTAATAAGTGGCAAGATTCCAATACATTGTTTTCTGCTTTTTTGTTTTAAAAAAAAAGTGTCATTCTCCCCAAGGAATTACAAACTAAGATGAGGCAGATTGAGGGCAAGCATGTGGTTACAAACAACTTCTGAATAATTTCATTTAAGATGCTCAGTAATGACTTTGAAAACTTTGCAGGTAAAACAAACTTTTTGAGTAAAGCAAAATCCTTCAGATAACAATTCCCTGAGTGTGCATCCTCATTTTGTTTTATTTCTTTACCTTTTTTATTGTGTCTGTTGCAAGGAAAGTCTAAAATGATTCCGATATTTCATTCAGGCAGAAAATTTAAAAAAATCCGATGTATTTCAGTTCTCAAACTTAGTTTATTTTCTTAATTAAATCTCAGCCCTTGTGCAGTGATCTCTCTTGGTTTTGTGAGAGGACAGTGGCCTTTGGAAAGAAGACCTGAGAACATGTGATGAGCCCCAGCACAATCATATTTTTTTTTTTTCTCCCAACCAACTCTGAAAGACTTTGGCAAGAGTGCCTTAAGCCACCGTAGCTGAAGGGTCCCAGTTTAAATGCCTTTTCTGCCTGATTTGGACTTTTAATGAGCCATTCATAACCAAAATACCTCTATGCCTCCAGCAGAGCTGTTTCGTCTTGGATTGTCTAATTAAAACCATCAAGTACAGAGGGAGTGGCTGGCTCAGAGGAATATGCAGTGTTGATCTTGCCCATTAGAGGCTGCTGATCTACCATGTCAGACTAGGACGTTGCACATCTTCTGTGGAAGAACTGGCTTAAATGAACCTTATCTTGCAGTCTTTGTGCAGGGGTAGTCACAGGGCTCTGGACACTGTGACAGCAATGACCATGTGGCTGTTCCACAGCTCTGCCCTGAGGTCTGAGGCTGGAAGATGTAACAGATCCTTTGACCTCCCTGCCCTGGGAATACTGCAGATCTCTGGATCTCATTTTATACCACAGACTTCAGCACAGGGTCCCTGGGTGCTGCTGGGTTGGTGGTTGGATTAGATGATCTTGAAGGTCTCTTCCAACGTTGACAATTCTGTGATTTTGTTCCTAAACTGGCCAATCTTTGGCTAAAGTCTTCCTGCAAAGAAGGAGGTGGCTCTACTGGTTCCAGTTGTAGCTCTCACAGTATGGAGGGTGATGAGATATCCTGGTTTTGAGTATTGACTTCCCAGTACTAAAGCAGGGAACATTTTTTTCCCCCCAGCACATCCTGCTCCTTTCCTGGATGTGGCAGTGGAGTAAAAGCAATATATAATAATTCATGTCATTGCTTCAAAGAGCCAGACATGATCACAGCAGAATCAAAAAATGAATGCTAAAACAGAGGCAAAAGGATGAAATATATTACACTGATGACATTATGGCAACATAACGAAGAAACTGAAAGGCGCAAAATGAGATCTTATATTTTCCTTAAGTTTAGTAAACCCATTCTTTTCAGCTTTATGGATGTGATGAACATCAATAAGATTGATTAAAAAAGGCTGTAGAATGTTAAAATTATACCATGTTGCTCCCAGCTTCAGTATTATTCATGCTTACAATGGGCCATTACCAACACACCGTTCTTTACTGAGGAAAATAATAAATTAATTGCTTTCCTCTGTTTTTACCTTGCCTAAAGCTTGTCAACAGCTTCTCTGTAAAGATTGCTGCAATTGCCATTTGCATAGTAAAGTCTGCTCCTTCAGCTTGGGAGAGACTTTGCCACAAGCCTGGTTTGCTCTGAACACTTGGCTCTGCTCACTCACAGTGCCCAGCCTGGGCTGGGAGCTCTGAACCAGGGACAGAGCTCTTGGAGGTGGCAGTGGCTTTGGAGGGACAAGGGCAGTGGATCAGTTGTGTTCCAGCTGAAGTTTCGAGCAGCCTTGCTGTTGCCACCATGACCAAACCCCAAACTGGAGCCTGTGGTCACCAATAGGTCATGTGCCACTTTGATGTGATTATTTAAGCCTTAAATTCCTATTTATGAGGTGCAAAAATCTTCCACAGAGAATGATTTCCCCTTGACTCAGCTGTATACCAAGAAAAGGAAAATCTGATTTACCACAAACACATTTGCTCATCCAGGAGACAAGGAGAAGGACTAGGGGTGGTACAAGGTTGATTTGAAGTGAAGCTGAGAAGGAATGGTCAGGCTGTGTTTGTGTTTATTTTACTGAACAGATGGTTTGTACTTCTGGGAGGGGAATGTTCACATGGGGGAAATGTAAGGGGATAAAAAAAGAAATTTAATCTTTCACCAGTTTCTCCATAGAGCTGACAGGGTTTGGGTAATTAAACTGTTTACCTATATTTTGTGTGCCTGGTGTTACAGCTGGATGCTGTCACCCTCACTTTCCCCCACTGTACAATTTACTGCATTAGCAAGTTGCTGAGCTGCAAACACATCATCCTTGGAATAGAGAAAGGGGTTTGCACTCAGCTGCTTTAGGTATCCACTGAGGAAGGAGGATAATTTTGATTAATATCTTTATATTTTTAATTATTTTTTCTGAATTGTTCTTTTTCTGTGAAGGAATATTTGTGCAACTGCAGCTCTGTAGGGAAGCCAGCCAAGCTGTTGGGTTTTTTTTTAAATCTGCTCATGCTACTCAGAGTCTCTTACTAGTAAAGATAGTTTATAAACAAGAGGACCATATGTGGCATTTTCATCATGTAAACGCTCTGTGATTTCCTAAGGCTGATTTGGGAAATATCCTTCCTGGATAGGAGGCTCTTTGGGCTCCTTTCAATGCTTTTTTTTTTTCCTCATAGGAAAACCAGCCAGACACCTGCTGGCAGGAGCAGTAGCAGAAGCAACCAGGCAGGACTTTACCATGTTCTTCTCAGTTTGCTTGACTATTTCCTTAATATTTTTCCCTTCATACCACCTGTTCTTTCTTCAGTTCCTCACTTAGTCTTTTCTTGTTTTTTATTTTTTTTCTCACAATCCTTTACCAAATCCCTACTAACTCCTCCCATACCTGAGAAAAAGACCTGATGTTTGTTTGAATCAGTTCATGTATTGTATTTTTCCTCCCTTGCCAGATGTTTTCAGGGCAGAAATGCTTCCCTACCCTGTATGTACAGCACAGTAATGGCATCTAAATGTTACTCTAATAAGCTTCATTAACAATATTTATTTCTATCTTTGACTTCATCCCAAATACATGGAGTGGTCAGTTTGGCTTGAAAAATCGATGGAAAAATTAACCCTTATTGCTCTGAAAACTCAGACATTAATTTCAAGATGTGTTCTTTCTAAAGGAGTCCTCTGCTTTCAGAAGAAGAAAAGCTCTTTTGAAAATATCAGTCTTGGAGATGAACCCAGACTCTCCTTTCTTTTTTCTCCAGTAGAAACAGAAGCACTATCTTAGCATGGCCTTTGAAACTTTGGCTTTTCTGATGGTGTTTTAATGGCCTTCACAGAAGTTATACATAGAAGCAGATACTGAATCCACCCTGCCACACTCACTTGCTTTCATCTTCTCCTGATGCTTTGTGGGAAATAGTGCCAAAAATTGCCAGTGAAATTAAACTTTCAGAAGGAGGCATAAAGAAATGAGATTTCTTAGCACTGAAACCAGACTTGGGAATATTTCTGCCATCTTCATGAGTGGAAAAGCATCTAGAAAGTGAGCAAGGGTGATGCAAGGTGGACTAATGCAATTAGTGGTGCTGGGCATAATAAGAAATGTCTTGAAGAGCTGTGAACATTTACTGTGTGGTAAATTCCTTGAATGATCCCAGAGGAACAGAGATGAGATGCTGTACCAGCATCTGCTCCAGGCTAAAGGAAGAGAGGGTGAAAAAGCACAGAGAGTTTATGCAAAACCTGAAAACCAAACCCAAAGGACCTGTTGAGTTCGCAGTGCATGTTGTGGGCAAAGGCAAAGCCCTTTTTATCTCAGTGGCATGAAGTACTTGGTAGGTGGCTTTTCAGGGATCCCCTGCAGGCTCTGGATGCTGTTCCCAGCAGGATTCTTGTTGAGATTTCACCTTGGAGAAATGCCCAGTCAGCAGCTCATAGGAGCCCCACAATTCCTGACATGTGAATGGGGAGTTGCTGGTGCTGTGCTACATTGAAATGGTATCCTTTTTTATTTTTTCTTTAGCATAAAATTTATATTACATTATATGGGAGATTTGAGTTCTTTTCTGTTAAAAACTCACATGCTTTTTTCATGCAGAGGCAGACTTGATTTCAGTGCTTGTTTACCAAACTCAAAGTATTTTTTGTTTTGTCTCTACATAACTGTGTTATTCTACATTAATTTTCTCTACTTAAAGTCTTACTGAAAACAATTCAATTATTTATTTCAACAGATTTGCAGTGCAAGAAACAAAAACAAAACTCATGCGGAGTAAACGGTAAATTTTTAGAAAATTAAATATACTTTAAAATTGCTCTTGATGAAACAAAAGCAAAACCTACCAAACATGGTGTCTTGAAGCTTGAAGTTGAAGCTGTTCTTATTGTTAGGTTAAAAAAAAATAATGACTTACAGAAGTTGTGAGAAGATCTGTCTTTTCAACAAAATCCAGTTTTAAGCCATTTGTGATTTAACATGGGCTGATTTCATTCCTTGTATTTTCAGGGGGAGAAGTCAATGATGGATGTAGTTCTTAAACAGCATTATGGAGTAGCATTGTACAGAGGACACTAAATAAGGTAAAATGGTTCTGGTAGAACTTTTGCAGGCATGTGAAAGGGAGTAATTCTGGGGAAACCCAAGTCTTTATGAATACTTATTTTGATTTATTGCATCTACAAAACACATTAGCACTCTGAAAAAGACCATACCTATAAAAGCAGATGAGCAAACAGCAACTGTATACAAACATAGATGCTGTGGGCCACTTTCCACTCACTTGAAAGAGAGGAAATATGAGCAAACAATTATGTCTTTTTCCTGCTGTTGTGGCTCTGACACTCATTTGTTTCTGCCTCAGGAGAAGCTTTATTCCTTCCTAGGCACAGTAACAATTTTCATCCAAGCTTCTATAGCTTATCTTCAGGACAGTAATCCCATTGCAGCAAGTTTGGGTTTGGCTTTTTTAATATTTTGGGGCAGGCATTTTGCCTTTGCATTGATGAGGATGTACTCAAGGGCATCCTGAGTTCAACAGCTGATCTGGGCAAAAGCTCAAAAGTTCAATTATTCTACCTCCCTTAACAGGGATGATCAAAGCAGTGCATGGGGAACGTGGGGAGAAGGGAGTGCACCAGGCTGAGGAGGAAATAAATGTGTAGATAGAAGCACCAGAAAATTTCCTTTTCACAGAATCACAGAATCACAAGGTTGGAAGAGCCCTTCAAGATCTTAAAGTCCAACCCATGCCCTAAACACCTCAACTAAACCCTGGCACCAAGTGCCACATCCAGGCTTTTTTTAAACACATCCAGGGATGGTGACTCCACCACCTCCCCAGGCAGGCCATTCCAATATTTTATCACTCTTTCTGTGAAAAGCTTCTTCCTAATATCCAACCTATATTCCTCCTGACACAGCTTGAGACTCTGTCCTTTTCTTCCTTCATGCAGAGGGTAGGGCAGAAGGGGGTTGGAAATCTGCTTGTTTGTAATCTCTGTTGTGGGAAATTCTGGCCAGTCACACTGACATGGTCCTGGAACCAGGGCCAGGGCTCTCTTATTCCACATAAATCTGAAACCTTCAGTACTGGGATTAAAAAGGGCAGGAGAATCCTGGTTTTCAGGTCTGGTTTGTAAAAAGAGCTGGTGTCACAGAGGAATATAATGCCCTAAACTGAGCCCTGTTCCCAGTTGTCCCAGTGGGGGCTGCTCTGCCCTGGTGCTGTTGGACAGAGCTGTGAACAGGCTCTGTTCCATATTTGTGACAGGGGAAAAGCTGAGCCACTGACACTCCATGGTCATTCCCATTCCCACCTGCTCCTGGGTTTTATGGACCAAGGAGGCCCCTGTGATCATCTTGCCTGCCTAACACAGGCCATAGGTTTCATGTAGGAGTTTTTGGAATCAGTCTATAAATTCCAACTTTCATAGTTTCTGCAAGACCTACTGCCAGCTGCAGTACCTTACAGATGAAGGATAAACCTCTTATTTGCAAGGCAGTTCTCAAAAACCTTTCAAAAACGAACTACATGTGCAATTCTTGCTAGAAAAACCAACCCAACCCCCCAAAACCTCCCAAATCCAATCAAATATTTTATTGTTGCTCCATTTATGTCGAGTCTTTTAGTTCTGGTAACGCCTAAGCTTTTTTGATTCCTCTTTGTGATGGACAACTCTCAAAACTGTTTGGCAAATATTGCAGAACCTTGGCATTTCTAGTTTTCAGCAGTCTCACTTTCTCACTAGTGTGTTTTTGGTGTTCTTTGTTTTGTTTCAGATTACACTGATTCTGCAGATCTGAAGTGGTTTTGTATCTGCTTTGTAGGTGGCAGCTATTTAATTCAGGAAGAGAGTGACTTCATCTGACAGCTTTGGAATTGTACAGCTCAGCCAGTTACTATTTATTTCTAATAACAGCAAACTTTTGATTTTTTTTTAATTATTTTTTGCAATAACACTTTTATATAGGCATTAAGAACTCCTGCTTTCTGTAAAGGCTTTGCAATTTAAGTTACATGTAACTTATTCTTACTTTATTATGAAAAATGCTACCTTCTTTCCTTTACTCTGAACTGTATTTTAATGCATAAATCTCAACTTTCTCTTATTAAGTACTGGAGTGTTTCAGATGTTTCACACACTGATCTCCCCAAAAAACATCCCCTATAGATCCAGTGTGCTCTCCACCATTGAAATGGGTTCCATATTTTATAGAAACTCAGAAGCATTCTCTTTAACTCTTTTGTATAAATTATGATCCATTAATATTTCACCATGAGGAAAACAGATGAGCCTATCTTTAAAGAGGGAATGCAGGCTGGAACTGGAATGAATAATAAAAAGCTTTTCTGTCTAATGAACATCTGATCTTTTAGAAAAATATTTCTGAGGCAGAAGTGTAAAGTTCAAGCCTTGGAATGGTTTGTGAACTGAATATAAAAAAGTATGGCCTAAGCTAATCAAGGCACTTCACTGAGTTATTGTCCTACATTTAGAACAAAACCTAAAACCATCAAAACATTCTGTAATTCTGAAGTCTATGTGAAGAAATTGGTTATAAAATGTCAAAACATGACTTTTCAGCGACTTAATAGTTTTCTATTTGCTTTGGTTTTTTTCTGCCAGAAGAAAAAGTTCATCTGCATGACAAGAAAATAAATTTTTAAAATGGCATAACTGTTTCCACAAAAATGATTAGCAAATCAGTGTTTATTAAGAATTACTTTCAAATAATGAGCAGCTCAAGTGGAGATGCTTTGGAAAATAACTCAGACAAGACCACTGAACATTAACTAAGAATGTGCTGTCTGGCCTCTCTATTGGCAATCAGAAAGAGCTGTTTGTGTACCTTAATCTTAGAAAATTTTGTTCTGTTTTGATATTGCCTGCTACAATCCATGTGCAGTCCTTCCTCTAACCAAATAATTTAGGTAGTCAGACACTTAAATACTGTAATATACCAGATGATATCTTCACAGCATCAGTGCAACACTGCATGGGGCATTGTTTCAGCCAGAAAGAATTTCTCTTGAAAAGTGAGCATGGCTAGAGGAGTTTCTGATGCTTTTTTTCCTGCATGGTGCTCAATTTAGCATAGGAATCAGCTCATCAAATCGCTGAGTAAGGCAGGGGCTTATGTGCTCTCCTCATTCTTTTCTTCCTTCATCCTCTGGTAGAGAAGCAGAAAGGAATTTCTGGGTTTCCCAGGAGTGTTGCAGCTGATGCCAATGCAACAAGCCTTGTTATGAGGGCTAATGCTCCTTGTGTTCTCCCTCTGCTGCTCTCACATGAACAGAGGAATCAGAGCAACCTGACTTGAAATGTTTAGAACATCCACTCTCTGCTATGCAATTATTGATTTTTACACTGCATTCCTACTATGCATTTCAGTCATGCTTCAATATTTTACTGACTCAGAGATAATGTGTGTCTGAAAAGCTTGAAGGCTATAAATTTTATATTGATTGACATTATAACATCTGAATTTAGAAATACCTGGCATGAATAAAATGTAAAACAGGATGATTATGTGTGATTAAATAGTTTACTTTTATATTGTATATTAGTCATGCCATCATCCAATTAAAAGGATAATGGAAACAATAGTGATTTTTAATTTTTAAACCAGTGTGGGCTGCATTAAGGGGATTATGGAGCTTTATGAAGTAGTTTGCATAATGTAATGCTCAAGAATAGAATCTGAGTCAAAGCTGAGCTGCACATGGTAAATTAGGCAACTTTTACTTTCTCCTTGACATAACTCCAGACTACAAGTTTTGCCTGTGAAATTTAATGGAAGTATCTCCAAGTTAGGAAGAGATTCACAGAACAAGGTTGCAATTTGTGCTCTTTTGGCAAGAATTCTTTTCAGACCTGACTTTGTCATGTGAGTACTGAGGCCAGGATGGCTGGCTGTGGGTTTTATGCTCTGCTAGACCAGACTTTACTTTTTATTCAACAGAAACTGATTTAAATAATTGTGGCTGCTTCATGCCTGTAGCTGCCATTGTACTTTATCCACTGAAGCCTGCTCTCTGTATTCCCTTGCTTATTACCATTAGTGAGCCTTGTTCACCTAATTAACCCAATGATCCTCTTCATTTAACCTGATTAACTGCAAATGGGTAAGAATATGGTGATGTGGCCTCTGATACCATTGGTAAAGATCAAAGACATTGAATGAGGCTTGTTTGCCTTTGTGGCCCAAGAGCACAAGGGCACAAGGCAGAGAAGTTTGAAGCACAGTGAGAAAGGTGTTTCATTTCCCCCCACCTCATTTAAAACTGGCAATGGTTAATTCAGCATCTTCACTTTAGTTCTGTTCTTCCCCAAAAAACAGAGTATTTCAGATAGTTGGTTGTTATTGGAGACATTTTTATAGTGAGGCTTTCTGGTCCTGCTTGTGAGAAAGTCTCAGCCCTCACGTTAATCTTGTCAAAGTGTTTTATATGTTGCATAAAATAGCTGCACATTTGTTGTTTTTAATAATGCTTGCATTTTCAGGACTCCTTTGAAAAAATAATTTTATAATCCAACATTTTATGCATTCTTATTATTCTGTAATTCTTCATGAGTTTGTTTGAATTGACTGACAGTTTTAATCTGAAAATCCCCGATCTTCATATTTTGTCACAGGACTCATGAGTGAAACTGAACAGTAAGAAATAGATTTATTCTGGTGTGTTAATGACCTAAACTAAAAGATCCCAGTGCTCAGTCATGTCACAAGAGAGAAACAAGCCTCTTCTTTTTTTAACAAGAAACCCTTTAATGCAACAAGAGATTTATAACTCAGCTGCTCTAAATTCCTCTCTTGGAGTTTCAGTGGTTTAATGCAAAGATAGTCACTCTAGGACTACCTGGCTGTAGGAATGTCTGAATTAAAATGGTTTTCTGAAATTGCAAAGGAGACATTTGCAAAGCAGTCCTAATGATATGTAAAGGTAATTGAAATGTGAAGCTATTTTTCCTGATTTCCTATAGCATTTGACAGCCCCTTTCCTCCCTCATTATTATGTGTGAATATAAGGAAGAAAAGAAGAGATTGGGGTAGAGTCTGTGTGAATTTTGTCTGAAGCTGAGGCTGCACAGACAGCATGAAATACCAGTACTATGAAAAAGATAAAAGCTGCCTCAGCTCATCTCTACTAAGAGGTACTAAAATGCAATTTTCCCAGGAGGCTCTGTTGGATGTCTGGGGGTGTTTTACAGACCCCTGGCTTGCAGGACAGAGGTACCACCTGCCCTGAACACCCCATGGCTCTCCAGGAGTTGGTTGCTGCAGTTTGGCAGTGGCAAAGAACAGTCACATGAGGAACAATGTCCCATGTGGTTTTTCCACAGCTTGGACTGAAAACTTTTAAGTAGCCACAATGCTTTCAAGCATGTAAGTGAGTGATTCTCTGTTATGGGGGAGAAATTTGGGGTGCCTGAGTGTGACCTCTAATGGCTGTGTAAGACAGAGGATGGATTAATTGCATTCAAAAGATAAAAGCATTGCCTGAACATGGTAAAAGCCATGTTAGAGGAAGAAATTTGCAGAACAAGCTATGCACAAATTTGGTGCACAAAGAACTCGAGTCATCCTTCCTGGTGCTGTTGTAGGGGGTTGTTTCTGAACCTTTTATTTACTTAGTCTCCCTCAGCAAACCTGGGAATTCTTTATATTTAAGGACTTATCTTCTGCTTTATTATTTCTGTATTTTGTAATAAAATGTGGCTTTAGAGACTGTGAACTTTTACCGTCTTTTGGTCTGTCTAGTTAAAGGAAAGACTGATGGGGAGAACAGTCCACTCCAAAGTTCTATCTGAATTACACCATCAGTCAGCCCTGGAAATGATCCTTTTTGGTGTTGTAGTGAAAGAGAACCAGATACATGAACTGATATTCCAATACTGATTATTTTTGAAAATACTTTTGTTTAAAAAGGCTGCTTTAGAGGAGCAACGAAAATTTGGTTTCCCAGAATGTCATTGCCTGGGAGTTTTTTGTCTAGGTAGTGGGGACATTTTTGAGTGATGATGATCCTGAAAAGTTTGTTACTGCAGTGATTTGCACTCCTCTGTGTCTTAGCCAGGCACAGGCCATAGTTCTGTGCTTTCCTGTGCTTAATCTGCATCCACTTGGCATCACTTTGTGAGTGAAGAATCAGGGCTACTAGGCAGTTCTGAGTTGTCCTGATTCTTCATGCACTTGCAAAAAATTATAAATTACTCAGGGCACCACCAATTTCCTCAAATTGGTGTTTTCACTGTCATGCCAACTTCTGGTAACTTCAAAGCAAGTAGGACCTGGCCACTGGCACTCACACCTTGCACTGAAAGCTGCGTGTGGTGGAGTCTCCACTCCATTCTCTGCTGTCCCCACAGCTGATGGAGAAGTGGCCACCTGCAACTGGCCACTGGCTAGCTGCTCTTCATGCCATAAACCCCACAGCAGGGCAGCAGGTGGTGTGTAAGCTGTGGGAGCTTGAGCAGGGTGGGATCTGAGAAACAATCCTGCTGGAGGCACAGCAAATGACATCCCACAGTGAAACATTTGGGTAATCCATTGCCATCTGGCTTTGTTTTGTGAACCCACTCAATTGGCCAACACTTTCAAAATATCACTGCAACTTCTTTCTCTCAGAGAGAGTCTTGAAAAAAGAAAAAAAGAAGCTGATAAAATTACCTACATTTTTTTTCCGCTCCTGTTTAAGTTGTAAATGATTTCTTTATATTCATGTTATCATTAGGTTTTGTAAAATACCCTTTTCTTGGACTGAAAAATGTCCTTCTGTGGGAAATGCAGACACAGGGCACCTTTTACAAATGCTGTGATTTTATTAGGTGCTCAAATAAACTGTGATAATGAGCTGGTTCAGCCAAGTAGACTGAGAGGCAATGACTCAGGGCTGTCATACCCATATTTGTCAGGGTATGGGTGGTCTCACACTTAGGGACTGAGATGCTGGGGCTTGAACTCAGTTCCCCAGTTTCTCCCTTGCCTTCCAGATGCAATAGATGCTCCTGTCCACATTTGCATGATTATAATGCCTATGGCCCAAATTTGTGTGGGTTTTGTGGGGCAAATCCAGAATGGATGGCAAGAGGAAGTCAAATGACCTGAAAATACAAATGTCTGCTATTAATTTTGGCTCATCTGACAATCTTTTGTCATAGAAGGTATTTCTGAGGAATTAACAAGAAAGGATTGTAGAAAAATATGCTTTTGGAGAATTTATCATCCTTAAAGTTTCTTGAAAGATGTGTAACTTAAACTCCAGTCTGTATTTCAGACCCACATGTGACTGTCTTAGAGTGCAGGACATATTCACTTAAATAAAACCAGCTAGACTATAAAAACCAAAATCAAACCCATCAATAAACCAACACCACACATACACACCCCCCTGAGAACTGGCCAATGGCTGGGAAAAAGAGCCTCTGACACTGTCCTGGGCACAACCTGAGGAGGAGATGAATTTGTTCCTGCAGCTCTGTCTGCCCCCATGCCACCTTCACCCTGGATTGCTCATTATCCCTATGCCAATTAGCTGTGAGTGCTTGATGAACATTGTCAAGCTCCACCCACCTGTGACAGAACACAAGACTCCTGTTTAGATATTTCTTTTTTTCTTTATCTGCTGAAAACCAAATAATGCAGTTCTTTAACTCTGTGTTCTCTCGACATCTTTAAAATTATATAAATTCACACATCCATCATAAATATATGTATCTATCTATGTATCTGTTGTTTCAGGCTGCTGACAGACTGGAGTTGTAATCAGTTTAGATTGTGACAAGAATATGCAGATGCTAGATATTCCATGAAATGTTTATTGATTGACAGTTTCTGGAAAACCAGCTACCAGCAACTTAGACCATTTCTTAGACTGCTGACTTCTAGTTCTCATCATGCTTGATCTATTTACTCCTGAAGAGCAGAAGAGCCTGACAGCAGTATCCTTGGGACACCTGTAACACAACCTGGATTTTTTCCTGAATGTTCTCCTGCACTCTTTCCTGCCTCAGCTCTTGGGAGTTTGTGCTGTTGATTAAAATGACAGCTATTTATTTATTTAAAACTTAATCACAACTGCATTCAGGGATCTGTGAAAAGGTGGTTTTGACATTTTTCGCACATCAATGTTTAATTAAAAGTCACTTGAAAACAAATAAATAATTGGGAATGACATTTTACGGGAGTTTTTACCTGAGGTCTGTAATTCCTGATGAGCAAGACTTGAAGGCAGGCATTATAAAGCTGCTGTGTGGGATGTGGATGAAATCTATCCCATTTCATTGGTCTTAGAGACCTGTAAGGATAAGTCATGGCAGAAACTTAGAGAATGATCAATATTATAAGCAAGAACTCTGGACAGTAAAATAGAAGCTTAAAAAGTGATGGGTATTGCTAAACTTTGGGCAGTAAAATAGAAGCTAAAAAAGGGATGGGTATTGCTTAAATATTTTGAATAGATTTCACTTTCAAAATGAACCCTTACACACCCCAGTGCTCTGCACAATCAATACCAGAAATTAATATGCAAAGCTGCCAGAAAAATAATGGTGAAATCTAGAGCAGCTGTGAGCTGGCAGTGTGGTTGCAGCCTCAGAGAAGTGTGACCTTTTCTGGCAGCTCTAAGTGGACATCTCTGTGCAGTTTTGGGGTGATTGTACTCCTAGGGTAGGTTCTATGTGATGTGTGACATAATTAAGGTGGTATTTGATGAAAATGAAGATTGTCCATAGATGTCATATGCAGAGATGTCATAATCTATCAAACTATAATTGGAAGAGAAATAAAACTTTAAATAACTACATGAGGCATCTTCAATTATTTCTAATGGATTTGTTTTTTCAGGCTAATGAATTTGAGACAATAAAGTGGGCTTGATTTTTAAAATCTTTTAATCCAGATAGACTTTCTGTGAAGTTGCAAAGAGATGCAAGAGCAGCACAAACCCTCACAGCTGACCATCCCTCAGCATAGGCTAAAGGAAGTTTTGCTGGTATAAAAAGAGAGGCTGCCATGTAGCAGTGGCATTGTTTTTCAAGTAATGTGTCTGGATAGAGCATAAATTGTGACACCTCTGAAGCAAGAAAAGGCAGTTTTGCTAATGACAGTTCATTAAGGTTGTCAGGATGCCTATAGCATGTTTTCATTTTTGCTCTATTCCTGCCTTTAGCCCAAAGGATTGACCGTGAGGCAAATTTGGCTGTTGCTAATGAGCACTTAATAAAATAATCATAGCAGAATTACCTCAGCATTGACGTGTACCACAGCCCACATCATGTTCTGTGGGGTTTCTGATAATGGCCTTTCAGACTGATGAATTCATAAATTGTGATGTGGAATAAGGAACTCTTATTTGAGTCTGGTTTACACTGCAGGATCAAAACAGGAATCTGTTACTGCACCTGAGGACAGGTCCTTACATGATTTTTACATGACTGCAAAAATGTTGACTTGAGTGTAGTGAAATCAGGCAACTCCCATCAATGTCAAGACCAAGTGAAGATGGATAGCTATGAATCCTGACTATGTCCATGGGTCAGAAAAATCCCAACTCTATTTCCATGAAACCGAGGAGGAGATGCTCAGCGGGTTGCTAAAGTAAAAATCTGGCAAATCAGAAACTTGATCCTAGTTCTTTTTGACAGTTAAAAGGATAAAAATAGACTACTTTTCTCTCCTCAAGGAGAAAATGTTCAGTTGCAGAGCAGGTGTCCAATAGCTAACTCATGGCCAGAGCAAAGAAAAGACTGGCACATTGCTGATAGATTTACTCTGACTTGGGGCTGCATTCTGGTATAGATATGCCTGAGCTCTGCTTTCCACAATAAATGTTCTTCTAGTGGTCTCAATTTCCTTGCCACCAGAAATTTAGGGATGCAGTGACTCAGTCCCTGAAGTAAGAGAAAACAGACAACAAACTTGATGGCAAAGCTAGTAGATCTTGTTTTAGGTGAAGGATCCCTCATGTGGGAATTCTGTCAAATATAACTCTGATCTTACCTAAATTCACAGAGACTCTCATAAAGAATCTACTGTCCTCTTCAGCTGAGTGTGTCAAGGGATAAGTGATTTGTCATCAAATGTGCTCAGAACTTTTCAGAATTTGACCTGGATTTATTAAAATCTGTGATATAATGTTTAACAAAGAAACAGTAAAATGTGCTCTTCAGCTTCAGGAGTTTACAGTGTCATAGTCCTGGGGGTTTTCTGGTTCTTTTTGGCTCCATTACTTGTATCTTGAAAAGAGTTACAGGTTTCTGATGTAACGCCCCGTGCAACAAATATGACAATTAAAAGTGTTTTTCTGCTGATTAATAGCTGTGGATCCCTGCATGACTCTGCATTTTATTCTGTTCTCTCTGGAAGTCCATGTTTTGATATGATATTAAAATCGAGGGAACATCTCAACATAGCCAGGTGAGGGAACACATTTATCTGGTTCTGTTGTCCACTGTCGTGCAGAAAGTATTTTCTCTTCTTTAGGTGTCTGCAAAATGACTTTCTAAAAATTCTTGGGGAAGCTACAATTAAGCCCATATTTACTGGAACTTTCACATTCCACCGCCAAGGTTCTGCAGAATATTTTATTTCAAGGTTTTGGGAGTACTTCATCTACATTTATTGGTTCCAACAATAAATAAAAATAATTTTGATATTTTTATGTAAAAGTACAAGTACTAAATCACTTCCTTGAGGAAAATCAGTTTCAAATACACCTAAGTGGGCTTCTCCAATGTCCCTTTATTCACAAGGGTTCAAAACTGGCAACCCACAATTTCATTCCAAAGCAATCCAGCTCAGTTGCCATGGAGACAGTCAGGATCTGAATTGTTATTTAAAAAGCTGAACCACTTCCTTGTGTGCTTCCTGCTTCCTCTTTCCTAATCCTGAGGTCCCATCAGGCTTTGAACATGCAACGCACTCTTGGCAGTGAATTGGCTTTTTTAATCCTTCTTCCTGTTGGAGGAATTTTGAGCTCTGGGCACACCCCACTCTTAGCTCTGAGCCTTACGTGTCCTTGTCCCCAGGAGTTCATGTGTAGGGTGCTCTAGATATTAATCCACACATCAGTGCTGGTCAAGGCTTTTTCAGTTGGGGTCAATTCATGTTTCTGCATCCTCTTTCCAGTGCAAAGAACCAGGGTTTACACCTCTGCACTCTATCAGTGGTGAAGCTTAACTTCTCTTTGCATAAACCCCATATTTTTGGGAATGTATCAGGTTTTACCCTCAAAAATTATAATATTTTCCCTCCTGGCTGAATGCAGAATGTGGAGTGGGCTTTGCTTAATGTGGTCAGGTTAAATGTTTAATGACATCTATAGCAAAGTTGTCATTAGCTCTTGTTTGGTACCCTTAGGCAAAAACTAATTTGAGGCTTGAATTATCAAGACTGCTTCTGGTTGGCAGAAAAATATTATATTATTAAAAAAAAATTAATTACCAGTCCCAAAGTATGACAGATGTTTGCCATTCCTAACAGTGCATGAGGTGTTGACAAGTTTAAAGAGTAAAGAAAAAAAAGGCTAAAACTGAGAAGGGGAAAAGACCAAAACAACCCCCCAAACTTTGTAGTTCCTGTCCTTGAAAGGTACAGTGTAATCTTTCCTTATTTATTCATTCCACTCCACTTTGCCCTCTCTGCCATTATGCAGGCTCCAAAAAGGAAGGTGACCCTTAAGTATTCAAAACAAGTCTGGAGTAATATACTAATAAAAATTCATGTGGTGTTTAAAAAAAAATGAAAAAGAAAAGCTCAAATCTTTGTTCAAGGTCCATTGAAATGTACAGACCATTCTGTAATACTTTCATTAGCAAGCTCCTTGCTTGGAAAAGTCCTGCCTATTGTCTGATGAATCCCCACATTGACTGTCTTGTTCTTTCCGAAGATAGAAGATAAATACAATAACAATAACAATAACATCAATAATAATAATAATGATAATGTGGAAGAGTTATAGCAGGCAGGTTTTCTATGCAGTCCAGTATGAGATGCATTAGCTTTTGGCAAACTCTGTTTGACCTCACATCATTTGGCCATTCAATATCATTGAAGGGGTCTGTAACTCACACTACAAATAAATCAAAATGTTAGCAAAGGTCCACGTTAGTTTGCAGTATAATAGCTGAGCCCTAAAGAGAACTCTTCTAATGCTGCCATGGAGAAGTAAAGGGCAATGAAAACCGAAGGAAAATGCAAACTTTTGGGCTGGAATAATTTATCATGCCTGAAAACCCTGGTGCAATGAATGATCCGTTCAAAGGGGACGTTTACAATCCAGCAGATCTTTCCTCAGCTTTAGGGACTAAGGGAATAATGTTGCTTAGGAACAACCTGCATATTTAAACACTGTTTTAAACAAAAATGCCATAATCCAGTTAATGAATTCCAAGCTCTGAAACTCTAATTTCTGCACTACTGTCTTGTCTAAAGGCTGTCTTTGTTGGAAGTATATGAAAACATACAAGAGCAAGTTCTCAATCATTCAGACAGTCTTTATTTCTATTTTACTGTCTCCCAGTCAATATTTTCCAACTGCTGGCATCCCTGTGTGTTTTAAGTACCACACCTTCTTTCAAGGCTGTGTAAGTTATTGGGTAACTGAGCTGTCACCATTTGGTTCTGTCTCTACAACTCCAGAGTCTCTTGAGCTGTAGACAATAATAATTCCTGCCTGTGAATCCAGCAGCCTTGGGGCTTGATCTTCCCTTTATGCAAAACCAGCAGTGAGGAGCTGCTCAGTGAACTGCTGTGACTGCAATGTTGGAAGGCTGAGAAATTGCTGCTTGTGCTGGACTGTGGGGATGCACAAAACCATGGGTGTGCCTCTGGTGCAGCTCCATGGGACAGCAGAGCTGAGATCTTCTGAGCTGTGTAAAAAAAGTCACAAAAAACCTGTTCAGCAGCAAAATTGCAGGTATTTTAGTAAGGTTTCATTTTCCCAGTGAAATCTGGAAGGGCATGCTCCTACCTCCCAGCACTGTGGATCTCTGTGGGTGCTGCTGCTCAAACAAGAGCAAGATGGAATGCTGCATGTGACACAAGTACTTGTCCCATAATGTCATCCTCCTCAAAGAGGCTGCACCTGATGAATTACAGCTGTCACTGAATTTAGTGTCTTCTTAGGCATATTATGTCTGTGGCAGGTCTTTCCTAAATATTCTGTTCTGTTCCATGTTAGAACTGAGAAGGATCACTGCATCCATGAGGAGAGGGTTTGGTTTCCAGTTGGATTTGCCTGAATGCACAAATACTTCACCAACTCATTTCTTTTCTGTGTTCTATTGAAGGTTTCCTAAACATGCAGTAAGTTTATTTAAAAAAAAAAAGGAAAGGAAGAAGGGAAATCTAGAAGATAAAGGGCTTAGAATCAGCTCAAAGAAAAACAGTCACTTGTGATAAATGTAAGGGAGCTGGTAATTGATTGCAATATTGAAGAATTTTACTTCCATTTGCCTTATGGTCTCCTATTACATGCTCTCCAATCTTAAGTAAAACTAGATCCATGTGAACCTTTTGTAAATAAGATCAATCAAAGCTCCTTTAAAGATTACCAAGATGATGAAGATATTTTTTCCAAGCATTGCTCTGCAGCCCTACCCATACATTTTGCTGGGAATTAAAATCTTTGGTTTTGGCAATGGGATGGAGGAAAACCAGAGTCTTTAGCTTTACCTGATGTGAAGGAAGTGCACAGGAGGATTTGATGAACTCTGTCATAAGGTGAACACAGGAGCACTTTGTAGGAGATGAATTTTGAGAGCTGTCCAGGCTTCAGTAAATCCACAAACATGGGATCAATATCAAGTATGATTCACCTAAAATGCAGGCAGAAGTTTAGTTTTTGGATAGCAACTGTTTTTTGTGTGTAGTTTTCTGCTTTTGTCTTATGAAAGGGATGAGTTTTCCATTTTCTATTGCCTTTGTGGCTGCATTTATGCTTCCTGCTGACAGTGAGTAGAGGTTTCAAACATCATACTTAGTGCTTATTGCTATTATCCATCAATACAGTGGCACACAATTCCACCGATTTTAATATAATTGAAGCAAATTAATTTTAATAACTAAAATCTGAACATTAGCATTAGCTGAAATGGGAATAAAATTGCTCCCATCTCGTGTTTAAATTACTGCTTCTTTTCATAAATTTTAAAACAGCTGACTCTGGATTCCTACCTGCATTTTGGAGGAACATTTATTGCTGCTATTTTTTAACATGGACTCATGCAGAATTCTATGGGAGCTGTAGTTATGCAATAGATAAGTGCAACAAAAAAGGCTGAGGACTGCTCCTCTGCTGCAGGAGTCTACAGCAGAGAACATTACATCATAATTTCCTAATACATAACTGGGCATTCCCAAGGGGTGCAACACATTATTAACCATGTTTTCAAACTGTGCTAATGGAATTCATTGGAACGAAAAATAAAATCAAATTGACTCATTGAAATAAGTGCATTTTATTTCAGGTTTTATGGAATTACTTGTTTTATCATTCTTGCATAAACTTCTCAAAATGTTGAATTATTTTGGAATTATTTGTTTGGAATTTTGGAAGTATGTTTGGAATTATTTTGACCTTTGTTACAGCTTTTCCTGGTGGACTTGTTCCGCTGTTTTGGCTTGAAATAATTTTTTCCTTAGTGAGGCGGGGCAGTACTTCTAATCTTTTATAATCAAAAATAATAATCAAACTGCTAAAAATGCTCTCCTACTGCTCTAATCCCTGCTGGGTCTCATGGCAACCTAATGTCAATGTGGTCAGTTTAAAGAGAGTTCTGAGACTTGTAACTTGTACAAAACTAAGGGAGTTTGTCTCCTAATCCCCACAGACAAAAAAAGCCCTGGAATTTTATACCTGGTTTTAAATTACATTTTCCCAATTCTGTGTCAATAAAGGAATGCTCTGAGGATTTCAAAATTCTGGGGAGCTCTAGTTCATGTTTACAGGTTTGTAAACTGAGGGCAGTAAAAGCTGTGGCTTAATTGATCTGAGTTTTCCTGCTTGGGCAAACGGGGTTGACAGAGCCAGTAACTTTGACAGAGTTCCACTGTTGGAGTGTAACTTGTTGGTATTCAACAAGATAAATGTTTCTGCACAGGTCTGCTTCTCCTGTGCTGTTTGGTATTTCACTTCTGTGCCACGCTCATGGCTCTGACCTGCAAGGAAAGTCTCTATCTGCAGCAAAAAGCTTTCTGTCTGGCTGCTTTTATTGATTTGGAAAGTTACAGTGGGTGAGCATATTAGTAGAACTGCCCTTCTAGAAAACTGCATCTGGTGTATTTACTCTGTCTTCATCCTCTCATGAGCTGGTTGATTAAGCAGGTGATACTCCAAACTTTTACCTGCAGTAAGGAGTTGAGGAGGGCTTTGGGGACTGTGTTTAGACTGTGAGAATATCTTGCTCTGGCATTTCCACAGGCAGGACTTGATGTCTGAGGCTGAGGGACCCTGCTGAATTTTACACTGTGCTATTGCAGTTTGGAGAGGAGCTTTCCTGTTCCTGTCATTCAATAACTTTCCTATAAGTAACCTAATTGCTACTCACAGAACTGTGTGCAGGAAGCAAGAAATGCAAATCACTGTGGTTGATGCAGACTGACTCTTAATTTGAATTAACGCTTGAGAATAATGGTGTGTTTTATCTCTGCTCAACTTAACTGAGCCTTATTAAATTTTAATTTTTTACTTCCCTCTTTTCCTCGAGTGCAAAAGGTGCACAAACCTTACTGAATGGTGGTAGACAGGATCATGTTGGAGCAGGTGATTTTGGAGTGAGGATCAGAGTCCTTGCATATGAGAACTGCTGCTGCTGCATTAAAATTTAATGGTTGATGTGCAAGGGTGCACAAAGGGAGTAGGCTGACTTCTTATTTTGGGATAGTGGGTGCCATTAACTTTCTCCATGTTTATTAAAATTACAGTTTCATTATGAGGCACTTTTTTCTCTTTGCCTTGCCTTTGTGCTCAGGTGGAGGACTGGAAAGTGAGATTACGTAAATTGTTTAATTTAATTAGTAGTCTCATGGTAAATGTTCTGGAGAGCATTAGTGACTGACCTGTGCCCTGACATTATTGAACTATAAAGCAAATACCCATGAGAAGAAACTATAGTGAATTAGCAAATTTCCTAGCAAAAGCTAAAAATTAAACTCTTGTATAATTGTGTCTATGCAAATCCCTTGTACTAACTCTGAGATCCTGTAACTTGAGGAGATGAAAAAGGAATTTTCAAGTCTTTGTTGAACTGACAGGGTGCTAGTTAACCCTTTTTTCCCATCTCACCCCAAATCCTTTCCCCCAAATCTTTATGTGTCAGAGCTGTAATTCCCTGAGGGGATGGAGGGAGGTTTGCAGTGTGTACTAGTGACTCTCTTAGAATCTCTTGGAATCACTTTATTTAAAATGTATGGAAAAACTTTGTGGGTGGTGATGAGAATTTAAGCCATTTCAGTGTAATGCCAACCCATTAACAATCATTCCTTATTTTTTAAACATAAATTCTGTAAGTGGAGCCTAAGAGAAATCAATAGCACGATGGAGGATTTAATGTGGATCAAATTGGAATTACTTTAGGTAATTTACCTTTAGAGATCAGTTGCTAATAATTAATGTCTTTAATTTTATGAGAAGCTATTAGGAGCTTGTAGAGGAAATGTAAACTTTAGATAAAGAATGCTACATGTGAATATATGTGAATATATGTGCTAACTTCATGTGTGAATATATGATTCTCAAAATGTTTCTAATGCTGTCAATCTATCTAGGAAAACCAAGCCATCTGCCACATTGATTATGAGAGAAAGCTGTGATAATTTAGTTTCCTAAAGAGATTAGACTAGTGAATTTTCACCCATGTTGAAAGCTGGATGTTAGAACAGAAAGTGTGTCCCTGCTCACCAGCATTTCACGAGCTGCATTTCTTAAATCCAGAGTTGGTTTATTTCTGGGATGGTAGCTTTTGTTCGATATTTGGGTTTTGGTGGTTTGTTGGTTTTGCTGTGTGTCTGAGATTTTCCAGTACCTCAGAGCTGTTTTGTCATCCCTTCCAAGGCTCCTGCCATGCTGGAGGTATCAGTGCTGATGGATGGACTAAGGAAGAGTTTTGCCTGTCTTAATGACACCTTGATGAGAGGAAAAATGTTGCAACATTGCTGCATAATCTCTTAGAAACATTTTAAGAATTCTAATAGCTTTTTTTTCCCCTTTGAAATCTAAATCTCTGACACTCTATGTATATCTTACATTCCATTATGACTGTGCTGTGATATAGTTTAGACACTTTCCAGCTTGCTACAAAGTGATCTTATCTTCCTTCCTCAAAAGTTTGATTTCTAAGACATCCTCTTTTATTTATTTACATCAGCTTCTCCATTGCATCATCAAAAAGCAAAATGTGTACTATAGCTTGAAAGCAGCACCCAATCCACTGATCAATGCAGGAGTGAAACAGGGCTTTTGAACAGCTCTGCCAAGAAGGTGCAAGGAGGTGGCTTGGAATTATCATCAGGTCCCAGCTTCATCTTTCTCTGAATTCTTCAAAGCAGCAGGAGTGTTGTTAAAAGAATATATCTGCTTTTAAAGTAAGAGATTGTTAATTAAGTGACGTTTGCTGCCAAATATTGGTAATATCCGACATGCAAAGCCAGGGCTTGTAGAACAGCTTGGTGTGATGTTTCTGGCTCCTGTAGGCCTTTCAAAAAGCTGTACAGAACTCAGCAGAGCCTGCTGGGCTTGGAGCCTGGCTCTGGTTGGCTTGTTAAAGGTAAATCCTTAAACCTATTGAGTCCAATGTGCTTCTGCTGAGACTGCTGATGCTGGAGGGTGAGGGACACCAACTGGCACTGTGACCAAAATGAGCTGATTTCACATCAGTACTTCTCTGGGTTGTTAATGGAAATGCTGACATTCACCTTCAGGAGCTCCTGTGCCATTATAGCAACTGTTGGGTTTGGGTTTTTTTGGATTGGCAAACATTGAGGTCAGCAATTGCAGTACAACACGGGGCTGTGCTTTCTGAAGCTGACAGTCCAGATCTGGCCTAACAGCTGAACTTGCAAAGAAAATGCTGTCCAATTTTTAGGACCTCAAGCTCCAAAAATCAAATCATCCATGTGTGGGAATCACCCTGCACCAGACTGGGAGATTAGCTTGGCTCTTTCAGCTAGATTAAAGAGCCAGAGTTAACACAGCAGCAAACAGCTGAAATAATGACCACAATTTACAATCAGGATGCTTAGGGCTTCAGGGTACAGCAGGACAGGAGAGGGGGAATGTGTCTGAGGTCAGGAGCTGGCAGTTGTCTAGGCAAGTTCTAACTTCATATGGCTTATCCAATTAATCCCTGTGACTCCTTGGACCCTCTGGCCTAACTAGCAGGTGGGTTTAATGTACTGAAGAGCTCAGGAGCAAAGTGGGGAGAGCTCCTGGTACCAACAGTGTAAAACAGCTCCCAGCAGAGCAGGGAGCTGGAGAGAAAATTATCTCCTCAACATGATGCAGTTGGAGAGCCTCAAACAGTACTTCTGGAGCATGCTGCACAGTCACTGAAATAAAGCCCTTAAGCAAACCAGGCAGAAAAGTATAAATTAGCTGGGCAGGCACATATATCTGAAAAATCAGTTTAAGTCCTGGAAGGATCTTGCCAGCATGACTACACTTAGACTTTTCAGTCCAACAGAGATGTTCAACACAAATGTATTTTTGAGTACCAGCATTAAATAAGAGTCCTCTGAAGCAGTGACCTGGAGTCTGCTAAATTATCCTGTGTCTCAGTAGGGCACAGTAGAAGTGTTCATAACTGGGCAGTGTAAATGGACATGAGTTGATTACTGTCTCAGTCCTTTTGGAAATGAAATTCTGCAAGTCTTCACAGAGAAAGGCAAGATGAAATTACACCTTTGCCAATGTTTTGTATTAGCTCCTCTCTGCACCATTGCTTGAAAGCATTTGTGCCTTTTGAGGAGGATATAATTCAAGGTGCAAGGGAGATGGGTGCTGGAGTTACAGGACCTCCCTTTCCCTGTGCATGGTACAGTGACAAGTGTTTGCTCCCTCCTTTCTTGGCAAATGCTGAACTATAGAAACCACTGCAATTGTTTATTAATCTTTGAAAATCAGAGCTGCCCCAGGGCAAGAGTCTATCAGAACTCAGACCTTACTTGATCAGATTGAAATCCTGTTTCAAAATTGTGTTTTCAAAGTTCCAGTAAGCTGCCCTTTCACTGGGAGTTGTGCACACACATAACACAAGCTAATGATTGTAGGGGATGGATTGGAAGGCAAGGATTTCCAGGGCTAGCATGGGGGAAGTGCTCCACACCCATCAGAGTGCTCTGTGTCACTGGGCTCCCACCAGCCTTGGTGAGGGTATGGCACATTCTGTCCTCATCCAAACACATGCCTAGGTAGGGCCTGGACTTTTTTGTTAATTTTGCATCTTTCAGGGTGAATTCAAGAGTATTCAGAGGGAATTCAAGAGTATTCAGAGGGAATTCAAGAGTTATCAGCTTACCATGTTTCTTAGTATTCAGGGAGAAAAGCTGACACCCCAGAGAGCAGGTATCTGAGGGTCATGGTGCAAAAAATGTCCCATTATGAAAGAAAACAGAGTAATGGAAGAACATAACACATATATACTGAAGTGGCAGTTTCCATTCCTACATATCATATGAGAACTTCTGGCTGCAAAATTAAGGGTTTCCTTTGCAAGCCCTTGTGCACAAGAACCATTTTTGCTCATCTTCCTTATCCTGGCAAAGGATCCTGATCTTTCAGTGTATGACACCCTCTTTCACATGGCAGCTGTGTGACAGGTGCCTGAGGGACACTGTAATGGTTATCAAAGCCAAGCAATCAGCAGAGATGTCACCTTCTGGTTCTGTGGACAGCAAGTCCTCACCCACACTTGGAGATGGCAAAAGGAGAAAAGCAAATAAAAAAAAGTTCCACAAGTTTCTAACAGTGAGATTTTGGGATTACAGAGGTAGAAGGAAAATTGGGTAAAGATGGAAAGTGAAAATACAATGAAATTCTGCAATCCACCAGGAATTCCATGATATAAGACAAGTACTAACTTCTGATTTTCTGTTTTGAATATTTTGATTTCCCACTTGCACTTCACACCCATTCTATATTAATTCCTAATTTTTACTGATCCAGATCCTTCCAAAAGTAGCTTTAAAATGTGTCATAAACCCCTGCAATTTCTGCTTGTAGTGATCTGTTGGGCTCGGTGATTGTTCTCCATGAATTTAACTGAACAGCTCTTTTTTATTTTTAACTGATTCAGCCTTTCTTTTACATCTCAGGATGGCTTAAATTTGGAGCTCCTTTAGCAAAGGAAGTGCAATTATGACAATGGGGAGCAGAGATGTGATGATGATGCAGTAGCCACACTGCAGGGAAGGCACTGATTCCTGGAAGGCTTTTCCCTTAAGTTATTGAACTGTTTTAAATGACAAACTACTGTCATGTGATGATCCTGCATGTATGAAAGTCTGGTCTGTCTTTTTCTCTTTCAGCTGTTGTGGTAAGATGTATGAATGATGAATGGTGAAAAGCTTTTGAAAAACATCTTTACTTATTTTATAAACTGTTATTTCAAGGGAACAGCAATAGTTCTATAATAGGATCATCAGTAGGATCTGCTTGGTGTGGCTGTGGGGGAGACAGGCTTTCCCTGCTTGTCTCCCTGTGTCCTTCCATTGTAAAATCACAACCCCCATGGCAGGGAAGAACAATGCATCTGACTGCATGTTGTCAGAAGGCTGATTTATTACTTTATTATACTATATTATATTGAAGAATACTATGCTATACTATACTAAAGAATACAGAAAAGATACTTACTGAATGCTAAAGAGATAATAATGAAAACTCGTGACTCTTTCAGAGTCCTGACACAGCTTGGCCCTAATTGGCCAATGAGTCAAAACAACTCACACTGAGCCCAGTCAAGACTCATCACTTCAGGTGAACAAACTCCAAACACATTCCACATGAGCACAACACAGGAGAAGCCAATGAGATAAGAATTGTTTTTCTTTTCTCTGAGGCCTCTTTCTGCCTTTCAGCTTCCCAGGATAAAAATCCTGGGTGAAGGAATCATGCTCAGAGGTTGTGAATGCCACATCCTTCCAAAGCTGAGTGATGTGCACAGTGCTGCTGGGAGGGGAGCTCATCATTCCCTCCCCCAGTCAGGAGCTTGTAGCACAACAGGACCTGCACTCTTCATGCCTGTCTCTCTCAACACCTTTACTTTAGATCATCATTTAATGCCAACTGAACAAATAAACAAATCTCTAAAAGGATCTCATTGTTCCCTGCTGCCAGCCTGGGATGATGCCAGGATCAACTTCAGCAATGGCCTTGACATCCCACTGTGCATTAAATTGAGGGTGAAGGGAGAGAGGGGGAAAGGAAAGCAGAGGCAGGTGGAAAATCCCTCTTGCTCCAGTCTGTCACCTTATATCTTACCCAGTTTGTGATGCTTTGCCCCACCTTGAGCAGTCCTATTGTTCATATTTCCCCTATCCCCAACAGATCATGTTAAATTCCTGTAGCAAAGTAAGGCACATGTTCCTCATACTTCAAGCAGCTGAAGATGAATAAAAATCATGTTCACCAAATCCTCTTTTATCACCTTGCAAAATATTCCAGGTGATTTTCTATTATTTATTTTAATGTCCAGAAAAATATTTTTTTATTATATTGGGTGAACTTTCAAGAAATAGTCATTGATCCATTCATTGTTTTCTGATTGTAATTATTCTATGTGGCCACTTTTATCTAAAATCCAAATCTTCTGTTTTATTCAACTTTGCAGCAACATACCCTGGAATGGTTTGAGTTGGCTTGGAAGGGACCTTGAAGTTCATCTTGTTCCAGCCCCTGCTATGGGACAGCTCCAACTATCCCTGGGTGCTCCAAGCCCCATCCAAGCTGGCCTTGGACACTTCCAGGGATGGGCCAGCCACAGCTTTTCTGGGCAGCCTGTGCCAGGGTCTGCCCACCCTCACAGGGAGCAATTCTTGCCCACTATCCCATCCATCCCTGCCCTCTGGTGCTTTGAAGCCATTCCTCCTTGTCCTGTCCCTCCATCCCTTATCAAAAGTCCCTCTCCAGCTCTCCTGGAGCCCCTTTAGCCCCTGGAAGGGGCTCTGAGCTCTCCCTGGAGCCTTCTGTTCTCCAGTTGAACACCCCCAGCTCTCCCAGCCTGGCTCCAGAGCAGAGGAGCTCAACCCTTGGAGCATCTTCCTGAAGATTAATGATCATAAAAATGTAGCATTCACACCTCACTTCTCATCTAATTAATGTGAGACACACCTGGAATTGCTAAAGACATCCTGAAATAATACCTGATGCTGAAAGGATATCTGAGAACCTTTGCTCAAGGGAATTTTGACTTTTCTTTGGAATTTGGCAAAATATCTATGCTTGGCATAAAATAATTAAAAAGAAATCTAGTCCAACCTGTGGGAATAACCCTTTTTCTTTTTTGTTTATACATAAACAGGCACAAGACTCTGAACAATGGCTGAGCATGATACATTTTGTTTCAAGAGATCTCAAATGCCTACAGCTATTCTTGACTCCAGCAAAAATTCTGTGTGTTCACTCCTTCTGAAAATTAGGTTCTTTGTTCTTTTCCTAGAGCAATGACAATCTGGGTCTCAAAGGTAAAACCACACTGTACCATAACCTGGGTGTGTAACAATATGCTTGGGTTTTTGTAAAGAAATTTGCAAGTCAAAAAAAAGAAAAAAGAAAAAAAGGAAGATTTGAATTTTTGAAAACTGGTTTTGATTTAACACCATCTTCAAGATTTTAAAATCTTACACTTCTTTTCTTCTCCAGTCAGTATTACTACAGGCACTTCTCTCACTCTTTTCTATCCTAATAAAAATGGAGTAGAAATGCATTGCTCATGTGTTTTAATTGTGAATAAGAAAGCATTCTAGCTGCCTCATGTAGGAAGTGGGAAATTGACAGTTCTTTTCTTTTTCAGGTACTTGTTAATGTTTAAGCATGAAAGAACAGGGAAGAAAAAAATACCAAGCCTGATGCCAGATCCCACAGACCTCACATAAATAAATGTTTTGATTTTTTATCTGTTACACACACATTTTTCTGAAGTCTCTCAACTTCCCTGTGAAGCAACTTGCATTTGTTTAAATGTTTCTTATTTAGAGGGGAAGAAGTTTCTTTCCTCAGAGATGTTATGTGTGCATTGACAATTACATTTTTGCAGGGAAAAGTCTCTCTGTGCATACATAGGGGAAGCAGATCTGTTCACAAGGAAATATTGATTGGAGAGCAACATTCACCCTCTGAGTGCTGTTACCTCTGGAATTCCCAGCAGGAATCCTGTGCTGGAGGCTGTTGGATGGCAGCAGTGTCTCTCTCGCATGATCGTTCTCTGAAGGTCATGTTTGTATCACATTTTAAATAGGGCAGGGTGAGAGGGTCAAATCAATGAGTGTTTCAGCTATCTCCTGGTTTATCTGTAAGGCTAATCTGTGTGTTCCAGCTCCTTATCTCCTCCAAGAATTCCTGTCTTTAGTATCGACTGGGGGTTTGGTGTCTGTGTGCGTAAAGTACAAATCCCTCTCATTAGCTCATAATTGCATACTTTGGGCACTTACATTTGTTCTAAACCTAAGGAGATGTTGTAGGAGAGAATCTGGTGTTTCTTTCAGTCATTCAAGCTGCATAAACTGGACAATTCCACGATTGGAAGAAAACAGACTGGAACTTTGCTTAGAACACACAGTTGGGAAAGAACTAAGTGACCCACTGGCCATATGTGATGTCGTATGGATGAAGTACAATTATTCTTAAAATAGTAGAAATCAATAATTTTATGAAACCCACCACACTGGTTCCAAATAATCATTATCCTTGCTAAAATAGAGTAATTAGTGGCATTTGGTTGAATTTTGATGGTGTTCTCAATATATGACTTGTTCTCTACTAGTCTTTCCCATGGTAAATGTAATGGCTTTTTAACAGTAATTTGTGGAGTCTCGTCCTGCTGAGATCTTCACTGCAGATGCTTTCACAGAGGGCTTTGGCCACAGACCATGGCAGACAGGGCACTGACTGGGGCACCTAGTTGGGTCACAGTGGCAACCCTGGGTTCTTGGGAACCAGTATGGTAATAGGACTGTCCTATATTTGGTCAAGTTTCCAGTTCTTGTTTCCAGTCGGCTCCGTGCCTAGTTCAAATAAGGTCATATCCTGAGTTCACACTGTGATTGGACCTGTGTCCCTATATCCACACAAGGGTCTTTGGAATCTAGTTGCTGTACCTGCACCGCATTTGCTATTTTTGTTATTAAAGTTTTTATTTTCCGGGCTAGTTCACAGAATCACCAGGTTGGAAGAGCCCTTCAAGATCATCAAGTCCAGCCCATGCCCTAAACACCTCAACTAAACCATGGCCATATCCAGTGCCACATCCAGCCTTTTTCTGAACACATCCAGGGATGGTGACTCCACCACCTCCCCAAGCAGACCATTCCAATATTTTATCACTCTTTCTGTGAAAAACTTCTTCCTAATATCCAACCTATATTTCCCCTGATACAGCTTGAGGCTGTGTCCTTTTCTTCCATCAGTGCTGCCTGGTGACAGAGCCCAGCCCCACCTGACCACAGGCACCTTTCAGGAGCTGTAGAGAGTGATGAGGTCTCCCCTGAGTCTCCTTTTCTCCAGGCTGAGCACCCCCAGCTCCCTCAGTGGTTCCTCACAGGGTTTGTGTTCCCAGCCCCTCTCCAGCCTTGTTGCCCCCTCTGGATGCAACAATTCCCATTCCTCTTTCTTAGCCAGCTCCTCCTGGCTAAGCCAAAGCAGGGTATCACAGTGGGCTTCTAAGCTCATAGTAATCTGTAAACTAAATGAATTGAACATTTCAGTGGAGATCTGGTAGAATGAATTGAAATTCAGAATATTTTGATTGGTTTGTTAATTGCTTGATAGTTACATTAAACTGAGTGGAAAAATGGATGGTATTCAAAAGAATGAGCTGAAAATACTCTCCCAATTCCAAGATAGCATGTCAATTTAGGTTTTACAGGCTTTTTCATTTACATTATTATCTGTGCTAAATTTTACTGTCTGACATTTTATAAAATCAAAGTAATGAGCTTAATATAGAGAACATATTTGAAAACATCTTTGTTGGAGCTGGCTGGAAATTTCAACAACTGTTTTTGATCACAAATAGCAATTTCATCAAATACGAAATGTTTTCAGAAAGTCTGAGTTGATTTTTTAGCAGAGGGAAGTTAAAATAATCCCTTCAGAATTTCTTTCTTGTTACTAAGATAAACCAAGGAACTGTTCAGATGACTTCTTAATTCCAGTTCAGGCTTTTCATACTGATTTGAATTTTGAAATGACTGGATTACCTCTGGAACACGGGTTTGATTTTATGACAAAGTCCAACCTTATTAATCGAAATAATTCAATATTTCATTTTGCTCTTTGGTGAGATAAACAGTAAATTTGACTCAAATTGAAGATTTTGAGTTTTGCTTCTGGTCTCAGTGATTCTTTTTTCCTGCTGTTTCTCCTTACAGTGGAACAGTCCAGATTTCATGTTCAACCTAACTCAGCTTTGCAAAGTTTGGGTTTGGACTGTGGTTGAGAACTGTTTAAATATTTCTATGTTCTTGTTGACAGCTGGATGATGCCAAACCTGCATTAAAGATTTTGCTTTCTCCTGCCATGAATGGATCCAGACTAGGCAGACACATGAGGTGATTTTGCTGTCCTTAATTTACAAGAAATGCAAGTTGCCCTTGATGGTAGTGAGCAGTCCATCAGTGTTCCAGCATCATTAAAATTCTTTATTTGTTGCTTTGATGGTAGTGCCTGTGTTACAGCATGTAATGGGTGAGAAAAGGTGTTGCACATTCCTGTCCCTGCAGGAGCCATCCTATTTCTTTTTCCCTTTGCCTGCCCTGTGGACTTGCACACTCCAGGATGGGACTGGGAGCTCTTAAACTTTTGTAGCTCAGCAGTGAGAGCTGAGTTGCTCCATGACAGCTGCAGTCTTGCACAGATAATAGAAGCTGACAAACTTTCTCTTATAAACTGGATTTCCTAATAGCTTTTAGTTTCTTTAATTGCTTGTCATGGTTACAAGAAGAGCTTTAGTATAAATATTAATGTTATGAGTGAAACATGAGACTCTTTTATTTCAGTAGTGTCTTCAAACTCAGAGTTTCCTTCTAGTAGAATGATTGATGGAATGTCTTGTTGAGAACTGGACTGACAAAAGAAATTGTAGTTCAGAAGTAGCAGCTTAGATTTTAAAAGCATTTAGCTCTTGTTATGATGCTAGAAAGAGTTAAGCACATTTTAAATGTCTTTAAAATCCTCTTCAGTAACAGCTGACATGCTGTGTCAGTTGTAGATATTAGGGCAGCTTCCTATACTGAAATTTTTTCCTTTAGCATTCCCTCATTCTGCTTCAGAATCCGTTGTCTTTTCCATAAAAATGTGCTATTTATTGCTAAGATTTTTCTGGGTGATTAAAACAATTTCCTGGTAAGAAACCTGTAACTGCCTCCAAGTCCTAAATCCTAAGGAAGAAATTATTATGCTTAAAAAAATTTGAAAAAAACGTCACTTGTCCCATAATTATCTCTTCTAATCTCAGCACTGGAGCAGGAATAGTCTGGGATTGAATAAATGAAATGAAATGATATTAATTAAATAAGTAGCATCAATAGTCTGAAGAGAAGACAAATTTATAACAGTTTTTTTCCAAAGTGCTAAGGATTGGAGCTGCAATTCCCAAAGTTCTCTGCTGAGAAAACGTAGGGGGATGCTCCTAGAGTGCATTTGGCTCTACAGAAGAGTTTCTCAATTGTCAACATTCAAAGCCCTGGCCATGGGTTACAGTCTTTGAATGTGCCACCATAATACTGGAGACAATTTGTCTTCTGAAGCTTATTTAATAGAGTGTGGCCTTATCCAATGGATGGAAATAATAGAGGAGCCTATGATGAATCATCATTTTACAGGATTTGGTGGAGATATTCTGTATGAACAGCCAGCTCCTACATCCCCACCACCATTGATAAGATCTTTTTAGATGATATTTGCTTTTCTGTGGAGAATATTTTTCTTAGGCAGAAATTTTATTCCAACAGCATCTTGTTCTCAAAATCTGAATCTTACATGATCCATTCATTCCTATTTGAGCAGGGATTATGAAAGCTGTATGCACACGTTTTTCCACTGGAAATAAGAAGTGTGACAATAGGATAATTATATTTTTAAACATTCCTGCATATGTATTAAGCCATCCATAAGTTTACTTCAAGTTTTAATACTGATGTGCACATTTTTGTCTGTATATGAATGTCCCTGAACACTTGTTGGTTTGGTTTTTTTAACAGATTTCTCTTCTATGCTAATGCAAAGCTTTGAAAAATCAGTATTGCAAGAATTATCATCCCTGGCTTTAATGTACTCTGGAAGCAAATGTAGTATCCTTAATCAGTCATAGCAGCCAGCCTTAAATAGGGTGAGAGATATTCTATTTCACATTCTCTATTTTTAAAGTGAAAATTAAACTAAGATTTCGCCAGTCAGTAGACTACATACTTTGCCTACTTTATAGGCAAAGTCATGGGGCTTTTAACTTGTCAAATGATTTCATAGACCATATGTAGTCTAATTCAACAGTTTCAGTGAGAGTATGGAATCATGTCTGACACTTTTTACCAAACATAATGGATTTCCTTTAATGTTTTCATTATCACATTCTGTAGCATTTATATAGTAATTATTTTATGTATGTTTAAAAGTCTAAAGCTCCAACAAGAATCCTTCCAGATGAAAATCAGAAGTGAAAAAATGACATTTGGAGCTGGGTTCCTTTTGAGAAGGTAACTGCACCTCTCCCTTCATTCCACATTTTCCTTACAACTTCCAGGCTTTCATTTAAAAATAACTTTTCCCTCCTTTTCCACCAGGAAGTTATCAGCTATGCTTGTGTAAATCTGTGCTGACACATGTTAATTCAACCTTGCTGAGAACTGTCTACTTTTAAATTGCAGTGGCAGCAAATCCATAAACTCTAGAATTTACTGAGGGTCACTTCAGAATTAAGATGCATTAGCATAGCCATGGCAAACCCTGATCCTGTAAATGGCCAAATTCAGGCTGGAGCTCTGGAGCAGGGACCAGGTTCTTGTGAAAACAGAGTCTGAGCATTAAACCTCCTAAAATATCAGCATATTTATTCAAAGAGAGTAAAGATCTGCTGCTCACTGGAGCTTAATTCAGCTGTCAGGTCAGATATGAGCCACACTGAAAGGTTTGAGGTCAGTTTTGGAAGTGTGTGATAAGTTTTTAGCACCTTGTGCCAGCTTTGGTGTCTCTGGTCCTGTAAGAAGTGGTTCTGGTCATGTGTAAGGTCAAAAAAAGCCCTTGTGAGGAGTGGAAATGTCCATGAAGAGCAGAAAAATGAGTGTGGATGATCACACAGATGAACAAATCTCACAAGCTGACCTCTTGCCTGCCCAGGGGTGAAAGGAAAACAGATTTTACTACCTGGTTAATGAAGCTTTTAACCTAAGCACAACAAAGCTCTGGTTTATTTACTGGGTCTCCTGGGCTGGGGGAGGTTTACACAGAGAAGTAAAAGAAGCTCTTTTCCCCTCAGACTAAAAAAAGATGTAGAGATGCCTTGAGGGATGTGGACAAAGGAAGGAAGGAAGGGACAGCCCTGCTCAGCCCAACACAGTCACTTGCTCTGGAGGTGATTTTTGTCTGTGGCTGCTGTAAAGAGCCAGGCTTGGAAAGTCTTAAGAAAATCCTGTGTCCAGGAAGATCTACAAGAGGTGGATATGTGTGTATATGTCTGTTTGCAGGAAGGGTTATATTTTTATAGAAAAAAGTTTGTATTTCTTGTATATTGTGTACAAAGAGAATCTTCCTCACACAATATTTTCTTGTGTATCAGTTTCTTTCATCAAACAGAAAATGAATAAAATTCTTTCCTCCCTCATCCCTTGGCCTCAGAAGAGCTTTTTTGTATCCTTTAAGATTCTGTCACAGATTTTCACCAATGATGCTGAAACAAAGGCTAAATATTTAGAGCAAGTTGCAGTTGAATTTGTCCTTCAGCCTTTCTGGGGAAAAAACTACGTGTTCACCTTATGCCCTCATTTGCTATCCTCAGAGGAAAAGAGTATTTTTTTCCTCAGTGGTAATGGTCCAGCCAGGGGAATGTCATTTAGCACCAAAGGATGTCAACATCACAGAGCATTTGCTAATTTTATCAAGATTAATATGATCCTTGGCACTTGATCCTAAATCACTGCTGACAGCTCATGGCAAAATGGGAAATATCACGGGGACCAATGACACTTGCTCCAGCTTTCCCTTCAGCAATAGCACTTCTGATATATTTATCTTAATTAGCAGCAGCAGGAGGAAAAGGAAGAAATAGAGACAGAGAGAAACTCAATTGAGTTTGAGCGAGATCATAATTAAGAAAGCAGTTGCTGTGCAATTCCAAATGTAGATTTCTGACAGTGAGAAAGAAAGGCAGTTCACTTACATGAAAGGCAGAAATGTAATGCAGTTTAATGAAATATTTGTCATCATTTTTCCTTTTCTAAGCATCAACTCTAAATGCCATTCCTGTGTAACTCATTCAGAAAAGCTCATGTTCCTTTATAGTAAAATCTTCCTATCAATGGAAAAAAATAAAAAAAAGTAAATAGCATCATTGCTGAGAGATGAAAGATGAATCATTCAAGTTGTTTAAGATGGAAATGCCTTTAAAAATTAAAATTAGATGGGTAGAATTAAATATAAAATCTATTTTTCCAGCTTGTTTGATTATTACCCTGTTTTCTGGGTGGTTGCATTGTCTTTACCTCCGGTAAATACCAGACCAATGTGCTGAGTAACTCAGCAACACCAGTCTCAGTGTCTCTAGCTTTATGCTCTTGGAAATGAAAGACTCAAATATTAATTTTTTATTAGTAATGTGCCCTTTATAATCTAACAGCTTTTCACTAATACTTATAAACAGTTCTAAAATTTATAAATATCTGTATTTTAAATTAAAGCCAGGAAATCTGCTGCTTCTGAGTATTTTATTTTTCTCTTCAATGATTCTACATGAATTTTGCTCATAAATTAGTGTTCTCTAATGGCTGATGGTTTGTGGGTTTTTGTAAACCCCATTAAATGAATGGAACAGCACAAAAACTGTTGGAATTAGCTAAAAAGGTACTGGAGAGACTGGGGCTGAATGACCATTTATAGAGGAGGAAATTCTGTCCCAAATTACAGGGAAAAAAAAGAGATTTGGGCCTTTTTAGAGACAAGAGTGGAAAAACTCCAGTAGTTCAAGACATAGGATAAAATTATTGGGAGAAACAACTGCCAAAGGGCTCCACAATAATAATGGCCTTAAAATATCTTCTTTCATCTATATTTTTTAATTGCTTATTCTGACAAAAGCCAACACAAAATTAGTACAGCTTCTTTTTAAGGGCTCCTATTAGACTAAGGGAACTTTATTCACCAAAAGCACATTTGTGTGGTTTGAGGGGTAGCTCCCCTGGATCACGTGATAATTATGTGGCCAAAATATGAAAAACTCTGAAATCTGTAGGAAAACTGGAGAGCTGAAGGCCATTCTGAATGAATGCTCATTCTGATATCTCTGTTCCCTGCCTAACTGGATTGCTGCTGGGACAGGAGCAATATTAAAGTCATCTTTTTTCCTGCTGTCACCTGCATCAGGTGCAGCTCCCCTGTATTGACAAGTATCTAATAAGCTCAGATCTGCTCACTGCTATCTTTTTGGAGGTGCTGTGCTTCTAATGAAGGCCATTTGGTCCAGCAGATAGATTTACCCTTTTGTCACTTCCTTAGGAAACAAAATGCCCTGTCCAGCTTTGCCTGAGAAGGCAGAAATTCATGATTACAATTTACCTGACAGAAGAGCACCTGCTGCCTGCAGAACCTGTCTCAAATTTAAATATGTAGCAATAATCTTTGTGAAAAACAAACTTTCCCCGGGGAAAAAAACAACAAACAAACCAGAGTGTATTTGAGAATTAAATGTTTAACAGTTTAAGTTAACTGGTTATTGGTGATTAGTGAACTGTGGTTATTTAAAAGCCCCCAATAAAATCATCCACAAAAAAAGGAGGAAAACCCCCAAAGCTTGCAGAAATATTTCATTGCTCTGTACTGACAGCTGGTTTTCACAATCTCCACTTTGTGTGAGCAAAGGAGAAACTTCAGGCTCAAACTATCCNTATTTGAGAATTAAATGTTTAACAGTTTAAGTTAACTGGTTATTGGTGATTAGTGAACTGTGGTTATTTAAAAGCCCCCAATAAAATCATCCACAAAAAAAGGAGGAAAACCCCCAAAGCTTGCAGAAATATTTCATTGCTCTGTACTGACAGCTGGTTTTCACAATCTCCACTTTGTGTGAGCAAAGGAGAAACTTCAGGCTCAAACTATCCCAAATTCTTCTTGAACTGAGCAAAATATTTAGGTATTAGCTTCAAGATCTAATTCTTGAATCACAAATTCTTCTTGAACTGAACAAAATATTTAGGCATTAGCTTCAAGATCTCAGTTGTTTGTAACACCCTAACTGATGAGTTCACTTCATGGCTGTGAGCAGACAGAATTTTGAGCAAGCAGCTCAATCTCCCTTCAAGTGATATCAAGCTGAATTTGGCTACCTTGCTAAAAATGTCTGTGGGTTATCTGGACAGGCTGTGCTGTGACTCATTCTTAATCCCTCCTGAGGAAATCCAGCTGTGGAGAGCCCTGGGTGACCCTGATGTTCCTGCAGTGCCTGAGGAACATGAGCTCCTCTGGAGAGCCCTCACCTGTTGTGAGTGAGGGTGAATATGGGGTTGGGTGCCACCAACATGAGTTCCAAACCTGGCTTCCAGCAATTTCTGGAGCTCTGGTTCCTTTTAGCCAATTTGTTCCAAGAACTGATGACTTGAATTTCACAATTCCAATCCAGCAAAACGTGTTCTAGTAATGAGAAGATCCTGAGCCCAGTGATGTCTTTGTTAAGGCTGAGGGAGTTTTGATGCCTTGACTGAACTCTGTGGGTGGCAGCATGTGGAGAGGAAATGTGGGGCCCTGCTGCTTTTCTTGGGGGCATTTTCCTTAATTATTGGCAAATCCTGGATGTGTCACTGGGCAGGGTCTCTCCAGCTGCAGGTGAGGTGATTTTCGTCCATCCCTGATGTGTTGGACCCACTCTGCAGGCTGGGAGAGTTCTGTACCTGCCCATCCCTAAAGCAGAGGTGTCTGTGCCCTGCACCTTTGGAACACTTTGGAAAGAGATACTTAGATAATTATCCCACCTCAGTGTGTAACTGTGCTTAGAAATACTGAGCACGTGAGAAAGGAAAAGGTAGATGTTTTTGTGCATCCTTCCTGAAATACTTTTAATTTTCCAATCTGGCACTTTTTTGGCATTTCCTCTGAGAGACAGCTTTCCTTTCTCATTAGACTCCAAATAAATGTTCTCCTTCCACTGAGCCAAGTGACTTTGGGACATCTCAGTTTGAGATTAACGCACAAAAAAAGTTCTGCCATCCAGCAATTAGGTAGATGAAAAAATTGAAACCTTCAAGACTTGTGACAAGACTTAAATTTTCAGGGGCTTTATCTCAGACTCGAATAAACTCCCGTAACCTAATAGCTATGATTAAAATCTATTTTTTATAGAATGTGCTCCTGTTAATCATTATAATTTTCTTTCTGTCCTGTTTCTCACTTTGGGCTCTTTTTTCTCTCTTTGTGTGAGATCTGAACACCTGTTCTGTCCTTCATCAGTAAGATTTCTTTTTTTCCTATAAAATGGTAATAAGGTCTTTGTCTGAGTTCTGCAAATGTCTAGAAGAGGACAACTGTATCTCTGTGTGTGTGTGTGTGTTCTCAGTGATAAAATATTTGCTCTCCTTTTTGGACATTTTATCTTTTGGTTTCCTGTATTTGGTGCAATGAGTGATGCAATTTAATTTGTCTGCAAGAGGATACTTCCACAAACACTAATCCAGAAGTAGCTACAGGATGAGTGAAAAATAACTGACAGAACACAAAAAATATTTAGAAAGAGCCTTTAAAATGGGAAATTTGCTGATTGAATTCAAATTATTTGAAAAATATTTGTGGGAGAGGAATTAGTCTGGCTTTTGTAAAATAAATGTGAGCTGTGTGCCAGCCCTTGGTGCTGGTGCCTCTGGAGAAGCCCCATGAGCACAGTGCTCAAAAGCTCAGGGGTAAAGCCAAGGGTCCTGTGCTGGTCCTTTACACAGGGATGAATTTTTCTTCTCACATGAAAAGCTACAATAGCTGCTACAAGTGTATTTTTTATTCATGTTCTGGTATCTTCATGCCTCACAGGTACTCTGTGGGGAGCCTCCCATGCTGTCTGCTCTGAGAAGTGGAAGGGTTGGTGAATATTTTAGGTTAATTCTGAAATCTCAGATGTCACCTCCTCAGCCCATTTCCATAATTACTTATATGGAACCAAATCAGGCAGCCATGATGGAAATGGAAAAAAAAAAAGGTAGGAGTTAAATAAAATAAAGGACAATTAAATTAAATTAAATTAAATTAAAAGTTTCACACACTCCCTCCCCACCACTCCCCTGTCACACTCCTGCCTTCCCAAAATGTGGGCCTGATCCCTTGCCCATAGAAACCCATACAAAAATCTTAGTTCTGTGTGTTTTTAGGCTCATTCCAGAAATCTTGATTTCAACCTGTGTGTGATAAGAGTGTGTGTTTTCCAGTGTACTCTTATTAGCTGTGGTCTTCAGAGCATTCTTAACTTATTTATCTGTGGCTCTGATCTGCTGACCCTCTCACTGTGTGGTTGTTGGACTTGTGTGAGGTTTTTTATTTGTGAGACATGTTTTCCTGGGCTTTAATATTTAAATAGTCATTCTCAGCTCTCTGTAAGGCCCACTCCTACACTCCTTGCCCCCTCCCTGTTCATTTATCCTTTCATGGGGGATGAACTCTTGGATCTCCTGTGATTTGGGGCAAATTTCCCACGGGCTCTGTGATTTATCCCAACCTTCCCAGGGTGTTCCTTGCTTTGGTGTCTGGTGGCAGCTGAAAAGCAGACACAGGGTTTTCAAAGTGAACTTAATGGGCAATATCTGCCTCAGCCCCTTCTCCTTCCTTTCATTTCAGGATGTTTTGGGGTTTGTTTTCACTCAACCATCATCCAGTCCTATGACTTGAAGAACCAAACCAAGTGAGGTTTTTTTGTTGATGGGCTGAGTAGTACATAACAAATGTCTTAATTTTGGCCTCTCTTTGAAGTCATTAAAGAAATTAATTCTCATTTATGCAAAAAATTGCCTAATCACATTCCATTTCTTCCTGAGAAGTTGACTGAGCAGATATAATTCTATTATTGTCATTGCTCTGTAAGGGCAAATGTTTGTACTGCCTTATCTCACTCAAACTCAGGAGTTTATAGTCTTGTTTTATTACATATCTCACAAACATATTTATAGTTTTCTCTAGCTCTGGATTCCTTCATATGAGGCACTTCTCTGCAGGAAGTGAAAAAAATACTTCTAAGGTTGCAATATTCATCTTTCTCTGACGTGCTTGGTTGTGATATATTAATTATTTTTAAATAACATTCATTAGAACCGTGCTCATTCCTTCCAGATTTTAGAATCAATGTCAGAGAAAATGAAAGCCCTTGTTTCAAATTCTCTTTCTGATTATCTCCCCTCTAATTGACTTTTGCTCCTTTCCAGTCACGTTTTAATTTCCTCATGTGGACATATAATGCTGTCTCCTTCTATTTTTCTTTCCTTTTGCCTAGTTTTGCATTTCTGGCCCAATATTGCCTCACTTTGATTCATTTCCATCACATATTAAGGGCTGTGCATAATGAAGACCCTAAGGACTACAGATGGAAAAGTCCCAGTCAAGGTGGGCTTTGCTTTTTTTAGAAATTCTCAGTATTTCCCCAAACATCAGCTGGTACAGAGGCAGCTCAAGGTTATTTTCCAGTTTTCATATTTCACAGGCATCATGTACATTGCTGGAGTCTGGGGACAGACAGCCTCTCATTTTTGAGCAATCTTTATGACAGACCATTTTTAATTTGATGTCATTTTTGAATTATATATTTATATATAATTCTAGATGTTTTTACTGGTTTCAGCTATAATACCAGAGAAGTTCAGCTCCCTGGTGAGGAGGAGCACATGTATTAAAGTCTTCAGTTAACTGCAAGAATACCAAGACATAGTTTAGTTATATTAAAACTTTATCAGGTCTACACTGACAAGAATTTGATCACCCAGTGCCACTTAACAAGCAGACTGTCTCCCAAAATTTTATCCTGTTTTTTGGCTGGGTTAATAGCCTGATAGACATTCTGAATTACTGCATGTTTTGATGACCAAACCAAAAACATCCAAAACAAAACCCCCAAACCAAAACCATAACAGCTTCATGGATGCATCTGATAAGCTCAATTATTTTAATTATCCTAGTTATCAGTGTGTTTGTATGACTGTAGGGGAAGGAAAACACAGTTTGGGGGTGGAGCTGGCAGAGACCTGAACTGGGAACTTTGATCCCTTTTCCACCTGAGAGCAGGAAAGTTCTCTCAGTCCTCACAGGATGCTCTACTGCATCTCCTGTTATGGTTTTTTCCTGACTGCTGATCAAATGGAATGTTTAAAAACAATCCCTGCCCCACCTGAAAATGTGATAGGCAGGGAGATATTTGTAAGAATGCAGAGAATTTACCATATTACAGTAAAAGCAAGAGAAAAGGCTGTGTCAGAGAATGACTTAAGTCCCTCTTGTTGGTAAATATTGGCTTCATAAAGTGCAGTGCAGGGTGCAGCATCTCCCTGGAAGATTTTTTTTAATACTTTCTTCAGCATGAGAGGGAGGTTTTGTGTTCCACAATACATCAAATATATGTTTGCCAGAAGACTTTATTAACTTATTAAATCAGCAAGATGAAGTAGCCACTTTGTTCTATTTAATTTAAAACAATAAACTAAATAATAAAATTGTGGCTTCATAATGTAGTCTTGTGTTAGATACGAAAGTCTTTTATTCAATATTAGAATTTCTTCCAGTGGTATTTTAGTTTGTTTTCCATCCATATGTTTAAGTAGTGGCACTACAAAAGGATCTGTATGTTTGACAGCCTGTGCCATATAATTAAATGTGAAACACTTTTGCTGTTGCAAGTAATGAGGGTATGAATTTAAATGCACACAGGTTTAGAAATGGAGATTCAGCTTAAAAAGGAGGGATAGAAACACCAAAAACCCCAACCAAAACTGCATGTATCCTACATGGAGGTGAGTAGGACAACCCAACTTCCCCATGATAATTTCTGTTTTAGACTGATGTTGCCCATGCTGAAGAAATGCAAATTTATGAATAGAAATTCACATATTGAATGCAATACAAAATAGTCCTTTGAGCATGTCCACATAAAGAGGTGTTGAAAACAGTATTTTAAGAATGGGATATCAGTAGGAGTGATGGGTTTTGAAACTGAGGATTAAAAAATGTAACTAATCAGAGCTACTCATTTTCAGGTTACTTCAGTTGCCCATTTCTTGCACCTACCCAAAAATTCTCTTTTCTTGACCTCGTGTTAACCCCAGCTCCTGTTGGGGGTATCCTGGGTCTGGGTGCTTCTTCCTAGGCCAAGAAAAGGCTCAGCCCTTCGGGTGCAACTCTGAGTTCAGATTCTTGGATTGTATATAAGGAGCAATACTGTCAAATATTTAACTTTGAGGTCTGAGTGTGTTTGTAATTCTTTATCCTTCAACAGGTTTAGAATAGCAATTTTTTGAACTGGCAGAGCCTTTTAAAGTCACCATCAGTAATGATGTCAGTTTTGAAAGTGATTTCAATGTCTTCTGTCAATTTGTGAAACAGCTGTTATATTATTTTCAATGTTTCCGGTTATTGCAGTGATTAAATTTTGCATTTGATATAAATGTCTTAAAATACATTTTTTCATAGGATTTTGTTGTTGTTGTTGTTTTGGTTTTGTTTGTTTGTGTGGTTTTTTAAAAATAAGCATTTTACTGAAAAATAGAATGGATAGAGAAACAGAATAGCCAGAGTCTGGATTACATCTCCATTTCCTATTATCATCTGCAAAAGATTTAACAAGTTTTGAGACATAATGCCAGAGCAATTATCTGTTCTCAATAATCACAGTGGTCTACACCAAAGTCTGAAAGATTCTGGAACAATTTTTAGTCAGAATCTGTTGATTTTTTTGAAGGCACACTTCCTGCTTTTGTATCAGTGCTTAAATTTTACCTAATCCACCTGCTTTTCTGCCTGTGCGTGTGGAGGAGGCTTCAGTGGGTACAAACATTCCCAAGTTCAAAATCCCTTGTAAGAGCATAAAAAAATGGTGCATTGTATCTTTAGTTCTCCCAATAAATTTATTTTTGATCAGTTTTTTGATACTGCTTTTGGTGGAGTAGTTTTTAATAAAGGCTGCAGGAGGCAAGACTCCCTGTGTACTATAAAACCTGCCCAGTGGCCTTCTGCAGAGTTTAAGGAAATGTGAGATCCTATGAGATCCTATTGCTTTGAAATAGCTGCTTGTTGCATTATTTTTCTTTATATGGGAGCATGGAGGGCTCAGAGTCAGGGCTGCTGACAAAAGCTGTGGGAGAGATTTCTTACCAGTACATGGCTTATCAAAATATGAAACACAGAATGCTGAAAAGGTCACCATGGCAAACAGCTGGGATGTATTTCATGAATATATAAAGCATTTCATTTCTGATGTCTCATTCCAAAGACAAAGATTTTAATGAAACTGGAAAATGGCAGGAAGCTGCTTTTTTAATCTGGCTGCTTTTTGAACTGGCAGTTTCAAAGTCAGGTTGCCATTATGCTTTGAGAGCTTTCAGGGCACATAAAGTCTTGTTAGAGCTGGCCACAACTTTGCTGAAGTACCCAGAGATTTGATTAATTTATTGCTATTTTATACAAGTAGAATAATTAACACCTGCTGCTCACAGGAGTTCCCACTTCCTTCTTATCTGAACTGTTCAAAATGAAATCTCACCTCAGGAGCCACAACCCACAGAAGGAGTTCACTGTGGGTCTGGCCTTCAGTGGGGTGATCATGGAAGAGCTTGATGGAAAACTGGGTGCTCTTTGCAGCTTCAGAACTCAGGGGGGTTTGCCACATTTTCAGTGCAATTCACTTTCTGAGTTTTATGAGTACATTTAGGAATAACATGGGCTCGATGATTGAAATTAAATGCCTTGAAGGGTATATCTTTTTAATCTGAGCTGAGATTTTGCTTAGTAAAGTTATCTACCAAAATTTTTTATTAGGATCTTACTGTATCCTGTAGCCAGCCCCAGGACAGCAGGACAGTGATGGTCACTGATGGTCAGTGACTGCTCTTCAGAAAAGGAATATTAATTACGACAAATACCATGGGGCAAGGGAATACTTCAAGCAGCAGCACATGAATTGTAGCTCAAAATGTGGAGTGGGGATGGAGATTTTCTTTAATCTGCTTTCATGGCTGGATGCTGTGCTGGGAAAAGGACAGGTGGACACACCCTGTATAGATGGAGCATCTGGATACATGCCCTGCCCTGCCCTCTGCTCCTTGCTGTGCCCAAAATTAGGTAAGAATTGCTTAGGTAGGAATGATGTGGGTAAAGACTCTTGGTGTGGAGTACAGTACCAGTACTGGCTTGTCTTAATCCTTATGAATTGGTACATGTTTGAGGATAAGATGCAACACTTAAATTAAGAAAAAAAAAAAAGAAAAAGAAAAAGATGAGAAAGTATGTTTTGATTTATAGCTTTATTTGTGGCCTTAGGTTATAGACTTGTGAGTAGAAAGAAATGTGGTAAGGATGAATTTCAGGTCTCTGCTAGACCATTTAAAAATACAAATCTGCAGTACACAGTTTCTTCATAAGATTCAGCTGCTGTGGAAGGGGGATACAACATTTGTCAGTGTCTGTCAGATGTTTAATTGGGTCATTTCTAGGTGAATAAGATTTATTTTGAGTAGTGATTTGACATCTTCTGCTGTATAAACCACCAAGAACCACTCCCCCCTCCTTTAATTATGTAAGAGGCTTGATTTTGTGCCCAACAGTTCTGATCAGGAGTCCAGTTTGTGGTGGCTATAGATTATTCATGCATCAGCCTTTCTCTTTTGATGGAGAGAAAATTGTGCCACCATCGTAAATCTTGCAGCAAATATTTCACATTCCCAGTCCTACTGGGACAAATGAAAGGAGCAAATATTTATTTTTCTTGCAATCCAGTGAGCAGCTGTGCTGCTGGGGCAGGCAAGGCAGTGACATGTGCTCCATGCTGTTTGTCATGTCCCAGGCTCCAGGGATCCAGGTTCTGCTTGCTGGGTAAAAGCATCCAGCAATGGATTTGCAAAGAGTGAGGGATCATTTCCAAGAAAGCTGAGCATTTCAGCACAGTTGGTGTGGGTAGGTGTGCTGGAATTACAGGTAAACAACAGCATATGGTTTAGCTTGAGTATCCCAAACCTTTCAGGATTCAGGGACCAGGGATTCCTGTTCCAAATTACCTTCAGGAGAAGCTGCTTTTTCACTGCCTCAGGGTAAAGTTGGCTTCTCTGAAACCCATCCAAAGTGTCCCAACAAGTTCTGTGTACTCAGAATCCTTTGTCCTTTAAAAATAAATAAACCCCAAAGAGATCCTGTTGCAGTTCATAATGTGCACAGAAAATTTCCCTTCAATTTTTTTTTTTTTTTCCTGCCTGGCTATGGCTCTTTTGGGGACTGTAATGGTGTGAGGGCAGCATTGTTTGGTTTTATTTCTGTTGTAAACTCTGGCATAGTTATTTCTGCACTGACATTTGGAGCAGAGAGAAAGCAGGTGTGATAATGTAGGTAGGATTATACTCTAAATAGTGAGGACATGCTGGTGTTCTGAAATTTGTTTCTTTGTGAGATTTTATGACCAAAACAGTCCAAGGAAGCCTCGTGAGCCTTTCATTACAGGAGGGCTGATCCCTTGGGAAGCTGGTTAAGGTTTAAGACAATCTCTTCAATGTGGAGTGGTTTTGGACTTCTATTAATTCTTCAAAATGCATTTTGTCACAGCTTTCCTGTACAATTATAAGGGTTTTTTTTTCTGAAATTTATGATTTTTGAGTGTTTTACTGAGGTGTAAAGAGTACTCCTGCTTTCAGGATTTCCATTTCAAATCATGCTTCCTTTCTGCCTGTCCTTCCCCCAAATCTTTCTGGTTGCCTCAGTCTTCACCAAAAGACCAGTCTTGAAAATGTGGCCAAAGCCCAGCTGTGAATTAAAAACTGGAGCCCTGAAAGGAGAAAACCACAACAACTAAAGAAAAAAACAAATAAAACCTCCCAACCCAACCAACCAAACAAAAAACCTCACAACAACCACAAACAACCAAAAATAAAAAGAAAACAAGCAAACAAACTCAACCATCCTACCCCAGGTTTCTGGAGATGCTTCTGTGAAAATTTTCTGAGTTGGGGATTTTTGACATAATTTACTCAATGTGGCTGAAAATACTAATTTGGTAAAATTCTGCTTTTGCTTCAAGATGTTCACTTATTTCAATGCTTTTTCTTCAAGTGAATGGCTTTGGATGAATTATTGTTCATTTTCTCTGTAAGCTGAGGTTTGCTGTGTTGCTCTGCTTTGCCATCCCCTGGGTCTGACCAGTTCCCAGGACATTTCCAGGGAATAAGTTGATAGGGTGAGAAATGTGTTTGTTTTTCCTGCTCAGCTGCTAAGATTTGTATATTGAGATATGCACTTGGTGTCTTTTCCTCATGCACCAACATTTGTCTGTAGACTGATAAAACTCTGAAGTTTATCCTTTCATTAAACTTTTCTACTCTGGTTTAGATAAGTGGATTAATTATTAAATTAGAGCTAATTTAAGATCCAAACTCATATTTTCTCATTATCTGTCTTATCCACATTACTTATTTTACTATGTTTATTACTGGAATTCAGTAATTCAAAGTGTAAGAGAGATAGATATGAGGAGGAGGGAGAAAAGATATATTTATAGTGAAATTATTAACTATTACTTTATAAATGAATGTTTGTATGAATTTGGACTGAACAAATATATATAGGAAATAAAAAAAGCATGAATGAATATTTTTGATGCTTTTTGTAGAAGAATTTTGTCGAGTTTCTTTAAAGTTTCAGGTGACATTTTAAAAAATGCCCTTTGAATTTGATACAAACAAGCAACCCATCACTGCAAAAACTGATATGAATTGCATTAAATAGATGTGCTTCTTACATATAATTAACTATGCTTCTTAAATAGAGTTAATTATTCTTTTTCATAATGTCAACACCAAATTCTGCAACTCCCTTTAAATCTTAATAGATGTTTTTTTGCAAATAAGTGAAGATCTGCACTGTGAAATATTAGAACAGATGCACTATTGCCTTGATCCTGCCTGCTGCTTTGTGTGGGTTGAGTTAATATTGTCTCTGTTCGGAGATTTTGATGTTCACTTAATATATTAATTTGTAGGTTTGAGGTATAAGATTGTTCATCTTTCATGCTATCCTGCAGGCTGTTGTTTACTTCCTTTGGTGCTAAGTAACCATGCAAGTATAATGAGTGCATTGATTAATCATTTCAGTGTAAATTATTTATATTCCAAATTAAGTGGCTTGAAAAAGAGCTGAGGACAAGGAGTTTTTTAAATTCCTTTTGCCAGAACCTAACCTGTCCATCCCACAAATACCCAGTTCCTAAGCAGGGAAGTCATAATAGAAGCAGGGATAGCCTCCAGATACAAATTTACATATAAAGGAAATTTTTATATATAATATAAAAATTATACTATCTCTATATATTATATTATATTATATTATATTATATTATATTATACAATATTATATTTAAATTTATATATTATATAAAAATTGTAATGTTTCTGAAGTAGAAGAGCTTAAGATAATGCAAGAGAAAGAAATTTTCTTCTCTCTCCTGTCTCCCCTTTTTCTCTCCATTTTGGAAGGAACACACACATAGAGCCTGTCCCTTTGGGATGTTTCCAGCTTCCAGAAGGGCTGGAGGTCCAATAAAAGTGCTGCCCTGCAGACTGGGAGAGTATTTGGGTGCTCAGCAGCGCGGTCCAGAGCCAATTAGGCACCACTTCCACCTGCAGATGGACTCTCCAAGCCCTTCCAGATCCTCCTGGAGCACTCTGCTGCCAAAGCTGATGGTAATGAGCACTTACACAGGGCTTTGCAGGGGAAATCAGCCACATGATGTGCACTCCAGCTGGGGAAGTTGAGGCACAGGGGGGAAAAGTGGTGTTAAAAGAGCTGGGAGTAAGGTCCAAATCTTTTGGCTCCTTGCCCTGGGCTCTTCTGGAATTCTGCCAGGCAAATTGACTCCAAACATCCACAAAGTCTTCTCAAATCTCTTACATCAGCACTCAGTGTTAGGGGTATCAGGGCTGGGATGTTGTATCAGCCTGTTTGTCTGGGACTCCTGACCCAGCTGCATAATCAGGGCAGCTAAGACAGTGGCTTCCTTAGAAAACACTATTTCACCCAAATATTGCTCTACAATAGCAAACTACAGGTTTTATTTCAGAAGTCTTTACAACCAAATGGACAAAATTTATCTGTAGCCTGACAGCCAGTATGCATTATCCTCAGGTTCCCTGCTGAACTACTAAAATTAATCATGTACCAAACTTTCATTAGGCCAGCTCTAATAAACAAGAAATCCAGGCTCCTAGCACTGGCAACGTCAGTAAATAAAGCAGTACAATAAAGTGGATGATGAAATTATCCAAAAAATAGTCAAATCAAATTAAACTGTGTGTATACCAAACTATCTATTTTTGGTTTGAATCACAGCCTGCTACATTGTAAAGTGCAAATGCCAGCAGCTGGGGGTGAGGCTTTGCTGTGTCCCCCTTTGCTCCATTAGTGTTGATGGTGCTGTAGGAACCAGCATCTCTGGGTAAATTAGGAGGAAGTTTAGCTCAGACCTTGCTTTTGTTAGTTAGAGAAGACAAGCTGAGGCCATTTTGCCTAGGATTACATTGTGACATGACACAAGGTCTGAGAGTTAGGAAAATGCAAGGAAATGAAGCAGGAAGCAATAAGAAATGCATCCAGGGCATTGGTTAAAAACAACAAGAGTTAAGGCATAGGTGGTCATGAGCTTTTCAGTTCAAGCAGACATGGAAAGAGAATAGAGAAGCTGAAACTGCAGCAGCTGGGAACTGCTGGATCCAATAATTTGCAGTGTGTGTATGTAACTTAGTAGTAGTGAACTAATCAGCTACAGAAACCTTTATTTGTTCAGCACAAGTGAAAGGAAGAGAATGGACCAGGGAGCATGGAGCTACTGAGAGCCTGGAGCTTGTGTTTATTTTAAATTCCTGAGAATTTATGGAAGTCACTTAAGAAATACAGCCATGTCTCCAGAGCAAGAGGAAGAATAGGCTGCAGCTTCTAAAGGGGATAGGCTGCAGTTTCTAAAGGAACATGGGCAGCTGAATGGCAATTCTGGTGGTACTTGGACACAGAGCTTCCTCAGGCTTTTCTGAAACTTCCACAGGGAAATCTCATTAGGTTTATGGGATCCCTGAATTTAACCAGAACAAAGAAAACAGCCTGAGGAGGAGATGCTTCAAAGTAAAAGCTGTTGGTGTGCACAGACAAACTGCAGCTGTCTGTGAAGGCAGCATCCCAGAGGCTGGGTCAGGGCTATGCCTGGTGCTCTCACAGGGCAGATTGGGAAGGGGGGTTTATCTCTGTGTTTGAGCCCAGCAATCCCTTTTTTCCAGGGTAGTAGACTGAGCAGCAATGCATTTGTTTCTGGCACAGATGTGAGGAAACTCATCTGTGTGTGTGCAGCAGCCAGGACAGGATGTGGGCAGCCCTGTCACCATCTCCAGATCCAAAACAGGAGCTCTGTGACAGCGCCGTGAGATTTGTTCACTAAATTGGGATTAGGCTCAACAGCTGTGAAGTCTTTGTGTTTGGCACCTGGGGAATATCAACTTGCTGCAGATGAGGGCTCTCACCTGGCAAATTAATTTTCACTTTTAAACTGAATCACCCTGCAAATAGCCTGGCCCTGGCTGAGGCTCAGATCCCATCACTGCGAGCAGTGGATGCTGCTTGGCTGCTGCTTGTGTAGCCTGGTTTGGAATTTGTGCAGAAACTGCCTCACTGTGTGTTTAATGACTGATGTGTTGGTAGGAAACCTTTTTTCTGTTTCTCTCAGTACACTCATATTGTGCAATTTTGCTCCTCCCTTAACCTGTGTTGAGGGAGGGGGTGATTACTCATCTAGTCACCTCTTGTCTTGCATCTGCCTTGAGCCTGGGCTCTTCCCAGAAATCTGTGCAATCCCTTCATGGAAGTGGCAAATGTTTGCCCAGCAATGCAGGGCCTTCTCCAGAACAATCTGAGAATTTTAGTAAAATAGTATTACTATTGTAATTAAATAGTATTATTTTTTGTGTGCTATTGGTAGCCAGGACATGCAGAAATGTAGTCAATAAGAATCATCTCTCTGATTTTTAGGAAGTCTTCCTATTCTCCCTCCCCTTTCTTTTTTATTTTTCTTTTTTAGAGTAAATAAAAGTCTAAAGGTACTGTCTAATATTAGGATTAGCAGCTCAATGTAGTGCTCTGCACCTCAGCAGGCAAATAATCAAGGTCTTCTCCCTTCCTGTGGCTGCATGCTAAATAAAGCAAATAACTGAGCTCATAAATTAAACAGAGATGGCCCTGCCAGAACTCCTTACCTGAGCCCATTATTGCCTGCTCTTTCAAAATCTAAGCACGATGGAAATTTCCATGTTTGTAGGGTTTGTACTGGGGGCTGATTTGGATATTCTGTCACATTCCAAAATCCTGCTTGCTTGTTATACACATAGGTGAGGAGGGAACCTTTGAGTTTAATGTGAGGGCCCATAGCCTGTGCCCACCAGATCCCAAATAGGATCATTTCACAACTCAGTTATCTTCTGATGTTTCTTGAGTCTGTTACATGGAAATAGAAGATGGAAGATAAATGCAAAAGGCATTTTTAAGGATGTAAAAGGAAATTATAAAGATGAGCCTTATAGAGCTTTTCATGGTCTATTCAATAGCTAATGGAAGAGTTTGGTGTTGGAGTTTTTTTGTTTGTTTGTTTGTTTGTTTAGGGTTTTTTCCCCTAAATACAGACTATCTCTTTTGTATTAGTTGCAAAAGAAACTCTGACAAATGGCTTAAAAAACGAGTGAGTGAATAAAGTGACAAATCAGGGGTCAGAATATTTTAGTTTGATTTGTTTTGGACATGAAGCAAATCAAATGCCTCATATTAAAAGGGGACTGACTGTTGTTTTCAAACTAGACATGGTAGGAAAGACTGCACTTCATCTTGCACAACCTCCTAAGCACATCAGTAGCACAGGCTGACCCTCAGCTCCTGTGAGAGCCTTGGGAGGGACTTTGTGCAGGAAAACCCATCCCTCCCTGGTCTTTTTGTACCTGAGCCTCTGGACAGAAAGATTTGCAAACTCACCTTGTGGGGCAGACAGAGGCAGAAGTACTCCTTAAAAATTTTATGAATCCTGGAGAACATTCTCCTGATGGGTGATGAAACAGAATTCAGAGAGTTGTGAGTGGCTTCAGGAAGAAGTGTTTGAGTTTCCCCTTGAAATGGAATAGCAAGACTTTAGTTGACACTGGAAAGTTTTTATCCACAAACATCAAAATAATTTCTAGATAAACCAGGAGGTGGTTGGGCTTTTTGACTAAATACATCTTTCCATTGCTGCAATGAAATAAAAATAGTGGAGAGATATGATGTACATGGGATTCAGTATTAAGTTGTCCAGGCATTACAGTTTCAGACATCAGTTTAATCAGGCATGTCAGAAGGAATATGCAGGACTGAAATAAAATAATAAATGGTTTCTAAGAAGGAAATGTAGGCAGACTGGAGCCTGAAAGATTTTATGGAAGGACCTTTTTTCATATGTGACTTGTTTTTTTCTGGTCCAAGAGGAGCCATAACCATCCAAAGCAGCTCTTTCCCAGATCAAACCATGTTGAGCTTGGTCCCTCAGTGTAAAGGAATAATCATTTGGTTGGCTGCCAGCTGGCAAGTCCTGAGTCAAGAAGTCTCTGTCTCCTGTGACAGTGGCAGTTCTGCTGCTGGAACCCTGAGCAGAACTCAGGTCTGGGCAATGCCATTTTCCTGTAGAAAAAGCACACAATATCTGGGAACTGAATCCATGCAGTCACACATTCAGCCTTGAGCAATAGCCTTGGCAGATCTGAGATACTGAATACTGAGATATTGGCAGATACTGAGATACTGAAGTCTGTGTGAGAGCCTGGGAGAGGAAATTGGTGGGGAAGGAAGGCAGGCAGAAGGTTCAGCTCTGAACCAGCTGTTCTGGCTCACCAGCTGTGCCCCACTGGTAGGATCAGGTCCTGTGCAGGTCCTGCCCTGTGTGACTGTGGCACAGCTGCACATGGGAAGGGTTGTTTGGTGTTTGGATATTGAGTTGTGACTTGGGAGAAATGAATTTGATTGCTGGCTTTCCCTTGGCTTCCTGGGTGAGCGTTGTTTGTGCACTCTGGGCCTGTGAGGGGGAGATTCAGATTTGTGCTGCTCAGCTGGAAGAGCTGTGTTATCTTGAAATACAAGTTTGCTACTAATTTCTCCCCTTCCTGTGCCAATCACAATGACCAGCCCAGAAGTGTTATGTTTATTATGGTGGTGTTAAAGCTGCCAACCACAAATGAGGCCCTAAAAGACTGGGAACAGCACAAAGGGAGAGTGAAACTCTCTGTTCCCCATGGTATTCATTGTTTTAAGGGCTTGTCTAGAGCAGAAATCTATTCTAGTGTCAGATAAGGTGGGAATAAACCCACATAAACCAGTACAGCTTCTCAGGGCTCCTCTGATGCCAGATTAAAAGAACTTCTCTTTGGTTGTATTTTTTAGTTTGTTTTCAACAATTGTACTTTTATGTAGGGTTTCTAGCAAAGAAACATTTTAGAGTATTCTCTTCATCTCCTAAATTTCAGTGTGTTGTGCAGCTGCTTTCTATTTATATATAACTCTATGGGTATATTTATATGCTTTGCATCCTTCCAGAGCTGGCTGTGAACAAAATGATTCCATAAAAGAGAGTCTGTGAAGAACCTGGGATCCTGGGAATGATATGTGCTCTGTAAATGTGTGGCCAGTTGCCACAGTGGGGTTTTGTGATGTGTGAGACCAACAAGGTGAATCTCTCCCTTGTGCTGGAAGGTGGAGATGGAATGTAGGGAATGACAGGAAGTAGGTGGTACAGAAATGGGATGAAAGGGGAAGGATGTGTCCTCCAGGGATGCAGAATCAGCTTCATTAAAGTTTCTCCAGTTAAAGATCTGGCCCAGAAGCTGTCCTCATGCCATGATTGATGTAGAAACTATTTGCTGAACCTGTCCTACAAATCTTCATCTTTATGATCATGGTTGGAGCTCCATCTATATTTTAATATACCTATAATATGATTAAAAACATGAACTTAATGAATAGGGAGAAATTACTTTCTTACTTTGTTAGTATAAAGACATTATGTCTGACCTAGTTCTGCAAATATTAGGAAGGAAATAGGTAAGGAGGAGGAAAATGTGGCAGCTGATTTTTAATATACTGTGAACTGCTTATAGGGTGAGAACCATTCGTTCCAGTGATTATTTTCTCATCCTTTACATATTCAGCTGCATCTGTTCCTAAACACAATTCACAAACTGACTTAATTGTTTCTAAGCCTATAACTATAAGGGGTGTATTTTAAAAAGCAAATCCAAGAGTACATTAAATAACAACATTTTAATTAACTCAGGAATGCTTTCCCTTATTTGTTGTGATTTATTTTTCCCTTCTTACCTAGCTCTTAAGAGCAGAAGCTTATGGGTTCCCTATGGAATTCTGTTACTATAGTGAAGTTGTTCATTGAAATTTGAACAGACAAAGCCTTGAGGGTATCAGAAAGTTTCCTGCCAAAAATTTAGTGTTTCCAAGAATTAATGGGAACAACTATTCCAGTGATCTGCTGACTGCTGTTCACTGTGGTTTTTATCCCTCAACAACTTGTTTCAGATTTTCAAGAGTCTGTAAAGTTCTGTTCAAGATACTGCTGAGATGCTTGTTTAATTTCACAGAGTAAATATGTTCAAATACTCCATAAGCACAATTAGGGAGCTTTATTCCTCTCCCTGAGATACAGCTAAAGGACATAATCCTGAGAGAAGGGAAATTCTCAGCTCCCACTGACTTATGGTGCTTCCAGGTAGCAAAGGCACAGGGACATCTGACCTTAAGACAGTAAAAAAAGAGAATTATTTAGGAAGCAGGAATATAAATAATTTTCTCAAATTCCACCAAGTAGTCAACTCAAGTTATTTCATAAAGACCAAAGAAGACTTGGGTTTATGGCTGTCACATGGGAGGTGGAGAACAGAAGAAAATAGTGACATCTGTGTGGTTCCACAGGGCAAATTCTCAGAGCTTCATTAATGGGGAATTAATGAGCAGAAGACTAATTGTCCTGGCTGATCTGTGCCTCTGGATCCTCCACATCAGGAGTTTATGATGGACCCCATCTTCCTCTGTAGAAGAAGATGAATTTGAACAACTCAGGCCAAGGTGTGCACCAGCCATACCACTTGTAGTTCTTCTTATCAGACCCCTCTGGAATGCATCAAGGTAACTGAGACATAAACTGTGCTAAAATAAGAAAGAAGAGGCTGAGAAACAGAACACCAAGACCGCAAGAACTAGAGAACAGAGAGCTGTGAGCCACCTGGACTGTAACCAAAGACACACTCTGAAGAGGGTGTACAGAACACGTGGACAAGAGAGAGGCACCAGTGAAGAAATGCATGATTAGTGTGTGCAGTAGTTTTTAGAATCTATAAATAAGTGCATAATGTAAACAATAAAGGGCTTCTGCTTAATGGTATTGGTTGGTTGTACAGAAGTCCTGTTTCTCACATTTCTCCTCCTGCAGTCCATGGCACTGCAAACATCAATTATTTGTTACACTCCTCATCTATAAAATATCTCAGTACTTCAAACAATTAAGGGCTTATGAAATATCCCAGGCTGACAGCCTTAGAGACTTAATTCTGTTTATTTGCAAAGTAGGTTGAGTTCAACCGAGAGTGCTTCTGGCACTCCATCTCCATGCTGTTGCCCCTGGACCCTCTCTATGGGCAAGAAGTTTCCTCATCAGCAATTTCCTTTCATTTATGGCACCCCAGAAATGCTCAGCCAGACATCTACCAACAAACATTGCTGTTTTACCTGAGTGAAAAACAAGAGCAGGTATAAATGACTGACTGAATTTCATTCATGACTAAATGTCTTCTACTGATCAGCAGGAAAAGTGCCTTACTTCTGTTCATATTCCATCCTGTTTGGAGGAATTTCCTCTGTCGTGCCCAGAAGTTGAATTTTAAAGGGCCAGGGCTGCAGACCACTGAAGAGCCCTCAAATGTTAATGAGTTTCAGTCATGGCCAGCCAAGGGCACTTTGGAAGCAACAACCTCTGGGTGAAATATTCAATATCCTCTTACCAAACCTCTGAGGCTTCCAGCCATGTTGATGAATTTCTTCTCTTGTTGCTTAGATATTAACTCTGCATACTAGGGAAGAAAGATGTAAGGCATAGTCTGAAAGGGAAGAGAAGTGTTTTTAAAAGCGGGGAAATATTAATAATTTTTATTAGTATTTCTAAATAGTAATAGTTCTTTTATAGATCTGTAAAAGAGGCCATCTGCAAAACATTAAAAATCATAGACGTCTTAAATTGAGATTATATCCTTGGGGAAATCAACAGGAATTTATTGCTATATATTTAACTTGTTCTGTTTCATATGAGGCTATTGGTTCAAACAAAATTTGAAGCTGGATGCAGTATGCCTCAGACCAAAAAAAAACATTCATCTTCTGCTAATTTGCCCTATGACATAGAGCACAATATATGAAAAAATTTAATGAGATTAAAATTGTATTTAGGAAAAAAAATCATCTGGGCTTTATGATCTGCAAAAAGTGCAGTTGAAGCTGTGACATTTACTTGGAAGCAAGGAAACAGAACTCATTTTGGGACAGGATTTGGTAAGCACCAATTTATACCTATAATCTACACAGAAAATCTTCATTAAGTCTCTGGCTGATCACAGTATGTTTGGAAGGGATTTTTTTCTACATATTTCAATTGGATCCAAGGGGTGGAGCAGTTTTCAGGCTTAATATCAGGCATTGCCAGTTCCAGCATGTGCCAGCACTTACTCACAGGAGAGGCCTGATCCAAAGAAATGCATTTCTCCCCCCAAAACTCAGAGAGCAGCGTGTCTCAAATGGAGCTGCTGCTCCTCTTTATTTTTATGAGCACTCTGAGGCATTACATGAACAATATGAATAAATAACCCCCCTTCTGCTACAATTCTCCAAATGCACTGAATAAATGGCCATATCTCTTTCTAGAAGTTGAGCCTAAAAGGAGTAAGAAGATCCTGCTACCACTCAGGTAATGGAGTTCTTTTTTCACTGTCAGTGGAACTGGGCTGGTGTTCCTGGCATGCTGACAGCCCATAATAAAGGTCATCACACTTGCTGTCTCCAAACTCCCAGCACCTTGAGCAGGAGTTTCAAGTGCACAGAATGGAGCCTAAGAATTATGGCTTAAGAGAAATGTGTCTGCTAATAGTGATTTCTGATAAACACCAGGTGAAAACCAACCCTGGCTCTGCTTGGGGGGAGGAGGAGCAGGGGGAAGCTGTGTGCAATTTCCTCATTTCTGCTAATAAAATTAATCCTTGTGCTGTGTGTGTTTTATCTGTGGACTTCTGATAATAAAGATGCAAGTGCCACAGAAATAATTTTAGGCACAGGGAAATGAGTTGATTAATTCAAGTCCTTTGATAGAAACAGGAACTTGTTCTCCAGCTGCTGAACTCCTGTGTACCCTGAGAAACAGCCTGGGATTTCATTGCTTCCTGTGCTGATTTCTGCAGAGTCAAACTGAAATATTTTGTGACAATATGAACTTGGTTTTAAAAACTTTTTTGTAGAGATTTTGTTATAGAAAGGAAAACTGTCTTTCATTTTATTTTTATATATTTATATTCACATATATTTGCATATCAATTCAAATTTCCATTTTCCAGGCTTCTTTTTAGTGAGCTGTATTTTGTTCTGAGCTGTTTAAGGCAATAAATAATTCATTATAAGTATGTTAATCCTGTGAGATGTATTTAAGGCATGATCAGGGTGACAGTGGGGCTAACATGTCGTGCAATTAAATTATATTTAACCAAAGTCCTTTGCATTCACGGGCTTTGTGGACAACAGTGATTCAAAGATCTTCATTAGTTTATTCCTACACAATCCAGTATGAGTATAAAAGCTATTACATTGCTGATTTAATCATATGTAGCTTGTTTCGTACTCTACCAACATACTTTTCAAAGTTTGCTGTCAATGTTCTTTCTGATCCCAATTGTTTGTCACTGAGTGCCATTTATTGCAGAAAAAATGATTATTTTCTCAGAAAATGATGGGAATGGTAACAGAGTTGGGAGTAATGCTGCTAAAACATTTCCATTTGTCAGCTGGGTCTGTCACAGAGCCAAGGACTGATTGCAGTGTCCTCCCTCCTTCACTCTGTCAGGGCCCACATCAGACCCAAGGCCAGAGGGGAATCAGTAAAGCTGGGCAAAATATGGGGATGGAAAACCTAAAGAATGAAGGGGGAATAAGAATTTCTCCCAAAATGTGAGACAAACTTTGTCCCAGCTCTCTCTGAGAGCTCAGCAGCAGAGACCAGGCAGGATGGAGAGGAGTAAAGGAGAACCTGTGGTTTCAAGCCACATTTATTGACTGAGCATAGGGAAAAAATTAAATGGGAATTTTATTGAGGTCATGCAGTCCCTAGGAGAGGTTCTGGGAATCTCTGTTCCAAGTTTATTAAAGGCTGTGATGTGCCCCATAATATTTATTTCCAACATGAATAGTTACCTACCCAAACTGCTCTTGAGTGGCTGCAGGATTGAAAGCCCTTGCATGCACACAAAGAACCAAGAGCTCAGTGCCCAGGGAGAGGGAAAATCAGCTTACAGTAATCACCAGAAGCCAGCCAGGTAAATTAGTATGTTTGCTGCTGTCAAAATTGGTGGTAGTGGGGAACCTTTTAAAACCAATCTATTTTCTCTTGCATGCAGTGTAATAGGGACTTTTCCCAGTGAACAGAATTCCTGATAAAACCCAGTAATTTTATCTTTTGTGACATTATTACATTATATATCATGTGGCATGCTTTATGATGGTTGTATGAAATCTGCCTACCTGGTTCTTCCTCTGTCTTCAAGCAATTAATTTTTTTTTTGTCCCTGGTTGTAAATTAGTTTGTTTCTTGGGACTCATCTTTTGTCAGAGGGATATTTTGGCATGCTGCTGGGCTGAGTGAGATTATCCCAGTTACATTTTATTGATAATGTTTGGTGTCTGATGCCTTCCATGTGAATACTTGCATGGGATGAAATTCTCCCTTTGATTTATGTGTGATCTGGCTTTACTCATAGGTCATTTGTACAGAAATTCTGAATTCCAAAGCAAGAGGTCCATTATGAAAATCAGTGACTAATGGAGCTATCAACACCCTAATCCCTGCTAATGGGAATACTCAGTGATGGTGCTGGGTTCCAGTGCTCATGTCTCTTCTGCCTTTATGGATGGCCTGTGGGAACTCTCTCAAATTCTGTGCCCCAAAAGGCACCTTTTTATAAGGTTGAACCTTCCTTATCTATAGGAAGGTGAACTTTCCTATCTTTTCCCTACCTTCTTATCCCCTATCCTCTCTTTTATAGAGGACTTGTGAAAATAAACCCAATCCTAGTCTGTGACAGCAAAGGTGCAAGAAGTGGAATGTACAAAAATTTATTTTCCTGATTAAGTTTGGATGCTGCTGAGGGTGATCCAGGTCATCTCCCAGGATTCACCATCCCTGTAGTGTGAGGTCCCAACAGGAGAATTAGCCCTTTCCAAAATGAGACAGATAATTCATAGGGGAGGGAGGATGTTGGAGACTAAATTATTGCATCTCTCAGTTTTTCCTAGCTGAGAGTACAATTAAAAACGTGATATTATTTTAGAAAGTTATTGTTAACTGTTCTTTTCAGCAATCACACTTTTCATTTCCATCTTGTTGTGACATCTCCTCTCTGGGCATGGCAGTTGCATGAATTAACTTAAGTGCTGTTGTTCAGCTTGATTACAGGGAAACTGAAATATGGCCCTCATGGGCATTATCTGTCACATTGCTGAAAACAAGACCATCATAAAGCTCTGCTTGTTGCTGTAAAAGCCTCACAGTGCATCCATCTCTGTGAGGTACCAAATGTCTGCCACTCCTGCCAGAGGCCTCCTGGAGTTACTCTGCTGTCCTGAGACATGGGAATTTTGCTGTGTTCCAGCCTCCTGGGATTGCTGCAATCTTTCCTCAAATTCTCTAATCCAGTCTTCTCCAAAATGAAAAATTTCTTTTTTTGGGGTTTATCAGGGGAGGAAGGCTCAAAGTGTAATTCCTCCTTACATCTACAGGCACATGTTCCTTTCAGTTGTAAAGAGTAAAAAATTCATAATCCAATCACTAGAGTAAAACAACACACCTCCTGTAATCAGTAATTCTATTTATGCCTCAAAGTCCTCACATTTGTAAAACACACAGAGGTAAAAACAGAGATGGAAATATTGTGGTTAATTCTTCAATGTTCTGTCAAAACTTCTGTGCCATTGCTTCCTTTCTGGCCTCCTTGTGTCATCCTGAACATGGCCTGTGTGCTCCTGCCTTCTGTGCATTGTTTATTTAATACCTGTCCTCCTTTCACTTTTATAACAGAAGTGCCTATTTTAGGCTTCCTCAGAAGCTTTTCTCTAAGTGGTTTGAGGCATGTTATTTTCATGCCCTACTTTGAAAATGTATGACTCAAGAATTACTGAGGGTCTTAAGGAGTTAAACCATGAAATGATATTATTCTCTTTGATTTAATGAGAAAATTGGCTGCTATCAGCTGTAGAAGCATGATTTTGCTTTTCAGCTTGTACAGAATGTAAGCATCAGCTAATCTTATACTTTATCAGAAAAATTGCACTTTCTATATGCTTAGCTCTTTGATTAACTCCATCAGTTCTTTTATAAAAAATCTTTTTGATAAAGAGCACACAAGACTAAAACAATAAGTAAATTATTCTTTTTATCTTATAACTCTGTTTTGAATATACTTTTTTTCCCTTGTCTATATCTGTCCTGTCCTTCCTCAATTAATAAGCCATGATTTCATCCCATCCCCAATTAGGCACTCCTGGTATCATGGACATTATCTGGTTTTCAGGGTAAAACTGAGGCCTGAACTGTGAGTGGCTTTTTAAAAAAATGTTGACTAAATTGGTTGACTCAGACTGCCTTGAAGAATGTCTAAGGTGCTCAGAAAATATGTCACTGTATGTAATATACATAATGAAAAGAGATTTTTGTCTCCTAAATGCTAGGATTCCAGGAAATGAATATTTCACTGTGACCTGATTAGAAACCAGCTCTTTCATTCAAAGAAGTTGCAATTGAAACAAGCTTTGAAATTCTTTATTCATTTCATACTTTGACTTTTCTGTGTGAACTGCTCTCATTTTTGACTGTGTGTGGTTAATAATACCTGGACAGACAGCAGCTGTCCAGTCCTATTCAGGGATTAATGAGTAGTTCACAATCTAATTTTTAGCAAATGTTGTTGCTTTGTTTGTAAGTCAGCCCCAGAAAAAGGCTGTACTGAATGAAGTCACTGTCTCCCCTCACATCCCTGCTTTCCCTCTGGAAAAGGAATAGCAGCAAGTTGTTTCTTCTTCTGTCTGTGTGTGTGACTGTGTGTGCTGCCTGTTGGTCAGAGGCTGGAGCAGGGAAATTCAAGATGTCCCTGAGAGCATCTCAGTGTGTTTATCTCCAGGCTGTGCCCTGGATGTGGGATAATGGGTTTGTGATGTGTTCCCTCTTCCACAGAGCCAGGAGTGCCCTGAGCAGCCCTGGGCTGTGGAGTGGTGCTTGCTGGAGCTCTGTGAGCACAGTGACTCAGCCCTGGCTGTGAGGAGCAGGCTGTGCTGACCTGCCAGGCTCCTGCAGCAGTGCTGGGGGTTCTCCTCAAGGTCTCCAGTGGCCCTGTGTGTGCTGTCTGTGATGCCAGAGCTGTGCTGGTCCAGCTGCTCCCTGGCTCTCCTGGTCACTGTGCTCCTGCAGCCTGGGAACACTTCTGTGCTGCCTGTCCTCCTCCAGCTCTCAGTCCCTCTGCTTCTATCAAAACCCTCTTCATGCAGTGCCAGTTCTGTTGTTGACAGAGTTGAGGTTCATCTCAGCTAGAGAGTTAAGCAGGGAGTCCATGGCAGTGTCTTTTAAATAGGTAACTTAAATATTGGTATTATTCTCAGCTCCTATTAAAATTTGTCATGCATTTAATTCCTAATGACCTGTAATTTTAGGGCTGTCTGGTCCCTTCACTTGATGTCTTGAAAAACCTCTCAAACAGCCAAGTTCTCCATAACTCAGAATCTTCTAAAAAGGCTTAAGTTGGACCCCTGAATAATTTCAAACATTTTCAGATGGCTGTCCTCAGAAACTTGGGATTGTTTCTAATGATGTGCTCCTTTGTGCTTACCTAGAGAGTGCTGTAGAGAGATTGTATCAAGCTGAAAAAAAAAGCCTAAGGAAAGGTATAGTTTTACAGCCATTGGGTAATTTCAAAAAGTGTAAGAAAAGATGAAATAAAACACAAAGTGTTTTATAATACATAGCATAGTTCCTTATCCAGTCATGGTTATTTACTTTAGAGAAGATGTCCTTGATGTGGCAAAGCAACTAATATATTGAGTTACATATTTTAAGACTGTACCCTCTGCTTTAGTAGTTTTAAAAGTAAAAAGTGAGGAAGAAAGAGATGATAAGTAAAATGTTGGACCAAAAATGAATCCAGAGTACTAGGGTAACTTAACATGCCTCAAGACATGCTTTTTGCCACAGGAATAGGTAATCAAAATATTCTGCTATGCAAAATGCTTTGTTTTAAAGAGGAAAAGAACAAGAAAAAAATCAGTTTAGGGAGAACATTAAACTTTTGCTTGGCACATGAAGGTTTCAAGGCTAGTGATATGCAGAATTTATGTCATTAATATTCTTGCTTTCATGCTACACTCTGTGTCCTGTGACCAAATAATTGGAGTACATTTTACACACCATTATGCAGCAACATAAGAGCAGGGTATACAGTTTTTCTGAAAGCTTGCCTATCCACTCTTTGCATTTTTTATTCCTTTTATGAACTATTCTGGGACATAAAAAATCCACCCTATTCCCTTTATAGTTGTATAAATACTGAAGGTTAAATTGTACAAATGGTCTATGTCTAAACTCTTGCTATCAAATCTACACAGCTTAGTGAGGAGGATGCTCTAAAGAACCAGATAAATATCTGAGAGTGTTGATACAAACCCAGCCTGTCCTTGTGTGCTGTGCATGCTCTGCTGTGCCCAACCCCTGGGCAAGTTGGCTTAGGGAGGACACCAGGGTTAAAGCAGCAAAGCAGAAGTGCTCTGTGACAATTCAAATATATCCTGGGCTGATGCCATCCTTCAATAAGTAGAAAAATCCTATTTTCTGTAGTAAGAAACTCGTTTCACCAAATGACAGGAAATTGAGATCCATGGAAGCTTGACTTTCTCATCAATGCACTTTGTTCACAGTTTGAAAAGTTGTTTTTTGTAAACATCTTTCATTACATTGTGGGAGAGAACTCGTTGTGAGGAGTGTAGAGTAATAGCGAAATAAAATGCAGCAGAAGTCCACTCTATTCAAGAAAGAAAGAAAGAAATTTACTGTTATCTGAGTGACAAAGTGTTCCCTGAAACTTTCTCTCTGTGGGAAATAACATGGGGATTATATTCTTTAACAGTTCTCGGTATTGATTTGGCATTGGTTTTAAATTTCAGGTTCTCTTCAGGGTACAAATGTGTAATAATTTGATTAGTTAATAGTTTTATTAGTTTTTGGTGTGTTTTTCTATGTAAAATCCTTTTGACATGCTCTCCTAGGAGTTATTTACATTAAGGAACATATAAGCTACTTCAGGGTGGCTTTTTGTCTGCATTTTTTAAAAAGCAATTGCACATGCAGACATTAAAATAACTGCCTCATTTAGAGTGGGACTGTAGCTAGCAATTTGAATTTATAAAGCTTACTAATTTCAATGCTGTTAATGAATTTTGGTAAAACATAACTGATTTCAGTTGTTTTACAGAGTAATTTGTATGCTCCAGTTAAAACAAGCAACTTTTGCAAGAAGAATCTGACCATAGAATGATTTATTTCACTCTACTAAGCCATGAGGTGCAGTCCAGCAGCAGACGACAGCTACCTAATGCTATCATTTATATGCACTTTATAGAAAGTTGCTTTTTAATTTGATTTTAATCAGGAGCAGTACAGAGCCTAGAAATAAACAGCTATTGGAAACATGAAGCTGTGAAGCTCCCTGAAGGATTCCTTTTGATCTCATTCAGATCTAGGTTAAGGGTGTGGATGTGCAGTCAGAGTTCTTGGAAATCTTGTGATGCTCAAAATTCAAATCCTGCTGCAAGTCATTATTAAATAAATCAATTTATTTCTTCCTCAGGTAAAGTTTGTGGTGTCCGTGCCCTGCAATGCAGGACTTGACCTGACATTTGATGTTTGAAGGGGAACCAAACTGCCCTGATTGTGAGCAGCACTTTGCTACAGGAGCTGGGAACTTCAGTATCTGTTACATTTCAGTGCTGTTGATTCAATTTGTATAAATGAGCCCAGGAACTGACACTGCAGCAGTACAGAAAAGCACAAAGGCATTTCAGATACATCAAACAGCAAAGAGTTTTCAAACCTTGGCTCATGAGGGGCCCTTGTAGCTCTTGGATTCAGCTTCTGTCTTCTCTCCACAAGTTACAGCAGAGCAGTTGCTGAAATGTGCTGTTTGAAAAAGAGGGGGGAAAAAGGAAAAAAAAAAATTTACCTGATTTTGCATTCAGGTATGGGGATAAATGTAGATGTTAAAGCAATTTAGTGCTCTAGGTGAAGTTTCAGGGGGAATTACGTTCTTCTTCCCTCCTTTTAACAATGCAGATCCAAACACATCATTCTGTTTCATAAATGAGTTTAGCATGGCACATAATCCAACCAAAAAACCACAACGCATCTATGATTTATTTAGCTGAGATCAAAGACATACAGCTGCAAAGAACCTAATGAAAATTTGATGATGCAGCAGGCAGGCTACATCTATTATTTAATTTGGAGGTTGTGATCTTATACAAAATTAGCTTCCAGATTTCTCTTGCACTCTTGGGCTGCAAGTATACTTGTACTCCATCATTTTGATATGGAGTTGAATCACCAAGATTTCACAGCTGATCCTTAGATGTCCTATGCTAAATTTGCTGTCAGGAAAGGAGATAATAAATTCTAGCTTTGGATCAGCACAGATACATTTCTGACCTCCTGGTGCTCAGCACTTGGACAGTTCAGCTTGTTTTACCTAAAGGACCAAGACTGACATAATTTAAAAACATGATTGATTATATTGAGGTGTGCCCAGGGTGGACACAGACCCAACTCTTGGCCTACTGAAAATACCAATGAAGAAGTAAGCTCTAGAAAATTTTGAAAAAAAACTATTAGATTTTTATGGAGAAATAATTTCTAAAAAAATCTATTAGATTTTTGAATTATTATAGGTCTTCATTTTATGAAACAAACCAGCACAGAATTAAGCCTAATTAAAGTACTTTTTGTGTTTCTTGTTGAGAAGAAAAGAAATCATGTCCTTTCTGTTAAATTGTTGATAGAAGGTTGGGTAAGCAATTACTAAAATAATTTTGATGGAATCCTTTTACAAATCAACCAGCTTATCTTTGTTGCAGGAGACCTCTTGTTAGGGGTAGAAATGAGACACAGACTCTCATTTAACCAGGTGAGAAGGGTCCCAGTTTATTCTTCTTTACAGCTTAGCCATCCTGACTCTGACTACAGCAAGCTCCTGCTGTTGGTTTCTCTGACAGACTCTGACTGATGCCTATTTCTGCTGGAATATGACCAAGTATTTCCTTGCTGCCTCTGACCACAGGCTTTCCCTGGCTGGACTGTGACTGCAGGCTCCAACTCCATCACACCCAGGTGAGCTCACAGCAGATCTTCTGCAGCAGCAGCTTCTCTTCCTTGTTTCATTCTTCTTTGTGTCTCTCTGGATTGTTCCTCCTTCCTCAGGGCTCCTCTACCTCCTCAAGGTCTTCTCCCTCTAGGTCCTCTTCCTCAAAGTGCTCTCTGGCCAGCCAACCCACCCCATTTATCACACTTATCTTTATTAGTCAAGGCTGTTCTTCTTTGGCAATTAGTACAACTGTGGCTTATCAGGGGTGAAGTCACTTGTAATCCCTTCTTCCACACCTATATATCTTTATTTATTAAAATAAGAGTGCTTTAGGTTGATGTTTTTGACTGAAATTTTACCTCAGTCCAAGTTCTGGACATTGATCATGCTTTTGTCAGTAGCTCTGATTTCCACAAGTGAGTACAGTGCATTCATATAAGCAACATTTGGCTCTGGTTTTACAGAAGCAATCCCAGCCAATTTACCTAATTTGAGTGTGTGATGCTGAAGTTAAAGGTGAGTAAGGTAAGTCCAAAAAGCCTGACAAGCACAGGGAGCTCTATGGAAAGCAACTTTGCATCCTCCCATAGCCTCACGCTCCAAGTCAAGCATGTGCTAATTGTGTCCCCACTCCAGTGTTTGTTGCCCATCTTCAAAATTATTGCAGTTTTCATGTCAACAGTGCAACTCTGCACCTTTCAGGGAGTGAGAATAGGAAAATCTTGCCTGTGCTATTTCAAATTGAGGCTTCCCCTTGTTCTTCTGCAGCCAGGAAAGTGAAAGGATAACTGCAGAGAAAGGGGAGCAGGCTCAGCTTTTAGGGAGGAGAATGAATGTAGGCTAAGAAATATTGGTCCCACTTTCTTTAATGCCTTTAGTCTTTGGTCTGGAGATCTGGTATAAAATACAAATTCACACCTCCAGAATCCAAAGGGTTTACTTGAGATTTGGTGCCTTTGCTGAGTGCATCAAGGGAGCCTGGAGAAAATGTCTGTCCTTGGCTGTGTTCTGAGGTACTCCTCTGTATATCTCATTTCTTTTATGCCCATTGAATATGTTGGCACTTCTCCTTTTTGAAATACCCAGGGGTCTAATTCTGGCTTTCTTCAACTGAATTAAACATCAAAATCAAACCCAGAAGCTAACTGATAGATTTTTTCCCCCATTTTTAATAAATAAGGTAGACAGAAAGCTCTTAAGGTTGTTATTTTTATTTCACTACTGAGAATTTACCTAGAATGTATCATGAACAGATTAAAAGATTAATTAATTTCATCACTAACAAAAAGTTTCAGATTTCAGATTCACCTGCTTTGAATTTGGATATTCTTGGAAGGTCATTGGGTTCTTGGTGTTAAATGTGTCAAACTAGAGCAGAAGGCAGAAATATCCCTAGCATGGCTGTAAAAGCTGTGGGTTTGAGCAGAATTTTGCTAATTGGCAGATTGATTATTTCTAAGTGAGTCTACTGCTGGTGAAATATCATGCAAATTATTGAAATGAGAGATTTTAATAATGCAGAGTGGGTGTAAGATGATACATACCTTTGATTATCACTCTGTCTGTTTGGGTTTTTTAATATAAACTTTAATCAAAGAAAAAAACCAAATTTCAGTTAATGAAAGGAAGAAGAATGTGATCCAAATCTCTGGGGAGATATAACAGTTAATTGGGTTTCAAGTACTGTAGCTCCATTCTCAATAGTGTCCATTTTCTTTGCAGCATTACAGTTGTTTAGTTTCATTAGCCTTAATGTACAGGGTCAGCTTGTAAATTATACTGCATTATGCTGCTGCTCTCTTTTGCTTCATTCCTTCCCTTCTTGCTGCATGGCCTCTCTCATGGCAATGACCCTGCCTTGGCAGAGGTCACTTGTCACTGCCACCAGAGAGCTGCCACTGGAGCTGCCAGTCCTCTTCCTAATGACTCCTGCCTTCTTCCTGAGCCTCCAACATGTCCCTGAGAAGGCAGAGCTCTGCCTGTGACTCTCAAAACAATGAACTGAAGCTCCTTTCTGCTTGTTAAAATCAGTGTTTACCACTAAACTGAGCCTTGAAAAAAAAAAGAAAAAAACAAAAAAAGAAAACCAACCAAACCAAACAAACCCTGGAAGGAGTTTGCAGCACTCACTGTGACTGCAAAAAAGAATTCAGCAGCACATCAGGATTTATTTTAAATTCCATATTAACAAAATGAATTTTATTATGGGTGATGCTGGGATAAATTTATATTCTAAGGGAAATGTTTTCCATGTTGGGAAGGAGAGGTTCTTAAACAGGTTAGGTTGTATTTGCTTAGGATGCACTCCTTTCTTTCTTTCTCAGTGACTGAAATTTCAGCTTGCAACTATTGGTGCTGTTTGTGTCTAGAAAAGCAAATGTTAATGAATTTAGTTTAAAATCAGAGTTGCTAAATGTAGGTGGAATTGGGTGACAAATGCAAGTGCTTGTTATGGCTTCCTGCATAATGAGATTTGCTAAAAGAATTGACTTTCCTTCTTTGAAACTCATTGGTATTTGATTTTGATGAGTTCAGGTAGAAAAACACCAAGTACTTCACCAAATTTTGATATGAGCTTCAAATCTGGTCCATTCATTTGGTTTGAATTGTGAATGCATCTTCCTGGTGGAAATAAGCTCTTTATGCTGTGGAGAAATGAGCAATGGATGAGCTTGGCCATCACTTTTGTATGTCTGGATTAATAACAAAACAGTGTGATAAGATGCATACCAGATTTTTCTCTCAATTCTACCCTTAAATCTCCACATCCTTAAAAGAAGCAAAGCATTCCAGCAGTATAACTGAGAGTAAACACAGGCACTGATGGGGAGAAGTTACAGAAGTGCTGTTGAGTGCCAACCTCTAGAGACAACATTTAGTTTACCCTAAGTTTTAAAAATGTGTCAGCATTGTTTCTCTTTCAAAGAAACACACAACGCTTCAGTGAACCTGACATCTCTTGGAGCTGACCCAATTAATTATTTTTGACTTACTGTGTGCTATACATCCACAGGGATTTGCAGAGAACCAAGTACACTATTGTCAAGGGCTTTTATTCCTTCTTTTCATTTCCTGGTGTGTGTAGAGAGTATACAGGTAAGGCTAATAGCAGGTGCTGTGTGATGGGTTTGGAGATAGAAATGCTTCTGTCTTGAGGGGGGAAAACATGCAGAGCAGATTAGGGAAATGCATTGTGAATTTTTTATCTGCACAGCTCAAAAATTCAGACATCTTATAAACCGCTAGGCACAATACCTAATTTTCCTGCAGATCTTAAAAGGGATGATTTCTAAGGACAGGTCCCAAGCCTGGAATACACACTCCAACAGGAAGGACCAAATTTTGATCTTGACTACACAAGAATGGCATTTGAATTCCTGCACTAAATGTGCAAGTCCTGCTCTGCATCAACATGGCATGACTGAGAGCAGCTTCCCTCCCTGTGCATTTGCTCTTTGGTGACCACTGGAAATTGAGAAGATAAATGTAGAGATAATTATCAAACAGCTTCCCACCTGAAAAGGGATCTCAGCCAGATTATAAATTCCTTTGAAACTTTCATATACTTGAGACTTTTTGTCAGGTACTTGTCATAATTGCTGATTCTTTTTAAACCAAGAAGAAAATATCAGAAAAATGTTGCCATTAATACTGTGTGAATCATTGGGTGATTTTTTTTTAAGTTCAGCATCCTCTTTTAAATAAAATTAGCTTGGCAAAAAAGCAATTCTTTGTATTTTTTTCTTTGCATTTTCCTGTTGGAATATAACAGTCCCTTCTTACTTTATATCAAATGTTTATCTATGAAATGTGGTATTGTGCTTGGGATTTATTTAATACTTTGTTTAGGTATATTTTAAAGTTTGAATTAAAAAGTGGAGTTTTTAAGTGTAGTGGGAGTTTTCAAAATATTTTTAATGATCCTTCAACTGCAGGAATTTGAAGAAAAATCAAATATTTTCCGAGATTGTGAAACATGCATTTTTCAGCTGAAGGCATGGACTGAGTGCACAGTGTCAGACCCTGATCCTTCAAAGGCTGTGCGTGCGATTTTTCACTTTAGACACAGCCCTGCTCTCTGCTAATGGAATTTTGGTAGGCTTGACATTCCTGTCTTCCAGGAGTGGCTCTAATTGCAACAAAACACATAAAACATTCAGCAGCAGGTGCTGGTGGGTTAACACAAGGGGATGGCTCTGTTTCCATCCCAGAGACTGAAGGATGGGTGTCACCCTGAACCCCTCGCTGAAATAAAGATTTTGGAGTTTACTTAAAATAACATTATGAATTGAGCATTAAGGTATAGTCTGTGGAACTCTGGGTTGAAGTTTAACCTTTTTACTTAAGAAACCCCTGCCGTGGTACAAAGGGCATAGGAAAATGCAAATTTTTAAGGATCCTTGCATAGAAAACAATACCAAGAGGAGATCAGGAGATAAAAAAAGCCCAGATAAAGAAACTCTTCTGTCTCCAAGCTCATTAAGACCCCGGAATATCCAGATAAGGACCGAGGGACCAAAAAGCGCATGAGAAAGGAGAAAAGGTTCAAAAGTTCATCCAGAGGAAGATCACAAATCTTCAGCCTCAGAGACCCCCAGAGACCCCCGTGCGACCACCAGAGCCAACAAGGCATGGCCAGAAGGGCGTGGACCTGATCACCATACGAGGTGAAGACAGGCAGGGCCAGGGGTTGAATATGCATGAGAAAAAGTTGTGCAATGTCTCACATATGGAATACCTTTGTGAATAAAGCTGTGGGACAGCCCGAGGCTGGGGCACAAGTCCTTATGAGAGCTATCTCACTTGTGCCAGAGCTCCAATACACACCCACTGCATAACTAAACCGAGTTGTGGAGTCTATTTATTCTCCGCATTGCTTCATCGCCAGGAACAGAGAGTGGGGACAGCAAGGACTGCTAGCCTTGTTCCCTGAACAAAGAGGCCAACCAGACCAACCCAAAAATTCAGCCTAATCCAAAATTTATCTGCCTTCCTCCCTGAGAATGACTGCTTGGGCATGGGTTGTGTGTCCTACAAGCAGGACCCCCTGGCTCCTGGTGATTTCCAGACTTGAGGCTGGACATCCTTGCTTCCTTCCATGCCTCTGCTCTCATAATTTCTGCAATTATGAAACAAATTCTCCTCACAGCTGCTGAGTCCAGTGCCTTGAATGCAGAAGACTTAAAATATACCAGCAATGGACTTTTTGGAAAGGTAGAAAAAGCTGCCTTCTTTCACTCTGTAGCAAATTTCCCACTTTGACTCAACTAAACAGTACAAAACTAATAATGACCAGAAAATAATACGATGGCTCAACTTTTTGCTTTCATTTATTTTTGCCTGCTTAGTTTAACTTGCCTGCTGTTATTATTCAGTAAGGAAAGGCAAACTGAGCTACAGGAAACAGCAGCACTGTAGAGCTGTCCTAAAATCATCAGAGTCTGGATCAGTTCTTTCCTCACTGACAGGGTAATTTTTCTTGCTGTCACCAGTTGCAAAAGAGTTTAATTTTATTGATTCTTTATTCATCCATTTATATTATTTGTACTCTCTAAGTGAATCTCCAGTGAGAGTTTACTTTTTACAAGGCAACACCACGTCACCAGTTTTCTCTGTGATGGATTTATTCCTCCTGATACAGATAAAATAAACTCCACTTGCATGTTAAAAAATAATGTGTAGCTTTTTCTCAATAGTTTTTTCCAATAGCATATTGCTGTGCATGTTTTTGGTATTGGAATGTCACCAAGCCAGATAAAGTTTGATGGAAAATATATAAACACCCTCATCCCCTCCCAAAATCCAGCCAGATGAACTCTCCTGAAGTCAGGAAGGTACAGATAAAAATTGTTGTCATTTTATATGAAGTTGAAAGGACTGGGCTGACTGGTAATTCCTGGTGCTGTGGGAGCTGCTCATTTGTCTGAGCCTGAACTTTCATCTATTTTCCCTTCTTTCCTGACAAAATGGAAGCAGTTTGGGAGCCAATGTCAGTCCATTTGAGCAGCTCTTCCACAGCAGTTTTAGATCAGTTGAAGCAAAAAATTTGTTGTCAAATTTAAGCTGGTCTTTCTTGGGAATTTTTAGCTAAGTAGCTCATTCTTTACTTTGCATAAATAAGCTAATAGAAGAACGTAATTATTGAAATTCTAGATTTCAATATAAACACTTCTAATAAGTTGTGGACAGACAGCAGAACCCTCTGTTGAATCATCCTTCTGCTTGAATCCTAACTCTAAGCTATAAATGATCTCATTTCTAGAGGAAAAGGAGAATTCTTTAATACTTTATCTTACAAAATGGGCTTAGAAACCACACTTAATAGAAGAGTCAAAAATATCTAAACTTACAGGAAATGGAAGAATGCATTGGAAAAAAAGTGTAGAAACATCTTGTCTATGCCATCGTTGAGTAAATTCTCGGTTTTCCTGTTGAATTCAGTAGACTTCAAACTACCCATAATTATGTGCCATTTTCATTATGCTTTTAATCAAAAATCTATTTGAGGTTGCTTTTTTGAGATATTTCCTGCTTTGTTTTGAACTGGGCAAACACATGAAAGATAAGAAGTTAGAACATCAAGAAAATATTTTAGTTCAGATCATCTTTAAAAATATTAAAAGCACTTAGGTACTCAGAACTCATTTCTAGTCACCATTCCTCTTTTTCTGTCCTTATTGTCCCACAAAATTCTGCTTTGTTGTTTTAAAGGGGTTGAGGCATAAAATTGCTTTTTTAAAGTTGAGTGGAAATGGGGGCTTTTATTGTTGTTGTGTTTTGGGTTTTTTTTATTGTAAATTTATAAAGTGAATCCCTTATACAGGGTCATTTACCTGTCTCCATATTACAGCCTGCAAACTCTCATCAAAATCCTTGACTCCCTTTATTTTGCTCTATTTTATTACCTTGGATAGCACCTGGTGAGATCTTGCAGCTCTGTGTAGGCCACTCTGGGTTTCTGAAAACCAGCTATGAGATGTGTCAGCTCAGGCATGAGGACCTCTGTCCTCACATACAAAACCACAGAAATCTGACAAATCCATCAGTGTATAAAGACATTTGGAGGAGCATTCCCTCAGCACCAGGGAAAACCTGAGCATGATTACAGCTTCAGGGGGTACCTGAGACTTAAAGGCAGGCTAAAACTGCATTTTCATTACCCCAGAAAAGGAGAATAATTTCAATGAATATGTAAAATGCAAACACCATGACATCTGCAAGCAGGAGCTGTGCGAGTTTCTCAAATTAGTTTAGACTTCACATATTCCACCCCCACCTTCTGTTTAACAAATGTATGCATAGATGACAGAAAAAAAAATGAAGTCTACAGGAAAAAAACCCCAAACCATGGGAATGAACTAATTCTCCTGTCAGTCAAGTAGTTATAAAACAAGCCAAGCATATACTGAAGGTGAATGTTAATGACTAAGGAGGCAGACAGATGGTCCGACTTTTCTTTAGGTGGTTCATCATCCTTTATTATTCACAAAAAATTGTCTTTAATAAATGCATTCACTGTTAAAAAGATATTCAGGAAACATATGGGTCACCTTGTGATTATGGTCAAGCAGAGTACAGTTGATAGATTTCTGCCACTTTATGATTTTATTGCAAACACATGGTGGGGGGATGATATTTTGGTGTGGGGGCTGTGTCTTTGTTTTGGTTTATCAGAGTTTATCACCATTAAACTCCATCTTTGTTTCCTGCACTTAAAAGCTCAGTGTCATTCCCCAGGAACCCTTATTTGTATTGAAGTCTCATATTCCCTCCACAGTAATGACATTTCCTCACTAACATAATTACTGAGAGCTCCAGATCACTGCTGCAGGCACTGCCACCTTGGGGGAAGTTCAGTGTGTTCTGGGCTTTCAGGAAACCCTTCAGTGTCTCCGAGGGCTCAGCCAGCTCCAGACGTGTTTTTGAGGAGGAGGAGGAATTTTTTCTTCTGTGTTGGCTAACAATTAAGAAAGCTTTATGCATAACTGACTGAAGGAAGCTGAAAATTAGCTGGCTAGACACCAGCTGCTGATGCTGATACAGCCAAGACTTTGCTCTACAAGCAGGAATATATTGGAGTCTCAGGAAGGGAAGGCAGCTTGTCCCATGACATCTTTGCCTTCCAAGCCTCACCATGGCTGAGTTCTGGCTGCAGGTTTGGACAGGCAGTCATTCCATGGCACCATTTTTTTTTTTTATACAAATTTCAGGGTGCAGAGGTTAACAGTGACCCCTCTCTGCAGTCAGACACAAGTGGCCCCATTGCTGCAGTTGGATGGAAATCATCCTTCCAGCAGAGCAGCACTCCCAGGAGTAAGTTGTAGACTTACTTTTTTTTTGCATGCTTTGTGAGTTCCAAAATATAGGAGCAACAACTGCACAGAGGATTTCTATTTACACAGCTGGAAACCAAGTCAGCTTTTTAACAAGCTCCTCTCACCACTTCCTCTGACTACTGCCCACTTGATTTGGAAAGAAGCTTCTACTCTATTGACCTCAATTTTGCAGTGTTGCAATTCAATACGCCCTCAGCAGTTGTGTGCTATTTACCCAAAATATTAAAATATTGCTGCTGCATAGTGTGTAACTTGTATTAGACTTCCCATTAAGCTGTAATATTGAATCAGGCAGCTGTACTTTGAATTTTTCTCTCAACTCACCTGTGTAATCCACCAGTGTCTCCTGGGAAAGGAGACAGCATTTCAGAGGAGTTGAACTCCAGCAAGGTGGACAGGGAGATAGTTCTGGCCAATGTAATTATGCAAATGGGAATTCAGATTCTCAGGACTAAATTACCAGCATTACTTCAAAGACTTGCACAGAATTCTTGCCTATCATCTTTTTTTATGGGTTCTTTTTCTTTGTTGCACAAGTGAAAATGAAATATTTCAATACATTGTGAAAATTTGGAGAAAATAAATGAGCCCAGATCCATTTGCAAATGCTGCCTGTTCCAGTTGGAGATTGCTTAGCCAGAAGTAAGGAGATAAAAATTTTGTTCTTTTTCCCCTCCTGTCTTGTAACTATGCTTTTACAGAAAATTTCTGTGGAATTCAAATGAAAACAGTATTACATGTATTTTAAATAACATCAAATAATTTAATAGCATATCTAGGTGATACCTTCCTAATAAGTATTTTTAAACAACTGTTGTAAAAGGCAATTTTCTCATAAAACCTTTCACACGGGAAAATGATTTTTTTATCACTTTAAAGAATTTTATGTAAACCTATAAGGGTAACACAGCTCAAATATTTTATGCCTTTCAAAAGTTTCTTTTGTGAAATTAGCCAGGAAATTGAAGAATGGCACTTTGCACTCTCCATGGAAACTTGGAAATTCTATCCTAATGCATGAAAAGTTAAAGGCACATGAATGATTCTCTCTTTCTGTATGAAAATAAGTCTAATTGAGGACATCAGCACATTGGAGTCTCTCTACTGTAATGAAATTAAATAAATAGAGATGTTTAGGCTTTAAATTTATTTAATTTTTATATTTTACAGCTTATATTAACATTGATTCTTTCCTTTTCCCATCTTTTCAGCCAATTGGACTTTTTTCTTGGGTTCACTAATGGGAGACTTGACAGCAGCACTTGAGTACAGGAATATTTGATGTATGGGGGCTGAAGGTACTTTCCTACCCACTGACTCTTGCTCTGCATTATTATTAGAAAGATGCCCAAATGTCTGCTCAAAGTGGACTTATCTCTGGGGCTGGTTTTTGATTTTTAGCCTTTTATTTAATTAGTGCATAATTTCCTTTTGAAAGTGAATTCTTTGGAGTAATTTCCAATATCTCATGGAAGTGGATGTATTTATGACTTTGGGTCTCATTCCCAAGGAGTAATGGCAACTATAATTGTGAGTGCAGGTCAGAGCTTATAACACTTCCCAATAGTTTTGTGTTTTAAAAAGTCATAAAGCAGCTTCACATTTCCATTTTTATTGTATGAGCAAATCTTTCTACAGTGCAGGACAGCTTTTGGCAATCAACCTGTCTCATGATCTCAGTCAAGAAGTGGAATTCTGAATTTTTAAAGGGCAGGACCACAATGTTAACTCAGGGCAAAAGCAGTGTTTTGCTGTCATGAAGAATAATGGAATTGTCCTGCCATTGAGACTGAGCTGACTGAAGCCTCTCTCTTGTGTTCTGTTTTGGCAACCTATTTTTGACTAATATAGCTCTGCACTGAAGTCAACCATTAATAGTAAAATTAATTTTCTTTACTTTTAATGATGTAAAAATAAATTATCTTTTAAAAATATTAAGCTCCCTCTTTAGTCAAACAAGAATTATTCACACCTCCAGAGCATGAATAATCTCACCTAGAAAATGCCAGTGCTCTCCATTAATTCCACAGACAAACTAGCTGAATAATGGGAACTAGGATGCTCCAGTTAGGTGAAGGGAATCACTCCTAAAGGAACAGATCTCTGCTTTGGATAATGCTACAGATAAGCTACTAAAGATTAATACCCTGTCTCCTCTCTACAAGGATTGTACTCAGCCAGCCCATCTTCACCTTGATATATTGGCATTTTATTGTGGTTTAGAACCAAACAAGATGAAGAAATGTGTTGCAAGTTTCTGGCCTGAGGTATTTAAAAATAATAGAGTGAATAAGAAAGAAGTTATTTAACGTGAACATGAGATTAGTGAATAAGCCATTGGCTTCTGGGTCCTTTTCCTCCCTGCCATGAGCTGCCTTTTTATTCCTGCACTTCTTTGTCTCTTTTGTCTACAAAGCATGAGATGTTCAGCACAGTGAATCATCTGGAGTACTTAGGCTCTTCCGGGCTTTTAATCAATCATCCCATTTTTATTTATTAGTCCAGGTTCCATTGATACTGCATAGCATAAGGCCTTCCCCAATGAGCTTGTAATAAAACCAGGAGGAACTGCAGATAATCAGTCCTCGTTCGAGAGGTAGTCACTGAATCCAGGAATTGCACTAAAAAAGTAATTATAGCCCAAACTGTGAAACTCTCAAAGGCTTTTATGAACACGCTATTCTGGATGCACATTTCAATTTACAAGGTTCATTTGAATCAGTGGCTGAAAGAACAATGAGTAACATGGGTGACAGACAACCAATATTTCAGATTTACACATTCAGTTAATTCTTTAAAATCACTGTTCAGTGACGCCATCCATTTCTTCCTTGTCTAATTCACTGGTATCATATTTTTGATTGAAAGACAGTTTGACACTCTTACTTTTGCCCTGCATGGGATTCTCTTTCTGTCTCATCCTCCCTGTTTCAATTTCACACCAATACACAGTGCAAAGCTGAGTGAGAAAAGCACAAAACTCAAGCCTCATGAATACATGACCCAATTGGACTTCAGTGCTGGAGATCCAGTAAGTGATGGCAGAAGCTTTGCTGGTGGGCTGCTCTGTAGCACTGAGAGCACAGCCTTTGCCATATACATTGTATGGGAAAAAAAATCCCTGCATTGCCTGGAAATGCATCCTCTTAACCACTATTTGGTTATTGGTATGTTCAAACAGGACTTAGAAGCCAAAACCTGCCTACCATTTAAAGTAAACTGCATGTACCACTTAAAGTAAACAACATATTAAATAGCATTGCTGCCAGCCTTTAAATTGGCAAACATCCCCAGCCAGCGCCTGTTAAATATCATTAAAAAATTATGGTCAATGGGAAGTATGCACATTAATACTTTATGATAGCACCTAGGAGTGCCAGACTTCAATCTGAATGTAATTTACCCAGCAGTCTAAGCACAGACCACAGAGAAATACCTGTCTGAAGGGCTTATACACTGCAGGGAAGGCAAAAACCCAGACAGGGAGCAGGGTGAGATCCAAAAAATTACATCAGTCAGCAGAGTCAGTGATGACCTGGGCACAATCATTTCCTGACCTCTGGGTTTGGTGGCTTTAAGTCTCAAGCTGGGAAATTTTGCTTAATTTGTTGCTAATCAGCCCACACTTTACAGATGGACCTGCTCCAGTTTGAGGTGCCCAGTGGGATCTCCCCAGAGCTCACCCCTTGCAGGGAGGCTCTCAGTGAGCCCAAAGGTAGGGTTAAGGAGGTGAGTGGAGAATAGGAAGGAGAGCAGGGACTACCAGGTGCCTAATAGGCAGCAGGGATTAGGCTGACTAAGAAAGGAGCTGCTGTTGATTGTAAATTTTGGCAAACCAATCTCCCAATGGAAAGAATCATCACACAGTAAATATTGGACTATTTAAAGGCTTCTTATTTTTATTTCTTTGCTTTTAAATTGTACTACCTCAAGTATCATTCAGTTGCATTTGCAGTGTCTACCTTAAACCCCAATAAAGACAAGAACATAGAATCCAAGATCAAGCAGTACCTGCAGTCCTGCCCTGGCCAGCTGAGATGCTGTGGCTGTTCCAGGGACAGGCTGTGCACAGGAGAAAATAATCCACCTTCCAACAGTTGCCCCCTATAATGAACATCCCACAGCACAAGGAGCTGAGGGAAAAAATAACCTGAAATTCAGTAGTAATTACTACAAAGAATTTAGTACTTGACCTTACATTTTGCATGATGCATAGATTTACATGTCTTTTTTTTTTTTTTCATCATCAATGCATCATTAGATTAATATTGAGTATTAATATTGATCAAAGGCTTGGTACTCATTTCAGTCACTCCTTAATGGTGATGCTTGTGATGAATACTATTAATACCACAAGAAGGCAATTTATCTTTAATAGGATATTTCAGAGTGCATTGACTGAGCAAAATCACTTTTAAGCCAAAGACAGACCAGTGTGGGAGGAATGGAAATAGCAAGAGGGGGACAGCAACATCCTATCAGTTTAAATTGGGGTGGGGTTTTCTTCTGTGGTAGTGCCAGGGACTGGCATTGAAATTGGTGTTCTTCTGGCAGGTATTGATAAAATCAAGAGATTGTCCCCAGCCTGCCAAACTTACAAATTCAAATAACAAAAGAGACTGAGGGCCAGAGACAATGTATCATAGAGGGGACAAACTGCAATGCAGAGAGATTTAATTACTTGCCCTTTACTGCCTGGAAAAAAAAAAGGATTATTTCTACTGCAAACTGCAACCAGGTGCTGGGAACCTTGGCTCTCTGAGCTGTCAAACATCCAAACCACATCCACAAGCACTTCTCAGACAGAAGGAAAGCTCAACACCAGTGTGATAAGTCAGAATTTATTTTAAGAGAAACAGTAAAAGATACATTAATTATACTGTTATAGATTAATATTGTGAACCAGTGGACCACGAGACAATTACTTTTCATGCTTTTAACATTTTCTGGTAATTTTTACACACATTTCAGCAGCATCCATTGTCCTCAAGTGTCATCAGGGCACACTCAACACAGGCACTGCACAGTAATTAATGGGTCCCTGCTCTGAAGACTCTATAGAGAGGATAGAACATGTCCTAGTTGGAAGGAGGAGAAGAAACAGAAGTTGGTGAAGAATCACATGGTTGAACCACACTTGAGGAATATTAGAGCAGAAATTTTTTTTTTCATGTCTATTAGGTTCTTTGGTATAACATGATTCTGATGCTTGTCTGGATGGCTTTAAAAATACGTATATAATTAATAAAATGATTTATTATACTTTTGAGCTAAATTATATATGTTGACATGTGAAAACTGAACTGAATAATGTTTACATACATGTTATGGTAGCATTAAATAATAAAAGCAGTAAATTTCCACTTATATTGATAAAAAGTAATTATGAATCAATTTTTGTATCATACATCCAGCCAAAATCTTATTATCAATAAAGATTTCCCATATTTATTTTAGAATAAAGAAGAAGGAAATATTATGGAAAGATTTTCAATGGCCAAGAAAAATACAAGAATATATTGCAGAGTTTTTCAAGTGTACAGTTCTATTGATTTAATCAACCTTTAAAAAAAGAACCCTAAGAGCAATGATACACCAGCCCAAGTAGCAATTGTATATTTACTCTGAATTACTCATGTTTCCTTCTGAAAATTCATAACCCGAGGTAGAACTGAACAATGAAAGTGAAAAACCAAGCATGTAAAATCAATTGATGTTCTGGCTAGCTCCCAGAACATCTTTATTTTCTATAGCCACATTCAACCCCATTTTATATCTATTTATCACAGAACTCATTGGGCAGAAAAACGAGGCTAATGTTAATGCTTCATGAATATGCACATAAAGTGTTCTTTTTTGCTTAAATATCAACATTTATACTAATCTTTTTGTTCTTCTGTGTTCAATAGGAATGGCAGTGGGTGCTGTGGGCTAAGATTCTTCATTAACATTGTGTTCTTGGGTATTCTTGGCAGTTAATTTCAAGACACTCATGAGATGAATGTAGATCCTGTATTTAGTTTCTACACATTAAACATTTCTGAAACTGGGCATGTCCTCAGAAACATCACACACTTTTTGAAAGCAGACCCTCATTTTTGGGGAGAAACATCATCTGATGACGAAAATTATTCCTCAAAAAACCTGGCTGAGATTCAGAGGATGAGATGAGAGCTTCAGGTGAATATTCCCACCAAACTGAGGTGCCTGCTTGGGCCAAATACAGCCCATCACCATCACACCCACCCAGCACACACTCATGTTCCATGCCAGCAGCAACAATTTGCAATTTGGTGTGAAAAGTCGCGGTAACCTATGGAAAAGTTGTGGATTGCCTTTTGGGGTAAAAGACAAAGGAGGAGATAGACAACATCAAATGATGTCACAAATTATAACAACTCCATTGTCTCAGTTTTGTGTTTGTTGACTCTTATCAAGTTTGCAATCACATGTGTGTGGCTGTACCTGTAAATATTTTATGGCACATCTGAGATCCGGGGCTTTTTTTGTCCTGAGTATTTCGGTCCATTCCAGTACATCTACAAAGCTTGTTACTGTCCCCTCCATGTACAGACAACTTGTAGAATTCTGTGGAATCTGACAGGTCATAGAGCCACGTGCATTCTGTCAGTGGAAAAGTGTCATGCCTTGGTACAAGGTGTTTGCAAAACCCCTTCTGCAGTGGGAAACTGTCAGAGGGGACAAGTGGCCTGCAAAGTCCAGTTCTGGGCATGATGTTGTACAGAAAGCAACTCATTCTAATCTGAATTTTTCCTTAAGTTCTTCAACCTGCTTTATGCAGATTGCTTTAGTGTGGTTAGGTGTGAAATACCTGTTAATCTGCTTTATCTGTGTTTCACTTGATTTCTGGAGCAGCTCTTGGAGGAATAATGAAAGACGATAATTGATTGTAAAAATGTATGTGTATCCCAAGGTCCTTAATAACTTGGCAAATTTGTCTCACAAACTCCAGTAGAATTTTTAGTGACCACATTTTAATCATTCATAGCCGTTGTGGACTCCAACCATGTTTTCAAAACCAGATTGAGCATTTAGAATAAGCACTGGTTTGCTGTGTATTTGATAGCTGCGCCCTGACAAAACAAGTGTTCTCCTGAAAGAGAAGATAATCAGCATTAGAAAGTTGTCCTTACTGAAGCAAGCCTTGTTTTTGTGAGTTCAGAACTACATTTCGCAGATGGCCTTGTGATGTAGGTACTGCTATTTTCAACAGACAACTTCTTCTTTTCTAAAATTACAAAATTTCACCATTACAATTTTTTGAATTAAAAAGATTGGGAAGACTTCATGCTGTTTCTACTTAAAACACACACATAGTTTGCAGGAATTATTGCTCTACTCTTTCTTAATCTTTTTAATGGAAAGAAAAGACTTGATTCTGACAATGTCTTGTGTGTGGGCTTGTCTTAGGTGAATCCTCTTGTGTTCTTACATCTGTTGTACAGTCTGCTAGCTCATATGAAATGAACATACGTACAAATGGCATTGTGTTTCTAACTTTTTTGAATAATCTACATCTTGCTTGGTAGCAACAGTATTTATTTTTTTTATATTTGATAAAAACAAAACCAAAAAAAATCTTAGAAAACTATATAAAGCACTTGGGGGAAGGTTAATCAAAATTTCCTCAAGGTGATACAATGTGTTGCCTAATTTAACAGACAGCCATATGTCAGGATATATTCAGATATCAGCTTTCAGGAAGGCTTTTATTTCCAGGCTTCTGTGTTTGCTTGCTTTTGCAAAGATCATCACTTTCTCCAGAGGATTAACTATTACTGTTCTCATCCTCTTCCTGGGAAATCTAGGCATTAATATTTGACAATCTAGCATCAAACTTCACACTGGAAAAAGATAAGGAGTATTAATTAAATGGTAGCCCAGATGCCTGGGGTTTGCCAGCAGATTCTGAGGCTCACATTTGAATGAAGCCATCAACACTAGGTGCTGAAATAATCTTTCCTATACCATGAAGTCAAATGGATACAGTTGTATGGGATAAAAGAAGAGCATTTGCTTCTGGAGCTCCCCCAGATGGTCTCTGTTTGGACCACAGGCTGCTGGAGGAATTTTTAACATTGAGAGGCTCTTACAGAGTAGATCAGTATGAGGCTAACATGAGTTTGGAAGCCAGTGATGGAGAAGGGATGAGGGGATTATCTTCACAGAGAGAGTTCAAATAAATTACCTCCATATTCTCTCTTTACTCCCTGTTCCACCTTCTTCAACTTGCTCCGAGTTGAGAAATAAACCTTTGTCATGGAAACACACGGGAAAAGGATCAGTAGGGAAACTTTTAAATTTCTGGTAGAAGGCTATGTGAGAAATGAAAAAGTACTGGCACAGGGAGGAAGGTACCATGACAACAACATCCTGCAATAACCAAGTGTTGGCCTGCCTGAGGATGCAATGCTAAGAGGGTTTTCATCTAATGTACAATCAGAACACCCTGTGTGAAAAGAAGTGCTCACTGATGATCCAGAGATGGAGGAACCAGTGAGGTCAGCAGGTGTTGAAGGAAATAAGGGGAAATGATCCTGCAGATGCCACTTTATGTGGCATCTTTATGTGCTCCACTGTGCTGATAAGATACAATGATGAATCATGCCAGTGTGTGACACAGTATATTTGTGATGAGTAATGTCCTAAACAGAAACTTCAATGCACCCCAGCAGAATTTATTCACCTTATCCTTGGCCTTCATGTAACCAAATCCATCAGGGGTGATTGTGCCCAGTGTCCAAATGGTCAGTGTGGTATCTGAACCACCTTTGCCATGGAGCAGGGTGGAGGCTCAAGAAGCAGGTGACAGTTCATGACAAAGTGGAGATCAGTCTGTGTTGGGGTGGGAAATCTGACCAGAGGCAGGGAACCTTGAAACAAAAGCACTGCCAGTTAAAGCCCTGATTACAGAGGGTACAATTGCTGGGGCTGCCTAAGGGAGCTCTGGATTGCAACAGAGCAGGAGCTCTGAGTGGTGACAGGGGCTAAAAGGGGACAAAATGTTGGTGAGAAGCCAAGGGGAGCCTGGGATTTGCACCACAGTTGGAAAGATGTGGGTGAAGGACTTTCAGAAGCTTATGATTATGGGCAGTAGGGTTTTGAAAATTCCTTCTGAGGATAGATGTCAGCTCTCTGTAGGCACCAATATCTGCTGGTTTTGCCAATGACTCATCCAAATGAGTTCTGCTATTCCAACCAAAATTTTGGGCTTTATTTTGTTACATAATGTGCAAAGCACAGTTTGGGGAAGGCAGAGCCCACAGCATTGTATACGGCCGTGCTCTAGGCGAGGAAAATATTTGCCATCCCTTAGTTTTAAACAGGTACCAAACAAGTGAACCAGAGAGTGCCTTGTGGGGGAAGGCAGAGAGGCATGTTTTATGGTATTTTTCTTAAGTGGTTTCCTAGAGCTGCTTGGAGGCCTGAGCTGCTTATTCCTAAACAACAACAGATGTGATGGCCCTGGGTCCCCTGCCTGCTCCTGGCAGCCACGGGAGATTGCCTTTGTGCCTTACGTGAGACTGTGCTGGAGTGGAATAACAACATCCAGGCAAGGGGGGCTCCTCTCTGTGGGCCACCAAAACCTTGTGTGAAGATTTGTAAGAGGAAACAGGGGCCCTCCAGTTTTCCTCTTTCAACTGCTCACAAGCAGAGGATTCACAAAACACAAGATAGGTGCAGGTAAATTTTCTCCGAGAAAAAAGGGAATTAAACTAAAAGTAGGAACTGGGGGACTAAGAAGGAGTTTCAGAGGGCTCTCTGCACACTTTAACCCTTGTGCCAGGGGCTGCTCACAAGGTAGTGGGTTTTTATTCCAATAGCTCAAGGCTATGCCTGAAGACACCTTTTAGAGTTATCCATTTATACTAAGGCTGCACACCTGAGACCACCCACAACAGATGAAAAGATTTCAGGGAGGAAAACAACAGTCTGCATGTGGATCTCTAATAACAAAAAAATAAAATACAGCTGGCTTTGTTTATAAAGGGAATGTGTCTCTTAAAAGCAATAGAGACTGCTCCTGCTGCCAGTCTGGATTAAAACAGATTCTCAACAGCAATTTTAAACCAGTAATGTATTGTTACAGTTAATGTCCCTCATTCTTCAACAAATGGTTGTTTATGCATGTTTAAGTTTACTAGAATTCCTGATGCACTTCCTTCTAGTTTTTATTATTTGGCTCTTTTTAGTTTTATTTTTAGTAATTCCTTTTTAATTGTACCTGTCAGTTTGGAGATAGATTTTTGCCATCATCCTGCTACTATAGTAGCATGGTCCTTCTAAAGAAGCATCACAGAATTTGTTTAACATTCTGCCATCTGCTTTGCACAGAGTCCCTTTCCTGGGGAAAATTCAATCAGATCTCTTAAATGTGCTTTAACAGAACTCTGAGGATTCTTTCTTGTGCTTCTGCCACTTTCATGAAGGTGTTTTGTTGGCACTTGGTGCTTGTGCTGTACTTAGGTGATTTAGAAAAGAGGCTCCTGTGTGATAGTGCTAATTTCTCTTTATGAGGCAACAAGAGATAGATCTACTCCATGAGAAACTCTGTCTTAGTACAACAATTTACAGCTGAGGACTATTACAAAATTGTCTGACTTATGTGAGAGGCCATGGTGCATCAACCTTCAGCTGCCACAAATCAGTTGTTGAGATGATGGGAAGCAGCAGATCAGCTGCACACTCCAAACTTAAATTTGAAGGCAATTCTTGTTTCAATTTCACCAAGGTTCCTTGGAAACTAGATTGCTAGTTAATATTGTGTGTTTGTCCCAAAATAAACAGTGGTGCAAAATTAGTGAATGTTGGCTGATAGAATTGAAAATATGATGGGCATGCATCAAAATGGTTTCCCAGACTACAAGTTGGGAGTTGTTGTTCAGAATAAAATAACTTGGTATTGATTCTTCCCCAGCTGTGACAGCTCTGTACTTTATTAGTGTTTCACCTGTGCTGTGATGAGCCTTAGCCAGGGCTTTGTGCTCCTCCACCTGCAGAGGGTTTAAGGTAGGACAAGATGATAGGGAGAGAGAAGCTCCTCTTGTGAGGAGCACAGCTGGGTTTTGACCAGCCAAAATATACCAGAGGCAGGTTTTACTCAAAAAGCCATCATGATCTTGAGACAACTTCACAGTTTGATTCCTCAAGTGTGTGTGTTTTTCAACCCTGCATGTTGCTGAACTGACTCTTTTTCTGCACTGTTAACTTTTCCATGTGTGCCTCTCCAGTGATGTGAATCTCCCAGCTCTGCTGTGGAACCCTTTCCCTCCCTGAAGCTCAGGTGCTGCTTTACCCTTTGGATGACAAAAGCAAAACAACGGAAAAAATCCCTCTGTGCCCTGTAAATATCTTTGTGCAAAGTGGTAACAGGGCTGTTTTGGTAGGAGGGAGTGGGTGGTAAGAAAATAAAATTCTTCAACCCAAAGCAAGTTTCATATAATTGTTATTACTGAAGAACTGTGGTTCCTTTTGTTTAGGGGTGCCTAAAGCATTTCTCAGATTTACTGCAGTTTTCATGGGGTTTTTTTGCTACCAGTGTCCCTGAAAACAAGGTGAACATGTGAAAACAAACAGATATAACCAAATTTAAAAAGCTCAACAAAACAAATACATGAGGAAAACAGATTCTCTTAAGTCAATATATGGACTTCAAAGGACTTTAGCACTTCTCTGAAGTGGTGCTAGCAGAAATTAAAGAAAACAAATGGAAATAATATGATCTCTGTGCAGCCCTCTTTGCATACTAGCAGAGATGCACTGATTTTCATTCTTCTCAAAACAGCAGAAGACTTCAGGTTGTGATAACAGGATTACCTCATTTCCCAGCTGAGCTAGATTCCTTCTTTGGCTGCTTTGAGTCCTGCCAGGACAGGGCTTCTAGGGCTGCAAAACTCCTATTTAGCAGAACAAAAGTCCTCTGTCCACTTTCATCCTGGTACTTCAGGATAAAAATATTATTGCCTTTTTCTGGTACCTCCAGAAAAAGGTAATACAAACAAGCCAGCTGGGTTTGTCCCTGGACTGTGAGAAATGCACTCAATCTGAAGTGACCTCCCTGAATTCTGATGTCTTTTAAGGTGTAGTAAAAGAGTTGTGGTGTTAGGTGTCAAAAGGGAAAGCTAATAAAAAGAAATGGACTCCAAGGAAGAGTTTAAACATGCTGGATGTCTTGTGAGAAATGCTCATAGAGAGGAGTAGGAAAATGAGTGGAAAACACAGAGCTGGCTGCTGCTGAATGCAATATTGGTGGTGCAGAACTGTGCAGGGGATTAGTGGCAAGAACAGGTTAAAAACTTGGCATGGGGAGAAAGAAAACTGTAGTAAAAGCTTGAAGGGGTTTTATGCTGTCAAGGAGAGAAAAGGTCCTTCAGTTTCCCAGCAATGCTGCTCCTCAGGGTAACAGAGCAGCCAAAGGATGGCTCAGGAGAGGGAGGGGAGGAAAACCAGAATCCCACTGAATCTGCAGGGCATGGATGCCCCTTAAGGTGAATTTAGCCATAGAAGCTAGGGATTATCCAGGGTAATGAAGTAAATGAAAGGATGATGGTATTTGCTGTTAGCTTCAAAATGACCAAATTCCTCCCAGCCTTGTACAAGTCAGATCACAGAGCTCTCACAGCCCTTGAGGCAAGGGACATCTCAAGGCCAGCATGTTGGGATGACTGTCAGGTTTCTAAAACATTTAAATGGTGTGCAGCTTTCCAGGATCCCCATGTAAATGCAAGAGCATTTACTGAGAGCAGCTATGCTAAATCACTGTTCTGGAGATTCGTGTTGGGAAGCTGAGCTTAAAACATGGAAAAAAAGAGTGGAATGCTGACTGGACTATACCCTTCCCCCAGAAAATATCACATTTTAGACTTGAATGAGTATTCTACTCCCCAGATTAAAGTCACAAAAATTTTTGAGTCCTTCTTTGTGCATTGAGAGAGTGTTTTGCACCATGGTAGATGAAATGAAATAGATTATTTTTGTAGGTTTTTAAGAAGAAGCTGCCTCAAGTAGCAGGAAAACGATAAAAAAAACAATAAAAGAAACCAGCCCAAAAGAAAACAAGCAATTTTGATCACAATTTACCCCCCTAAACAGTATTTCACAGAAAGATAACCTTACAAAACACAATATTTCTCCTATTTCTGCACAGAATGACTTAGGGAATGCCATATGGTGCATGTGTGGTGGCTCACACACCACATTCTTCCTGAGGAATTTTGAGGATGCCATACACCAAACAGGTGGCCTCTGGAGCTCAGCATGTGACAAATATAGATGTGTGTAAAATGTTCTGCTCCAGAGAACCCGAAAGATAAAACACTGGAAGGGAAAGAGGAACTCAGGAACAGGCAGAGTGAATGACATAATTTCAGGTTGTTCAGTGCAAAGAATCTTTTGGGTGCAATGAATATAGTTGGCAAGTTGTATTTGATATTTCCAGTGGTGTTAAGTGGTGTTAGAAAACCCTGATTCTTTACAAAGTATTTCCTTGCAAGTCTCTGTTCCAGATGTGAAGCAGCCCAACCTGATGGCTTTGTGCTAAAGATTCTTTGTGAACCTGATCTTCCTTTTACTTATCCTCTTTGTATATACAGTGTGTGTTTTCTGTACACAAGTTTTGTTTGTTTTACTGAGCGAAGTAACTGCAGTGTCACATTAAATCCCACTTGAAATGGCTTATTTGACTGGGCTCAAGTTGGCTGCTAAAGAAAAGAGGCTTTGAACAAAGCTCTCTGGAAATTATTTGACTCCTCTGCAAGAAAAATTACTCACTACTAACCAAGAGGCTCAGAAAACATGACCTCATACTGGGATTGTATTTGTTGTAGAACTATTCCAGAGCACCCAGTGGTGTTGTCTCTGGTACTCACTGTTCTTTTATTCCCCTAGGTGTACATTGAATTGATAACTGCAGAACCTTTGCACCTCCACTTGGAATGTACCACTGGATTCAGATTCACATAGGATTCACAGAGGGAAATCACTGAGCTTTTACTGGATTTTAAGACTGTTCTGTTGAAATTGCTTGCAATTGCCAGATTTTTTTTCTGGTCTTGCTTCAGCTAAGTATGTAGATAAGAGTTTTTGCTGTTAGGGCTCAAAAAGAAAATATATATGACGAAGGTGACTAAAAGAATCTCAATGTCCTAAACCTGACTCTCTTGCTGGGACCAGTGTTGGTGTATTGACAGAAATGAGGCTGAAAAAACCCATGGGCTGAGAATGCTGAGCCCTGACTTGTGTAACAAGTTTCCTGTTGCCTCCCTTCATTCTGGAGGGTTTGGTCAGAGAATTCTCAGTAAGAGCTCTGAGTAGTGAAGTGATAAAACTTGTGTTGTTCTTGTGCCTTCTCATCAAGCTCTTCTAGAACTTCTTACAAGCACAGCAATCAAGGAAAGAAGGTGAACCATGGCACAGCTGTGCTCACCCTATTGATTGATTCCTAAGCAGAGCTTCCTTTGTCTTTTTCACCAGTTCAATTATAAGACTGAAAATTGACTGGCTATTCATTGTTAGGATTTTTTTAAATGATTTAAGAGTGTTTGCTTTAAGAAGGAATAGAAGAAATAACTTTTTACCCTTCTTCCAGCTGGATTGACATAATACCCAAAAATCCAGAAGATCAATCCCTGCTTTGAACTTCTGGATCTAGGGCAGACATTCTGTCTTGATAGAAGACAAGGTCAGCTCCTTTGTAAAACTGGGTTCCTATGTAAATACAAATCTAAGTGGAGCAAAGAATGATTTTTTTCCTGATTTATGGTGTGACCCAAGTCCTGTAGTGTCCTTCAGTTCTGATTTAGTGCTGGTACAGTCTCTGGCTTTGACTTCCCAGTTATTGGCTGTTCATCAAGGAAATGGATGAATTTGATCTAATTTTCTCAGGTGGGCCACTGCTCTTGCTGGGAGCTTCACAAAAATTCAGAGGCATTGAAAGCCAGAAGGATTTTCTTTTAATTTTCTCCCTTATTGCCTTAGATTTTTCAATGTGGGGGGGTAGAAGAAAAAGTCAGGAGAAACAAACGTTTTCTAATGTTGAGTTATTGTCAACAAGGATCAGGCTGAAGAGAACCACAAACACTCTGACAATTCCATACCCTTCTGCAAGGAACCAGCAGGAAGTGGTGGAAAAAAAAAGAATTAAAAAAATATATATAGGGATTTTAGAAATATCTTCTGGTATCTGAGTGCACAGAGATGACCTCTAAATAATGTGGAAGGTATTGAAATGTCACATGCTGATTCTGGTGGTGAAGGGAAGAGCCCCAGGAGTCAGGCAGTGAAGTGAAGCCACTTCACCCTGTTGTCTCCAAATGAATCATTAACACCCTGATAAATATGCACAACAATGAGGAGCCTACTTAATTTGACAATTAAGTCGAATTGCTTGGGAAATAACCTGCTTGCTCTACCTGGTTTTAATTATCATTTAAATGATTGGGAAGCTCACTTCACTTGAGAGAGGGCAAAGGAGAGTGGAATGCAACCTGTTGAAGTGATGACTACTTCTCCAGTGGCTGGAATTGAATACTCACCTGGGATTGCTCCAAACACAGCACAACAGCTAAAGTGAGAAGAGTTCCTGCACTAGACATGGTTAAAAGTCAGTGGATTTCACTGCTTGTGTGCTTCTTTCTGAGGTAGGGACGTGACCTGGGGAGAGAGAGGAAAAGGGGAATCAATTCAAAAGATTGAATATGATTTCAATCTCATCCAGCAGAAAACTGCTACACCTGCTGATGCCTTGGAGTGGCTACCTAGAACCAAGGCTAGGCAAGGTCAAGAGAATAAGAGTGGGTATTTCTTAAAGGCCTTCAACAGATGCACCTTGGGCAGTCAGAAGCCTCCTAGAGGCTACACCCAAGATGGATGATGGTCATGAGTTTTTCAGACAGAAATAAGTGTGGTCCATTTATATATCAGGGGTCATTCTCCAATTACAGCTTCAGGTGATGAAGTCATATTCCCCCAGTTCACTCCCAATTCACTTTTGTTTATACTTTTTGGGGCCTGAGGCTGTAGGGTTGAGAGTTCCAGGCCCAGAGGAATTGTCTGACCAAAATGTGAAGACAGTAGTTAACACTTTATATGCAGTTTAGAGTTAGGCACTAATGCAGCACAGGATTTGAAAAATATAAAGGCTAAAATCTTAAGGGATCACTGAAACCAGGAGGTTCCCTCCTAGCCCCTGGCCAAGATGCCTGCAAGGCTCAGTGCTGATAGACTGCATATGTTTGAGGTGTTAAATGTTTTCACCTCCCAGTGGCTCCCTGTACCTTAACAGGAGAGCCCTGCAGTGCTGAGCTCTAAATCATCATAGGCATTGTCACAGCTCCATGAATGGATGGCCAAGCCATAGCTGAGTTTTATTAACCTTGCCTAATTTTAACTTTGGGCCAAACTCTAATTCCTATGTGCCTGTAAATGATCCCATTGGTTCCACCTCATCTAAGTTGCTGGAATATTACTTGCCTTTGAAATGGTAATTTAACAAAAATGTATTCATTGATTATAGTTAAATATGAAGTCTAAAAACTATTCAGGAAGTGAGGGAAGACTTCAAGAGAGAGTCTAAATACTCTCTAGTTACAAATGCCATGCTGCCGTGGAAGTCAATTTTGGAAATGAGCTCTCATTTTTTAAACTCTGTTTAAAAAACAAAAGTACCAGTTGTGCTGGTACAGTCATTGGAGCTGTGACAAAACAGCAGGTTTAGAGTGGGCCTGATGCATCCTGAGCTTTCTGAGGTGGAGGATGGCAGGGGGCTCAGCTGGCCCTGCTTGGCAAGGCTCAGTGGTGGCAGAGGGGGGGCTGAGGTGGCCAGTGTCACTGGGGGGGACAGGGCAGGGAGTCACACAGGGCTTTTCCTTGGGATCCATGTCTGCTTCTGCCTGTTGGGTGCTGATCATGACTTGAGACCTTCCTGTCCATGGGTCAGCTGCCAAAGCCGAGCTGAGGGGAGGAGTTTGTGTCCTAGCTGTGCAGGTGACCTGTGGAATGGGATTTCCCATTACTTCCAGTCCTTTGGCAGCCAGTTCAGATGATTTTCAATTCAGTTAACACTTGAGGCTCTATTTAGCACCCTGCAGAATTCAGCATTAAAGAAACTTGGCAGAGGTCCATGTGGTGGGATGTGTTATTTGGGGCCAAAATGCAGAAAAGTACTAGGATAGAAATTGCACCTGAAGCAAGTAATGGCTCTGCCTGAAACTTGCTGGAAATGATACTTGAACTTTTTCTGCTGCCTTTAAAGTGGTGTTAGTATATGATCTGTTGTAGTGACTGTTGTGTTACTCCTTTAGTAGGCTGGTAAATCTGAGATTACAGGCTTAGGAGACCTCAGAGATTTAGGAACTACACCATAAAAAAGTGGACGTATTAAGAAGGATTTTTGCAAAAAGAAACAAAAAATTTCTCTGACTCAACCTGAGGCTTGGATAAATGGTTCTAAAGATATATGGTTCTAAGGATATATGTTTCTAAGGATTTGTCTAAGAAAGCTGCAAATGGACCCCTCTCAGATGAACTGTGCTTAGTGGCAATGAAAATATTTTTGCTTCCTCTCTGGAGTAGCCTAATTTACCTTTACATACTGTCCATGAAAATACATAAATATTGCCTTGCTCTGGATTAAGAAAAGAAAGTCATTCATCTGGCAATATTTGGGTTTTTAATGCAATTTGACCCCTCTGCATATATGCACAGAGAAAAGCATTCAGTCTCTTTGCCAGCAGAGTCACACAGGTATCACCTGCTGAGTCAGAGGTTTACAGTCTGCAGCCAAAATTCTGTGATAAGGAACACAGATGGCAGAAGTTAATAGTCTGATCCTGCCATCAGGACACACAAAAGAAATGATCATCCACAGAAGACAGAGCAGTTCTGATGGCCTGGAATAGATCTGTACTGCCCTGTACTTTGTACCCTCATTTATGGAACAGTGTTATCGTTCTGTTGCACACAAAATTATTTTTAAACTGACATAAATAATTCCACAGGACTGAGGATAATGGGACTGCAGGACCAAGGTAAGGAGTCTGTTGCACTAAATCCTGGAAGGAAATGCTGCCAATCCCAATTTCAGCTGCAATTAATGAAACTATTGCCATGGCCAAAGCAGTAAGTGAATCTGCTCTCAAGGATGATGCTGCCAAGCTGTAACACAACAGGTGCCCAAATATTTTGTAGCATATAGAAGTTTGCTCCCTTTTCCATACAGCAGGATACCTGCTGTGTTTTGCAATTAAGATGTTACCCCAAAGCCTTCTCAGTTTTGGAGTCTTGAGCCTGATTAAGTGGCAGATATTTTTTTTTTCTGCTTTGTTTCAATTAAAATATTTAACATTGTGCTATCACATTGCTAAATCTCGACTATTTGGACTATTTTGTTCTTGTAAATGTAAGAAGCCAGTTGAAAACATATCCATGTCCATGCTTATCCTGTTTAGCAAGACAGCAGTTTATTGTGTAACTGCTTTATAGCAAGAATAATCCACTTATACTTGAGAGAGGACAGTTGCTAATTTGTATGATTTTCAAAAAATCATGATGTTCAATATATGATAAAAACATCCTTAATGATAGGCCTGTACCTGTACATTTTAAATGACTGGCAAAAATAATTATACTAAGAGATCTAATTAATATCTGACAAGTTTAAAATACACAAAGTTAGTTTATTATGGGATTTATACAGGTTTGTAGCACACTGAAGAAAGAGAATGATACATATTCAAAGCAAAAATAACTGAGTTTAAGCAGCATTTTGGGAGCTGGGGCACCTACTAAAGTACTCCCAATTTTAGAGGGTGTCACTAGGAGTCAAATGAGACTTTTCACTTGTAGTTGTGATGCAAGGAATAATGTAACCAGCCTGTCAGACACTGATCTCAGCCATTCATATGCCAACAGTTTTCAGAGCATGGAAGGAAAGGCCCTTGCCTGAGCCATTTTTTTTTTCCATTTTTACCTGGCTTTGCCCTTTGCCCAAAAGTGATGGATTAGCTGGGCACTGCTGTGTTCTCATGGTCCTTACCATCTGCCAGGAAGAGGTACCCTTGCAGAATTGGGATTTTTTTTTTCCTTTTCCTTGGAAATTTGATTATGAAGCATCCACTGTGCATAATTCTTCTCTTACTTAAACCTGGCACTCACTGCCTCCCCAGTCAGGGTGCCTGGAATTCAAGGTCAAAGTCAGAGATGCTGTTGCAGTTGAATTTTCAGTGTGGTTTTGTGTAAGGCTAATATTGCCCTCACAATGTGTGCCAGTTCAAGATAATTTAGGACTAACGGGCTAACTTCAACAAAATTTAGATAAATATATGCACCCAGGAGTGCAGGTTTGTTAAAACAGCTGTCAGTGAAGACAGAGGAGTGATTCCTTTACCAGTAAAATGTGAACTCTACTCTTATTGGGCCTGAGAAAATCCATACTAGTTCATTTTTGGTTCTGTTTTACCATGACTGGAAATCACTCTGAACTACTAGCCCCTGAGCAGTTCTGACAGAGGAGGAGATTTTTTGTTTACCTGCTTGTTAATGCAAAAATGGAAGTAATTTTGAATTAAGAATTGCATGCTTGATGAATTCACCCGATTCTGATATAAATTTTTTCCTCTCCAATTCCTTAATGGCTTTTAATGATGTTCCTTTGAAATGGGTATTTAGAACAAAGGAAGTCATTGAATGGGATGGCCACACTTAGATTAAAGCCAAGTAAGACTTTGGGTCAGATAACCAAATGTGATTGATTTTTGGGTTCAGTTGCCTAAGGTCTAAGAGAAGTTGAGGGCTGTAGTAAAGCTGAAGTCCTAAGCAGTGAAACTTGGCAATCAGTGACAGACTGCCAGCAGTGGGAATGTGAACTTCAATCCATATCCCAGTATAGGCTATTCCCTCTAGACTGACTCTGGTGTGATAAACCTCTATTTAAAATTCCCATCTGACATGGAGAACAGATTGGTCCATCTTACTTCAAAATTAAGGATAAACATTGTATTTCTTCTCTCAGTTTATGACAATGTACACTTATTTTACACAAATTTTCTAACAATCCAGTTCCAATATGGACTGCAGAACTTAATAATTTATATAAGTCTTCTCCTTCATCCTCTGGAAACTTGAAAATATTGTAGGATGAAGGTATAGGCTGCAAAAGACCAAGCTGGATGTAGAATCTTGATAAATTCTTGTCAGAAGGATCCATTGGTCTCCAGAATAAGTATGTGCTGTAAATAGAATTATGTAGGTATCTGGGAAGCTGGGAAAAATAAAAAAAAGATAAAAGGAAGAATTAAGAGCAAGAATAGACTGAAATCTTACAGGGTACCTAGCATACAAAGTTAGAAATAGTTTCTGGGATAAAATTCAGGGATGAATTGGTGAAAGAAGCCTGGCATTAGAAATATCAGTAGAAATCCAGGGTTTCTAACAGTACAGATGGGGATATATTCACCCTTTCCTCAGAGCAATCTCTCTGCTACCAAGGCAGGCTGTGCTCCTCTCCATAAGTATGCGTGTCAGGCCATACTAGCACAGATAGTGGGCAGCCAAACAGATGTTCCCTGATAAATAACACTCCTAGGCTTGAGCTTTTTTATTGGAAACATTTACTTCCCTGATACTTGTAATGCAGCAAAACTTCTATTGCACTTGTTTCAATTTTTATCCCCCCACCCTTTCCCCCCCACTGCTGCTTTATAGAGCAGTTTGTCTTGTAATCTTTTCCTTATTGCTGGAAAATTGTCCATTTCAAGCTCTGATTCTGCTATCAGCTATGCCAGATCAAATCCAGAGCAGCAGCCTGGGGACAGACAGTCCAATCTAAACGCTGCTCTTGTCATGTCAGGGTTGTGTCCTGTCCTTTTTATCAGTGCTGCCTACCAGGAATAAGTCAATAAACATAATTCTTAAGCATTGCTTTTCTCTTACTGATTTCCTTCATTATATTCAAGCAGCAGATTTTCAGGAAAGCTTTCCTGACCACTGTCAGTGCTGTCTGCTCTATTCAATTAATAAATCTTTGGGTATGCCAGCTCAAACAATTCCCATCGTGCTAACTACAGTACAAAGTCAAAATAATTCAAGCAGTCTGATCTTTTTATTGCAGGGATTATTTCACTTTGAAGACCCATGTTACACATGGAATGGCAAGACAATTTGTGTTGTTGCAGGGAACAAAACACGCTAAATTTTGTTATTCTTTTAAATTACAAGACTCTGACTTTTCCCCTTTCAAGTCCCATCTTAATACTATGATCCTGTCTCTCCATTTGGTTCACCAATGCAATCTACAGGTTAGTTCAAATGTGGACATTTCCTTAAATGAATGCAAAATTAACTCTACCTTTTTCAGACCTGCAGGAAATTATCCTCCAGGTGTTACTTAACTTCCCAAGTGACAGAAATACAAATTTTGTTTTGTATAAGAAATATATTGCAGAAAATCATACTCCATTCAGGTGCAATTAAAAGGCAGAATGCTGTCATTTCTGAAAGAAAATATTCATTATAAGTAATTTGTTTGGCTGCCAGCCAATTAAATGGCAACATCATCTAGTGAATGCTGTGAGAAAAATTACTTTAGAACTGTTTATTTTCAGTATGCTATAAAGGTATTTCTGATAATGAGTTTTTAATCATATTGTAATTGTTGTAATCATTGTGCTTTTCAGTCACAGACATGGGATGGGATATCCTGGGAATAATCCTGGGATATCCTCAGCTGTTTGGGAAGAAAAAACACAGTCCTGTAGGGGAAACCCTTAAATGCAAATTAAATTGCTGTAGTGTAGGAAATGCTTGGACATATTAATGTCCAGTTACTTCAGTGTAATCATCCTAATGCCTCCATCTTGAATTCCCAGACTGGGGCAAATCTTGTTCCAATCATGCTTCTAGTGTTTTTATTTTTCCTAATTTTCATTGAAAACGCACCTGGATCAGAAATGCAAAGTTAGGGCTCATTCTTGCTGAAAACCAGAACCTTCCACGTCTCTAAAAATTATTTTAAAACCACTTTTCTCATGATCTGTGCTATTTGCACTTCACTTGGCTCACTGAAATTCCAAGCCTCTGCTGAAATTGCTCTGTGGGTGTGTGGTTTGTAGCCCTGTTTAAAGGCAGGGTACAGCAGGGGCTCAGGACACATCCCAGCTGCAAAGCTCACACAGGGGGGACAGCACTTCCAAATGCCTGGGACCAGGAGATGCAGGTGAAGTCTCAGGCAGACATAGAATAAATCAGGAGCAAACCAGACCAGCTTAATGAAGCAAGAGAAGCTGAATCAATGTTTATGTTCATCAGATAATGAACATTCTGATTCACAGTCACAAGGAGATGAAGCCTTGCAGAGAAATATCAAGTGAAGAGCAACAGGAATACAAAGACAAGAATCCTGAAGGGAGTGAGTTGTTAAAGTCTGGAATCTGGGGGGATACCAAATTGTCCTGAAGCCAAAGGTCTGTTTTAGTCATGCTGACAATTTTAAACTCTCTATTTTAGTGAATTTCTGTGTAAAACCTTAAGAAAATCAATTAAATGGAATAAAATCAACAAAATCTGCTTGGGCTGTCAGAGAGTTCTTTCCATTTTTGGTAAATTGCATAATATAGGGTTTTGTTATGCTTTGAGATGAAGCCTCAGTTGGGTTTACAGACTCATATTAGTGTTATTTGAAAGCTATTTTAGGGTTTTTTTACAAAACTTTTAAAGCCTCTCTTCAGCTTTACCTCTTTAACAAAGCTCTGATAAATTTTCTTTCCCCTGTGTTGTTGTGGATGTTTTTATGACTTTAATGGTCCTGCTGATAGTGGTAAAAGAGTTCTTAGTAATACAGGAATGCAAATTGATGGAAGCAGCTCCCTAAGATGGGCAGCTAATTAGGAGCTTTGCTGTTTTGTATTGGGGATTGGACTCTGGGAGAGAGGATGTAGAATAACTTGCTTTTGACAGAGAAGATGCTATTGTGAGTCTGTGTTAATTAAGGAAGAGGGATTGTGGCCTCATGTTAATAGCATAGATATGATAGCCAGATTATTTGTCTGGAATGTACATAGAATGAATACTGAGATTTTTTTGGTACATCTTGATAAGAAACCTGTAAGGCTAAAATGTAATAACAGTGTAACCATGGTGATGCTGTTGAATTAGGATTGATGTAATGTTAAGAACAAAGGTTGATGCAATATTTGGTTAATAAATTTTTCCCCAGCACAGTAACATCCCTGGTTACTGTTGGGGGCTCTGTGGTATGATGGGGCAAATTTCCTGTTTTTATACATTCTGTTTACTTGTGTGCAAAGGAGAATTGGCAGCATAGACCTTTTTTCCTTCTTTGCATGTGTGGAAGGGGGTGGGAGGTAGAATATTTGGAGCTCTTTGGCCCCTCCCTGAATTTGGGTGGGAAATTCTTACTTCAGAGTCACAAAAACTGAAATAATTTACAGCAATGCATGTTGCTTGAGAAGATGGGTCCAGCCCTTTCCTAAGTACAGGTTGCTGAGTTGCTCCCTCCAACCCCAGATATCTCATTTTTGTAGAGCATTGCTGTCTTCTCATTAGTTACTGTCAGCTTCTTTCCCTCTGCAAAAGTAAGCTGTAACAATTAAGTTCAATGGTACTGCCTGAAGCAAACAAACAGTCTAATTTATATTAAAATACTCTGCATTAATATTTGGCACTTTATAGTCCTACCTACCTTTAGAAATGTAGTTCAGTCAAAACCCCAGATTTCTTATTTCCTGCTGCATTATATATTTTGCCTCTTGTTCAGGGTACATCAACACAATTATTTACCTCTTTAATTAGATGTGCATCATTAATCTAGGCTGCTTCTCAGGCTGATCTTTGCTTAATGGAGTAACATTTTGCATTTCTGGGAGAGTGAAAGAGTTGTGGCTGCTGGAGTTCCCTTGCCATCTCACAGCTGATATCTTATGATATGTTCAGAGCTCTGTGCAGTCCACTCAAAGTAGAGTCAGTGTATTTCACCCTCAGGAGTTTAACATCTAAAATACACTAATGAACCCTAGGTGATTGTGCAGTTATTTTCATGCACACACTGATGTGCTCTTTCTATGAAGTTTCATGCAATCCATTTTTCTCCATCATATTTTGTGTTGATGCAAAGCTGAGCCACCAAAACAATTAGAAAAGCATGGAGTTACAGTCTCCATGGAGAGCAGTTGTTGGATATCTCCTGCTACAAGATGTTCAGTAATGACAGGGTTTCACCCCACCCTTGGACTTTGCTGCTTGAAATTAAGACTCTGTTGAACTCTGCACCAACACCCAGCAACTACTTCCACTCTCTGCATTGGTTTTAAGGGATCACTTCATGCACACTAAGCTGGGAAACCTGTAACCCAGCCCTCCCTCCAGCCTGACTGTGAAGTCCAGAACTGCCTCTCTGGGCTCACAGTTCCCTCTTCCCTTTTGCCCAGGGTTGCTCTTCCCCAGTCAGCTTTACCTTCACGATTTGGGGGAATTTCATCTGACCAGAGTGCAATTCTTCCTGTCTGGAAGAGGAATTGTGCCATCAGCATTTACTCCTTCTTCTTCAGCTCAGCTTTTTTCAGGGTCTTGGTGAGAATTTTGTCTCAAGTTTTTCACTTGGTGAGCTCTGTCCTCATTCCTTGGTGAGTTGAAAATTAGGAGACAGTAGAATGCTCAGTTCCCCTTTCCAATTTCTTTTTTTATCCAAGATAATAACTTTTCTTTAGAGATTCCAGACATCCAGTTAAGCTCCCACCACACTGGGCTAATATGTAATTGAAGTTACATGAAGTAGTTGGGTAAAGGAGGTTTCTGGGCACTAATTTTAGTGAGTGTGACAAACTTCCCCTCTTTGAAGAAAGGGGCATGCTGCTGGGAAAGGGCTTGGTTCTACCTACAGTAGAATAATGAGAAATGCAGAACATACTATCAATAGCTTCTCCCTGCTTTGGTCTTTGAAAATTATTTCCATTTTGCAGAAAGAGCATTTTGATTTCATTGATTTGTTCTGACATTCTCAAAGTACTCTCAAAAGAATTAAGATGCACAGTTCCTATTAATTTAAACTGGAATTGCCAAGAGTTAGGTGCCTTAAATGCCTTGGGAAATCAAAGTTTGGTTGGTTTGTTTTTTTTTTATTATTATATGATTACATTTTCTTAATATTATACAACATTATTTAATGCAATTAGCCCCCAGAGTAGGAAACCCTGGGGAGGTGCAAGAGTGATTTGTGTGGGTGACAGCTCTTTACTTTGACAATCCTGGCTTGATTCACAGTTCAGGAGCTTCTGCTGGCCCAGGGTGAGAGGCAGCAGAGGCAGGAAAAGGCTGCCCTGGGAGGTTGGTCCTGCTAAGGGATTGTAGGATTTGCATCCTCAGCTCAAAGCAATTTCTTTCAGCCACTGCAGGTGAGCAGTGCTCCAGTGTTGAGGACCAATTTTTATGTTTAAATCACATTTATTTACATAAAAGATGCTGTTTATATCTGTATATCAGAGGAAGAGTTCCTGCTGCCCAGTCAATGCTGTCCACAGCCACTTCTTCAATTTCTACTGCCCATAAAACTCACCTGCACCCGTTTCTTGTCTCTTTTTCTTACCTGGGCTCTGCTTTCTTTTGTCTTTTGTTCCTATTCCCCAGGAATAAAACTGCAGAGACACTGAAGCTGTACCTGTAGCTTCCTGTAAAAAGGAAATGCTCTCATTATGCTAATAGCTCAGGACTTTAGAGACCCCAATTACACCCCCAGCTTCTTGGACAATGTTTGGCAATTCATGTGCTCTCCATACTTGGACATCCCTCACAGAAGCCAGGCAGGCTCCACATATAAATGAAAGGGAAAGTAGGAATAATGTGCAAGGCTCTGCCTGAAGCTGGAGCCAAAGTCTTTGTCCCAAAATCTAGGGGAGAATCATAAATAGTACTGTCAATAGTGACGATAGCCAAATTATAACTTTTTACATTTCAAGTACGTCTGGATTTGAAACATTTTTAAATCGAAAGTTCTTAACAAAGAATATATTAAAACCATCATTAGCTTAGTGTTTCAGGTGTTAGATGATTTGGAAAATGTGAGCAACAGAGAATCCAAGAAGAGCATTCCAGTGGAACTGCCTTTCTCCATCATTTCACTCAGTTTAGATCCTAGAAGAGTAAATAGTGTATAGGAAAAATCATAATTGTTAAACCCTCCTCAGACATTAGAGAAAAATTACCTTGGAAGATTAGGAATATTTGAAAATGGAGTTCTGTATGAGTGGAGTTCCAGGTAAGCCCATGTTGATATACCCTTTATGTCTAAATCACTGGGGGAAATGGATGGGGCCAAGCTGGGCTGAGTAAACATCAGAACACATTAATTCCATAAAAAGGTTATAGTCTAGAACTAGATTTTGTATCATGGTTATAATAGCACTACTCTGGGAAATAAGTACATTAGTGCATGCAGATTTTGTAGCATCAGCTGTTCCATCCTTTTAAGCCACATTTCTGATAGAACATTTCCTTCTTGCAAATTGGGAATTTGTTCTATTTTTACAGAAACGAGCTGATTGTAAAATAGCATCCTACCCAATGTACACAGCTTTCTCTGCCATACAGGGACCACAGGGTAATTATCAGAGGCATCCATTGAAGTACTTGAGTAATTTGGCAAATGTTACTTTGTTTTCAGATAAACAGTTTTAGTACAGAAGGGCATCTTAAGTACTCCTCTTTTTGCTTACTTTATTTAAATTTTCTTGTTTCTCTAACCCCTTTAAAAGCATTTCTCTGTTAACTGTGTTTTCTATTTTGATGTGCTCATGGCCAGTTCTGGAACTGATTTCCTTTAAAGTCTTCTATGAAGCTGAGCATATCCAAGGTGGAGCTTATCCAAGGGTGCTTATCCCAGGTGGAGCTGTAAAAGGATGTCAATTCAAAAGAGGAGGTCATTGAAAGACCTAATTAACAATTAAAAATTACCAAGTCCTCTGTATGAGAAACAGAAGAATGTTTTTGGCAGCTGCGGTGTTTCCCTTAAAAATAAAATAATTTCTCATAGGCATGGGTTCACCAAAGCTTGTCTTCTACTGGTAGTGGATTATTTCTTGTATGAATCTGCTGGTGCAGTGCAAAAAAAGACACATAGCCCTTCCTCCTGCACATCCACCTCAGCACAGGAAGACTGGAGTGTGTACCTTCAGTTGCATGTTTGTCCATAACTCCAATAATAATGTGGAAAATGTGGATTACAGGCCTTTTAATTCTACCCTCTGCTTCTGATTTTAGTGTTCAACTCCTCAGTGATATCTTTTCCAATGGGAATGAGCACTGCCATTGTTGGATGCGTGTTAACAAAATTTTCCAATAAATCCAAGGCATTCCTTGAGGACTAGAGCTGATAACCCTTGACTGTTCTGCCCTGTTTCCTGCACTCAGACCACCCTAAACCCAGACAGGACCAGGCATTCAGTGATTGCTGGGTGGGTGAACACCCCCTCTTGCTTTTAGAGCACACCTTACCCAGCTCCAGCTGCTTTTTTATTGTACTTTAGGAATGCAGTGGTAATTCTGGCTGGCCAGGTCCAGAGGGCTTTGTCAAAGACTGGGATCCCAACAGCCTTGTGCCCTTAAGGAACACAGCTAAAATTTCCTCCCTGAACTAGGAAGGAAAAGAATTGGGTCACATTATTCAGTGTCTCCAGGAACTCATGAATGACCCTTTCATTACCTGCAGCAGTCAGTGCAATCCCTGGCCTTGTCACTGTGAGGCTGCCATGGGTTTCCTACACCTCCTGATTTCTGATTTCCTGATTTCTGGAAATGACTACATACACCTGATTTCTGATTTCCTGAATTCTGGAAAGGACTACATACCCTGCAGTGCTGCACAGCTCGGCTTTGCCAGAAAGATCACTTTTTAAAATTCATTTTCCTCTTTTGTTTTTCTCTTGTTGGTGACCATTAATTCTGCAGTAACAGTAGAGTTGTCACCACTTCCCTGTTGGTTTGCAGAGAGGAGCAGACAGGGGAGACAAGGGACAAAGGAAATGGTGGAGAGCTTTCTGCAGCTGACTTGCTCTTCCCTTTTGCTACTGTGCAGAGATTTCTCTGTGCTGGCTCCTTTACTCTGCTTTATCACCTTCAGCAGCCCGGCTTGCCCAACCCCAGCCTATATCAATCAATGGTCCCTCTTCTCCTGCTCTTCTTTTCCTTACTTTCAGCTTTTTGCAGTTTTTTTCTTCCTCTGCCTGGACTGGCTGCCAGACAAAGCCTCCCTGGGGACAGGGCTACCTGCACATGTACAGTCTTTACTGGAGTCTTTCACTTCATGTGTAGCATATGTTGAGGCATAAATAAAAATCAGATTGGCCCCTCTCAGGCATTAAAGCCAGTCTGATTTTCACCACCAAAGAATGAATTGCAGTTTTTCTCTGCTTTGGGTAGTATTGCATATTTTTGGTTATAAAAACTGATTTAAACATCTTTGGAGCATTCCACCAGCTCTTGCCATCCAACTGCTGTCTAAGCTGTTTATCTTTTGCATGATTCTGGCTTCATCAATGCTGTCCCTGTGGGGATGTTCATCACAGACTATGTTTTGCCTCACAAGTGTGTGGACAACATGAACTGCCTTGAACAGCCTTGCTCAGGTGAACTGGTGCTGTTCAGGCCAGAACTTTTCACCCTGAACTGCAAGAGATATAAACCTTGGCCCTTAATATGGATTATGTCTATCTGTGAACAGACTAGACTTAGTTTCATTTGTGAGGCCATCTCTGTAGAGTCACTTGCCTTATGCAAGCAGTGTAATTTCAAATACATCAAAATAGTAAATTAACTCATAGCCGTATCCTTTGAAATTATTTCTGCTATGGAATTCTTCATGTGTCAACAGATTTTTACAGCAGTTTTAGGAGAGCGAGGGAGGATGAGGAACATCTGGTTTGGAAAATGAAAAACTTCAAAGAAAACCATGCCATTTTACTACAAACTTTTATTAAACTTACTATTCAGATAAATGTCAAGACATTTCTTTCTTAAGTCTTGCCACAGACTAAGATAAAGCAGAATCAAACAGCAGTAGGACACTATGAGTTTGGCTTCATCTTCCAGGTCTGGCAGTGATTAACCATCACAAATTGTTGCTGTCACAATGTTAAGTAACACCTGAGAATACCTAATTGTGTCTCTTGTTCTTTAGCAATTAAAAGCTGAAATTTTAGTTCCGTGCATTCCGCAGACATCATCTGTAGGTGCCACTGTTGCAGTTGGAGGTTCTGATTGTTTCAGTGGAATTCAGCTTGCTCACCAGGGACTGATGAGACTGGAGCATGTACTTTACCTTCTGGGCTTGCCATTTAATTGAATCTAAAATCAATTTTCAATTAGTAGTGGTTTAGCACCTCATATTAGCTGTTAGAATTGTGAATAAGGGTAAAGAGTAAAGCATGCAAAACTATAATTACTTTTACCTTAATGAAATGAACATTAGCAGCATTAGGAAGAGATGTGCTGAGTACTTAAAGAGCTCAGAAGGAGAGTTAACACTGACATGTCCACAGATGCCAAGCATTGCCAGGCTGACCATATGTATGGGGTTCCTGCATTTATCTCACCAGCGCAGCAAATGGAAATTATTTTGACCGCTGATGGAGAAACAGGACATTCCTACATAACATCCCTGTGATCTGGGTTATTCTCCTTGAAATGGGAGCAAAATCTCACAGTATGTCAGTCAACACTTAACATGTCAAATCAGCTCTACTGTGTGAAAAAAAAATTAACTGGAAGCCTCAAACTGAATTGCTCTTTGAGAGATTTGGCAGGTCTGAGACAAACTAATTTTAAAATGTATCTAAGGCGTGCATGTCTGAACACCCTTGAGAATACTATTTACAAATGAGGTTTCCATTACTTATTGTCTTCAGTTTCTAAGATCTATGATTTTTCAGTCAGTGGTTGATATCTGTCTTCTAGAGCAAGAGCCCTTGGCCCCTTTCCTGTCAGTGCAGCTGCATCACCTCACAGTGGAGAACTGGTCAATAACTTTGCATTCTGCTCCATCCTGTGAGTCTATTCCAGAGTGACCATTATTTTGCAACCATTGCCTTTTGGGCCATTTGTTTTAAATTGTTGCAACACAAAATCAATACAACAGAGAAGAGCTCAAAATGGTAAACACTGAAAATGGGAATGCAGTTTCTCCTGCTAACATCCCCCCTCAACCCTCCCCAATTTGTGTTTTCATTATTTTTAGCACGGAGACTTGCATGTTTCTTTTTCCCTAATTTGCAATAAGTTTTACTTCTGTGAAGAGCCCAGGTGATTTTCTTCTAAGTATTTCTCTAGAAAGTCTGCAGAGGTCTTCCACAGAGATAAGTTTAATGACTAACAGTGGAGAAGTAGTTGGAATATTGTAAGGACAAACTGAATTGTCTTCATATTCTGTTACATGGTCTGTCTAAGGGAGACATGGGCAGCTTAAAAAAGGAAAAACAAACAAAAAAAAATGCCCCAACCCCAAAACCATGAAATTCCCCTTAATAAGTCACAAGTTAGAAAAGTATTTTCATAGTGTGTGTGATATCTGAAGTAGGAGTTCATAAAATCTTCTCTTGAAGCAGCTGATTCTAACAACAGCTGATGTTTGCTCCTTGGAGTGTCAGAGTAGCCCCAGAGCTACTCTGATTTGGAACAGCTGCTCCAGGCCCTGGGGCTGTTCTCACCTGGAGGTTCCCCCCATCACCCTTGCTCTTGCTAGGCCGTTTCCCTTATCCTGGCTATCCCTGCATTGATCCCTGGCTGCCAGGGAGGTTCCTGGGGGATGGAGTGAGGCTCTTGCCAGGCTGATGTATCACTGTCCTTTGGTCCTTTTACTCTGAGACAAGTAAAGGAAGTAATGGAAAACTTGCAAGAAAGTTTGACTGCTGCTATGGATTTTCTTTGCTCCTTTAATGCTGACTAATACATAATGTTTTCCTCAGGTATAAAATGGCTGCAGATGGCCTTGGTTTAGCATTCTTGATTTCCCACTGATGTCCAAGTTCTGTTCTAAGACTTGGTCTCAGTTTTCTGATTCAGTCCAATTTCTGTAATTTGTAGAATTAATTACAGTAATTCCTAGGAAAAAGATTATCTGTTGTGCTGCACCTTACACTGGTTTCCTGCAAATACTTCCAAATATGTAATCAACAGTATAATGTCTGCATTGTTTTAGAGATTCTTTTTTTCTTTTCAAAGAAGTTCTTAGGAGAAAATAGTGTTTCTTTTTAGACTTAGTAGTTAGGGCTGCTTGAAGATGAGCATTCCTTTGGAGTCAGTGGCCTTTCACTACTACAATTCTAATTAAGCTTGCTGGAGGAGAAGAAAAAGGTGGATCTTGATCTTCTAGATTAATTTTGTGTGGTTAGTGCTGTACTTTCTTTTTCTTCTGTGCTCCACAGACCCAAAAGACTTTTGTTTTCTGGTGTATTGTCTATTATACCTTGACTCTGTGTTGTTCCATGGTAACTCTTCTGTGCTGATACTGTGGGTCTTCAAAAGCAAGAAAAATCTGTCAATAAATGCTGAACAATAATATGGATATCAAAATATCCCTGATCTTCACAAACAAAACAGCATTAACCATGCTATAATGAGTTGTTGGAATTGTTCCTATAACTGTCTGGATGTTTATGGACATGTTAAATGGGCTTTTGTGTGAGAAGCTGTTGGCAACCATAATTAAAACTTCCCCAAACATATATTATTTATGGCACACTTAGAGTCTGTAGTAAGTAAGAATTTAAAGGCTTAAGGAGCTTCAGATGAACTGCAGCAATGTGTTAATAACCTTCTATATCTTATTGAGTACTTCAGCTGTCTTTAATGACTTTTACTCTTGAAGTGTTCTGAAAGTTTTTTTTACCAGTCTGTTTATGGTTATTAGTAGAGTTATTTCACAATCAAAACACTTCCAAGTACTTTAGCTCAATATATCTTACCCTTATATCATTTTATAAAGTCCCTAAATGCATTGTCTCACACCAATTTTGACTGCTGCAGCTAAAACCAAAAGTGTATCTAATTTGTGTCTCAGACAAACGAAAGGGGCTGTTACATATTGCTGTGAGGAAAAATCCCCAAAAGGAGAACACTGCAGAGAACTCCCCATCATTTCTTTCCAAATTCTGGTCAGCCAGTGGTGGGGGATTAATGAAGGTTGTGGTCCCAGGGAGGAGGCTGGTGCTGGGCACACTTGAATATCAGACCCCAGACTGAAGTTGTGCTTTTCTGCTGACTCAGAAAAGCTGCTATTCCAGGGCTCTCTCAGCATGGGCTGGGTCTCATCCATCTGCTCCTAGATAATGCCAGAGTTTCCAAAATACTTTACAGGGGAGCAAATCATGTGACTGATGGCTTTGTTCTCTCAGAAAATGCCAAGATAAAGTCGGAAGTGTTCTGTTCTCCTGAACCCAAAATATCTCTTTAGATATGCAAAAAATCTTCTCAGAGGACGTTGCCAGAGTGCTGGGAGTTGTATGTAACTGAAATTCTTGGTTTCACTATGTCACTTAATCCATATTATCTAACTCATCTTTTTTTTTTCTTCAGTGCTTTCATTGAGAGCATTGTTATTCTTGGAACCTTCAGCTGCCCATGGTAACTCCCCGGAAGAAGAATCAATCTTGGGGGTTTTGTAACTAGGCAAAACCCTTTGCAACCCTTTTTTTATTTTCCAGCTCTGTGTGTTGATTATTTCTGCTTAACATTTAAAGATAAACTAATGCTGTGGCACACAAATTTAGCATAATAAAGAGGAAGATTGCCAAGCCTTTCTTCAGGTTAAGGAAGAACCAGCCTGTGTGCAAATCCTGCAATTTGTGCAACATTGGGAAAAAGAGATAATAACTTGCAAATGCAGAATAGGCACCTTTATTACTCTTCTGGCAAATTCAATAATGTAAAATTTTTATTCACCAGAGACAGGATGTCTTGGATCATCTAATTCTACATTTGAACCTGACAGTCCTTTACAAGCAAGGACAGCTCAGCAGTGAATATTAAATTGTAAAAATAAGGAAGTGTTCTTTCAAAGGGTAGAATACATTGGTAATGTCATGTGTTATAACCTATAAACTGAACCTCTATAAATACTTGAAAGGCTGTCAGGATGTTTAAATAAAAACTTAATGTTTCCAACAAATAAATCTTTATAATGTGTTGACCCTTTATTTTTTCTTGAACCTGTTCAGCTATAGAGAAATCACTGTGACCAGGAATGCTCCATCAAGCTGCTGGTTTTTTGTTACCACAGGAGTTTGTCAAACTTGTCTTATATCTGTAGCCTGAACTTGGAAATACACAGTGATGCATAGGAAGGGAGACTGAAAGCTCTGGAATGTTGTGAGTCATCTTTGCAATTGTCTGGATGAATATCTGCCTTTTTAGTGCTTTCTAATATCACCATTTCCAAGGAAAAGGAATGGTTCTGCATAGAAAAGTTCTATTGGCAAATCTCCTGTACTTTGCTCCACTTTGAAATACTTCCTAGGCATTTCAGGATTTGCTAATTGCAAGCCAACCAGGCAGGTTCATCTTGCAATTTGCAGCCACAGCAATTAGACAATGACAGTGAGATTATGAATCCCAGGATCAAAAACAAATGAACCCCAGCAGAATTGAGGTATTGACATAGGGTTTGCATGTTATGTTCTTCACTAGGCTTCTGCAGGGCAGGTTTAGCAGCTGGATAGGAAACCTGAAGATGTCTGGGCAGAGAGATGGAGGCAGAAGAGGTTGGGTCTTCTTTGCCTGGCTGCTGAAGGAAGCTGATTTATGTGGACACCACAGGAGGGGAAAGTGGTAAACATAGTTTAGAATTGTAAAATGTGGATATTTTTCCTGGTTTTGGCAGTACAGTGGACAAGGGGCTTTAAAAAGCTTCCTTCACACCCTATACTCTGAAGTGACTCTGAAGCCTGGTTTGTTTACCAAAACTGTTAAGACCCCATCACAAAAAAAACCCCAAAAATTCTTGAATGCAGAGTTCTTGAATGCAGAGTATGACATGAAACCCAACAAGACCCAGAGTCTGAGAGGTCTCAGTTGCTGCCCAGGACTGGTTAATTGAGTTGCACCGTGGCTCAGAAATGCAGCATCAGAATGTGCTGAGGTGTTTGTTACAATAATAAATTCTGTGTACAGCAGTCATATGACAAGAGTGATAATTCCTTATGTTACTTCACTTCTGACTTTTCCTCACCTTACAGTGCTTGGCTTTGCAGCCTTGATTGCACTACTTAAACAAGGGGCATCTTTGTAATATTTTTTTCAGGAGGTTCAATGGATGATGATGAATAAGGCCTTTTTTTTGCTGGATTTTGCACAGAGTTAAAGAAATAAATTCCAAGAAAGCTTCCCTAAATTATTCTTTTAACTCTATTTGGCTTTGGTAAATTACTTCTTGTAAGCTTGAGAAATGAAAAGTCTTGTTTCCTGGAGCGATTTGATTGGCAATTTAGAGATGATTTCTTAAACTGGAAGAGTGTATTTCATAAGTTTAAATATAAAATTGCAGAACAGCTCAAGGCCATAATTGCCCTGCTTTCTTCTAGAAACACTGTTGTGCTGGATATGTGTACACCAAACATGTTCTTGTGACATTGATACTGAAAAAGAGACACATTGGTAATTCCCTAGAGCTCAAGTGGTGAATCCACTCCATCCTTATATCTGTTCTCTGCTGCCAAGTCCCAATGTTTTCTTGTCAATAAACAAACTTTAAACCACAATCTTGACATATTTGTAGGGAATTGATCTCTGTTGCATCCTTTCAGGTTACCTGGTGATAATGCTTTTTTGTTTCTTAGCTTGCAAACTCATTTTTTGAATATGTGTAAAATTTGTAACTTTGTAACAGGGACAAGTTGGTGGGATGAAAAGCTAGATAAAAAATTTACTATTATGAATTATGAAGAGACTCTGTAAGATTTCCTCCTTTAAAGAGTAAACTCTAAAATAAGCTGGGAGGGAGAGGGCACAAACAGATTAGAGATGTATTGGCAGCAAGAACAGGAGCAGGACCTTGGGTATATTAAATAGAATGACAGATAGAGAAAGGCTGCAAATCACTTTAGGCAAAATATTAATACAGGCCAGAATGTCTCTAATACTTTATGCTAGAACTAGTTATTAATATGTTGAATCTCTCTTATTTGACTTGATAGAGTCATTTGCAAGCTGAGGGTCTGTCAAGTGGGTTACCCCTTCAGTCCCTGGGCTGTCCAAGTGCAGCATCTCTGCTGTCTGTGATCTCTTATTGCTTGGGAACTAAATAGGATTAAAATTCTGTTTCAGCAATAGCCTAAATATTGCTCTGGTAGAGCACTGCATCTGTCCCTGTTAACTTAGCCAGTTAGAAAAAGAATTGATTTTCTCTTTTCTTAAACTTTTGGCATCCTTTATGTATCCAACTCAAGAGCTTGTCATTCCTTAACCCTTCCCTGTTATACTGAGACCTTCATCAAAGCTCTCTGTGATTTTATTGACAGTAATGAGACCAATGCATCACTGTTCATTGCTCTGGCAAAAGCCTCAATTATTTGATGCACTGACATCCCCTGATGGACTCCAGTCCTAAAATCCACTACAGTCCTAAAGTGTGTCAAGAAAAGTGCACAGTCCCTCTTGCATAGATAAATATTGAGTATTTAGTTCTATAATGGACAGCGTCTTTTGGGTTCTAGACAGTTATAATGATAAAAAACTCTGTATTTTAAATGCAAGCACAGTACTGCTGAAAAACTGTCACTTATTTCTAGCATGGCTGGTGTACTGAGTGTAGGGGAGATGAATTGGTGTCAGCACAACAGGCTGATTCTCTTAAGCCTTGGTGCCTTTTGATAAATCTTACATTTTGCTGTGAATTAAATTAATATGTTCCCCTTGTACTGTGCATCTGAGAACTATGGAATTTGATGAGAAAATTTCAGAAGCCCTTTCTGGGGCTGCATCCCACTCCAGCATCTCTGTGGAGCTCTACAGTGCTCAGAAAAACGAGCAGTAAATGCAGCATTTCCTATCACACGTCACAGACCTGTTCTTGCCAGGGACCTGGGCTGGGGACATGCTGCATCCAGGCCTGTGATGAATCAGCAGCCCAGCTGTGATCATGGTTTTAGGGAATGAAAAAAAGCCTGTTTGTTGCGGTTACACTGAGCAGCGGCGGCTGTAATGCAAGAATGCTCATCCCAAAATAATCTGGTTTGCTTCATGTGGCTTTGGGAGCTGGTGAGGCAAGTGTGCTTAATTCCTGCAGAGGCAGGGAAAAGTTTGCTGAGAGTGCTTTTAGTAGCTGGCTTTGCTCTGATAGCAGCAATCATTCTGGAGTGATGTAAAAGCCGTGGCAAAACGTGCCTGGGGCAGTTTTCCTGGCTTTCTACAGCTCCAGTCCCTAAGTGCATCTATTTCCTTAAACCAGGGGAGTTAGGTAGTCAAACTCTTCTGTAATTCAGCAGTTTCTCAGAAATTTGACCCCAAGGTCAAAGCAATATTTATATGTCACCAACTGGTGTTTTTCCCTTAGCAAGTTAGGTACCTTTGTCTTTGCCAAATTATCCAGTGTTAATATATGCTACTTATGGCTTTAGGGATTTGAATGCTGAAGGACATCCTGGAAAACACAGATTTTTCTAGTGTGTGTCCCATGTCCTGGCTGGAATTTAGAGCTGGTATGTGCTTAATTCTCCTTAGGTTACAGAAGTCAGGGTTTCAAAAGAAAATTAATGTTGAGATTCTCATGGGAGTTGGGTTTTTTGGTGGGTTCCATTTCATCCCAACCAGGCTCCCTATTCTAATTCCTAATGTATCAAACTGGGAGTTTTTTCCTCTGTATCCAGTAAGGGAATTGCAGTTTCTTGTGCTGTTCAGGGATATTTGCTGTAGACAACTTGATGATTAATGGAATTGTTTATACCTGAAGGTTGCTCAAAGCTAATACAGTAGTGCCTATGAGACTTTGATAAGAATACATTTCTCACATAGGAGTTGTATAGATGAGTCGTAATTCACAACTGAGACCCTTTTTCCGTGTGACTGCAACCAGACTGAAATGGAAGAATGCAGTGTGGAATCCACCAGGCTATCTCAAATCTTTTAAAAGCCTCCTCATTCCCAGTGCTGGGGTTTCTCTCTGTTGAATTGGTTTTTCTTACAGAAACGTTGAGCACTACTAATATTTCTGAAAAACGAAATACAAAGTATTTTGTGCAACATGGGTAGCTTAGATCAGTCCTGGAGAGAAACTCACAGCATTTGAGACAACATATTCAACATAAAGCGTGTGAGAGGATCCTGATGGAGCTGAATATAAAGAGAGAGTACAGAGGTGTTACAGATGGTGGGAAATAAAGCCCTGAGGGCTCAGCTGGCATGGCACTCAGGAAGAAGGTAATGCCATCTTCTTGCCTCTAACACTGGATTTCTCATTGTGTACAGGATAATTTCAGTAAGTGCTGACAAAGGGCTATAAGATCTCAGCCCTTCAAGGGTCTGGCTGTTTTGTAGGGACTTCAAAAGAAATTGGAAAATGAGGTATGAACAGAAAACTTTTTGTGTTATGGGACTTCATTTTGGTCAAGAAGCCACAAATCTCATTGCAATTAGTATTGAAGTCCCAGTGGATCTGATAAATAATTGATTTAAAGGGGCTGTTGGTGGAGCAGAGGGGAATGGAACAGCAATAAGGTCAAAAGCAGGTTTGCACAAATACATGGGCAGTGACAACTTCAGTGCTGTATTGATCAGGACTGGTGGAAGCAGAAGATTTGTGGGGGTCAGGAACTGCATTATGAGGGGTATAAAAACCTCCTTGGCTTTAGCCCCATGAGATATGGAAAGAAAACAAGCATTTAGGTTGATAAATGACCAACACCTGGGGAAATGTGGGCCTTGGCATTGTACCCAGAAGAGAATGCTTTTATATGGTAAATGTTGAAGGGAAAGAAGGGAGAATCAGGAGGTTTGAAAGAACAGCTGAGGAGCCACTTTAATGAGTGAGAGAGTATTGAACCCTAAGCCCTTGTGGAATTTTGCTTTGTGATCTAGAAATATTTGTCTGCTCTTGGCCTATATCCAATATTTTAAGGACCTACAGGACAAGCTGGGTGTTCAATAGTCAGTGCCAAGAAATTGCACTGAAAATATGTCTTTAGATGAAGATGGCAGCTCATCTATCAGTGCTATCCATGACATGGTTTTCTTCTCTTTACTGCAAAGGTGTCTTAGGTTGCAAATGCCAGATATGGCCAGGGGTGTGGATTCTATTGCCATCTGCTAGAGCTGGGGCAGTTGTCTTCAGTTAATTGGGCAGTTTCTTTTATCTCTTCCCCCACCAATCCTCCCTCTGGGAAATATCTTCTGTCCATGGCCAGTCAGTGTCCCTGCATGGCTGATAAAATTCCAACATCCCATTAGGAGATGCTCCACCCAGGGGGAGGAGCCAAGCATTCCTACCTGGATACAATCTGAGGATTGGGACACCACAGCAGCCTTTTCCCACTGCATTCCCGGAGAAAGACCAGGCCCATCTACATCACCACAGGACCTTCAGAGAAAAACTCCAGCCTTCTCCAGGATCCCCGCTCCACCAGAACCACCCCTGGCACTTCAGGAGGAGCAGCCACCATGGAATGGGACTGTGCAACACCCTGACCCACAGGGGGTCAGGTCCTCTTCTGACTGGCAGTGTTGTTTTGTATCACTGCATTTTTGTTTTTCTGGATAAAGAACTGTTATTCCCATTCCTATATCTTTGCCTGAGAGCCCCTTAATTTCAAAATTATAATAATTCGGAGGGAGGGGGTTTACATTTCCCATTTCAAGAGGGGCTCCTGCCTTCCTCAGCAGACATCTGTCTTTTCAAACCAAGACAAAAGGCAAGCAAGTGGGCTTAGTATCTGGAAACTAAAATCTTGAGGGGTTATTCCATTAGCAGCCCAAGCACCAACATTAAAAACTTCCTAGTGTTGCCCAGCCTCTCAGTTCTCCTCATAGAGAGGCACTGTCTAGCTGCATTGTTCTTTCATGGCATGAGAACAGCAGAATAAACTGCAACATTTGTTTGATTTAGGCAGATAATAAGTAGTTACAGCTATTTGTTCTCTAAGAGAACCTGAAAGATCCTGCAGCAGGTAGCCTTGGGTGGCCAGGAGTCTTGCTTGGATGATCCCCAGATGCCTGGAGCACTCCTGGGGCTTGTCAGGCAGATGGAGGAATCACACAGTGCAATTTCTTTCATGGCATCTTCATAGTTAGATTGGATTTCCCTGCTCCCACAAGCTAAAATAAGGGACTATGAATAAAACTCAGAACAGGACAGAATTTATCAAAGCTTGCAGTAATGAAAGGTTCATTTTAAGTCTAATTTGAGGCAACTGCTCAAAGACTCTGTGGTGCTGGTTAAAAATTCAAAGCAGAAGAGAGTTTCATAATCACTTTTTTTTTTAACAAAAATTATACTATTTTTCATCTAGTTCAGAGAGTTCTGGAAAAAACTGAAACACTGTAGCTGAAGAGAGCAAGAACTGAATTGGAGAGATTAAAATATAATACTAATATAAACTAGCACAAGTTGAGAGTAGCTGCACAAACCTTACCCTAGCAGCAATGTTATACTGGCAGTCCAGGACTGTACAGAGTAAATATTTGTTCACTGCAGCAGCACTGGGGTCTGTGCATCAGTTTCCTTCTCCTTGGATGACCTAGACAAGAGAATTTGAGAGAACTGGAGCTAAAAACAGGGACCCTGTTGGTGTTTAGAGACCTTGTTGCAGTTTGAGTTTCCTCTGTCCCTACTTTATACTGTCATATCCTTAATCTCCCTTTCCATTCCTACCTCGTGTCTTACAATAAATCCCCAGGACAAGAAATTACTCCCTTTTCTATCTTCCCCTTTAGCTGCTCTCTTTAACCCTCCACAGTTCTTGAGAGCAAAATCTGTAGCAGGTACTGTATGACATGTGGGGTGTTTGTGTGTTTTACCACTTCAAGCCCAGGTTGTGTCCTTGCACTGTGGTTTATAAATCCCCTGGGGTCAGGACCTCTCCCTGCTGTGTGTGTGCAGTTCCTGACACAATTTTCCATCAGCCTGGCTTGGTCTGTAGGTACCACCTAAGAAATACAAGTAATAACAGTAATGGCAAAGGAATCTACTCATCAGTCTTGAAGTTATCCAGAGTATCACCTTCAATAAAGTGGCTTGAAGTTTCTAGTTTATTAAATTTATCTGAACAGCAAGGGATAGATAATCCAAAAGAAAAAAAGTATGTGCAGTAACATCAGAACATTTTTGATCTTGAAACTGGGACTGTGCAATTAATCTGGTTTCCCAGAAGCTAGCTGAAACTTCCAAATATGAAATTATTCCTCTTCTGCAGAAATGAAAGGATTCAGAAGATCAGCCTCAGCAATTTCTGCTGGGACTGTGCCCAGGGTATGTCATTTATTTTCTAATTTTTTTTTCAATTAGATTATTTTTTCTCTTTCAAAAGAGAGGATGTCCGACTATTTAATCTAATCTAGTTAATTTATTGTCTTTATCCTGCTGAGTCTCTCACTGCAAATCCAATAGCACTCTTATAGCACAGACCTTGGGAGACCTCCAGGGAACTTTTGCACTACTTTTCCAGTAGCAAAGCTTACTGGGGTCAGGATCTTTGTTTTGGTTGCAATGTACAGAATATTTCCATTACTCTGTCACTAGGTGGGAAAGATCTGGGTGGAAGACAGGGTAAGAAATGCAGCTATAATTTTCAAAACTAAGGAGCATTTAGGAGATAATTCCTTGAAGGTGATCTTCATCTTTCTATAGCCATTTTGTTCCGTAGCCAGGTGTTTGGTGTACTTTTTCTTGTGGGAATGCCATGTTTCCAGATTTGCTGTAGGGATCTCTCCTGCTTGTTCAGGGTATGGAATGTTTTGTACGCTGTGTAGTACTGGTATAACTGTTTATACAACAAAAGATACCAGCAAAAGATACTAACAAACATAGCTCACTATCTGCTTTTGGATGTTTAATGAAGATCACTGAAATTACAGCACGCTGTGATCCTTCTTTACTGCATGTTGTAGCAAACAAGTAAACTGAAGATAAATCCAGACCGTGTGGAAAAAAGCTGAAAGATTCCTATTAGCTCCTGTGAGAAGTGGATGGGTTTTTTGTGAGAAGCTGAAACAGCTCTTGAAAACAAGATTGACCTCCAGATCAGAGTATAACTTAAATCTTCTGTGCAACTTTATCACCATCTGCTTTGAGTTCTATTCACGCTGCAGAAGGTCACACACAGAAACTAGCAGTAGACTTGAGAAGTGTCTCTCTGTCCTTAAAAGTAAAAAGTGAGACATGGAAAAACAAAGGAGGCTGTATTGCCAACTGGTGCTGTTATAAGGGGTGAGTTACTCATCAAGGTGTGCTCCGGGAGCTGCCAGGGAGATTGTTCTAAAGTCATTGTGCTTGGATAGCTACATTCTTTTCCTCTTGGTTATTAAAGGCAAATGATTCCCTGCTCTGATGAGATGGACAGTGAAACATGCAATAAATGTTTATTGACATTAGTGAGAAATCCTTGAACCAGTTCTGGAATTACGAGTGCAATAAGCAGTAAGGTTGTTTACTGCACTCCAATTTTCAAATAAAATGTGCAGTACATGAAGATCACTGTGTTTAATAACAAACTATAAGCAATAACATATGTTTAACCTGATGCTCTCAAACCACACACACAAAAATGACAAAGTGGAACTTTGCAATGCTTTGTAAATTGAGGAGAGCTTTGTGATGCTCAGTTCCCTGATCAGGGACACACAGACTCCTCCTGACAGGGTTGTTCACTGTGGGATGCAAATCATAGGTATGGGGGCACTACTTTGATTCCTCAGCTATCTGCTGACATGTTTGGGGTACAGAAAAATCACAGCAATCTATAAAAGAAAATACAATTAGATACATCAGCAGTCTGAACACCATAGCATTTTTGTGTTTTTTTCTTTCAGGAGGAGGTAACTGAAATTCTCATAATTGTGTTTATGAAAAATGCTACTGTTGGCAACTGCTGATTATATATGGCAGTGCCCTGGCAGAGTAAATCTGAAACCCAATGTCTGCTGGCAGAAATCTTTGTTTTCCTGACCCCTAGGGATCTGGAACTCATTTAGGCTTTCCTGCCCAGGAATTGTTCAGTGCTACAATATGAGGACTGACTGCTGCTAATTTTACACAGGAAGGCTTCATGCAACCTAGAGCACGTACAGATACAATTAGGAAATAAGTAGCAGGAAACATTTGCATTTTTGAGTCAATAACTTTATTTTCTTCATTTTTGAAAGAATTTCTTTTGTGATATTCACGTGTAAAATTAAGGACAGAAAGGCAAGCAAACTGTGCTTGTCTAAAACGGAGATTAATACTGAAACTGGCGATTTAAAAAAAAAATTTCTCATTGAGAACAGGTGCAAAATGTTTCTTTTGTGCCATTCTCCCCCTTTTGATTCTCTCTTCCTGTCATTTTTCTGCACAGGTTTCGTATAAATAGAACATGAATGGAGTTGCCTACTCTGATCCAGATGGAAGGATACAGGGCTGGTATAATTTTAGTGTGGAAGATGCATTAACTTTCATTTAAATTCTGTAAATATGCATCTTCTTCACTGAACAAGTGAAGACAAACTGGGAGGCATCAGTGATAATTGTACATGGAAGGCAGGAGCCCTTGGCATTGGTACCCACACAAGCTTTTCAGTTTTGAACAGCTTAATGTGGATGAATCACTGACCTGATCATGCAAACAATTACCCATGAATTTAGTTTTATGCACTTGTGCAGAGCTGTTGCAGGCAGCAGGTTAATTGAATTTTGGAGTAAGTGCACAATCGATAGATCAGATTGGAATGGAATTTTATGCTTGCAAACAATTTCCTTGATGCTGTATATATTTGAATTCAGGTAATTTAGGCTCTGGTTTATGAAGCTGCTCCAATTATTGCAGAAGTTTTGTCCCCCTCCAGGTAATAGTGTCATCAGAGAGAGGTAGAAAAAGCAGCCTTAAGAATAAATTTACTCCAGGAAATGAAGCAAAATTTTACTGAGATATTGAGGCTCTGAAATAGTTTCTTTCCTCTGCTCCTGACAGAGTCCAAACTGAGGCAAATGGATGGGCTTGACAATTATACACTCACACTGTGTGGTGTTTGCTAACCATGGAATACTGACAGGAACTTTACAGAGGGCAAAAAAAATTATTTTGAAGGAGTCAAATGAGTGCAGTGCTGTGCCTAGGCTGGAGTTATTATGAGGTACAATATGACCCATGAGCTGTAAAGGGACTCAGGCTCTTTCAACAGCAAGTCCATTTGTTGGGAGGGCTTGGAGAGAGCTATTCACAGGTGTGAGTATTCATGTTCCTCATTAGAGAAATAAAATGTTCTCCCTTATTCTTAGTTCATTTATTTTTATTTTTCAGAGCAATACTACTCCCTAAAGAGAAATAATTCCAGTCTCCATGTCAGCAGTAGTAACTGCTCTGTATTCCTAAGCTGGCTGGGCCAGCAATAATGAACACTGGGTATTTCCACAGCATAAAATATTAGAAAATCAAGAGATTCATGGGAGAGAAAGGGAGTGTATGTTGTTTCTTTTTAACCAGTTGTCTCACCTTTGCATAAACGTGCCTAAATTAGCTGTGATGAACTGGAGAACAGCTGCAGCTGAGAGGATCTTGATTTCTCTCCTTTACTGACACCCAAGAAGAGAAAAATGTGAGTACTTTGGACTTAACCACCTTTTAAATATTGATGTATTCCCTTTATAAGTAGCCATCTGTATCAACCAAATACCCTTGATGCCTTGTGAAGGCTGACCTAGAACAGAGGCTAGACAGAGCTAAAGAATAAAGCAGGGATTTATTAGAAGGCCTCATTGGATCCACCTTGGGCAGCACAAGAGCCCAGCCAGGGCTGCCCAAGATGAACCAAAATGGTCACAAAATGGACAAATGGTCATGGGGTCTCTCACTTTTATAAGTTCTGCTCCATTTGCATCTTGGAGTTCATTGTCCAGTTCTAGCTTTACCCCATGCAGTCCCATCCTGCTTGTTTTTCTCTCTTCATTCCACGTTGTTTGTGCTCCTGGGCCTGAGATTTGGATCCTTTGTCCTTGGGTCCCCTGCTAGAGAAGGAAATGTTTTATCTCCCTGCTCTGTGAAGAGAGCTCACCATCCCATAATATGAAGCCCAGACTCACACACTAAAGTAGCACAGAATCTGAAAAATATAAAAGCTAAAACCTGAGGCATCACCCTTATAACCAATCATAATGCAGAGATTTTTACTTTGAGAAGATTTTTGTAATTAAAACACACTATTACTGATCCCTGCAAACATGATTTTGCTCTAAAAAATGCTACAAAAATCATTACATTGTCTTTCATTGAAATACCTTTTTCCTAATAAATATTTTGTTTTTAAAAATAGAAGTTTGGAATTAAGAAGTTGCTCAGCAGCTGACAACAACAATTAGAAAGCTTATCCTGTTTCTTCTTCAAATGCTGTATTTAGAGTAGTCAGTATCTCCAGGCAGCTTAGAAAGAAAGACTCATTAAACAATTACAGTATGGCAGAGACCACTGTAATTGTATTTACTTAATTTAATTTTTTTTTTTTTTTTTTTGTTTTTTTTTGTTTAATTAGAAATTGCTTTCTGAACATGTCTGGAAACTTTTTTACTCCTGGTCACTCACTCTGTTATTAATAGTTTTTCTAAATGTTACAGCACACATTTAGCAAATATCTGAAAACATTATGCATATTTTCTATGGCATAGTCACTCATCTATAATTTATAACACATGTTGCTAAAAGAATTATTAAACATTGATAGCTTCATGTTACTACTATGATATATTATAAACAAAATAAATCACTCAAATGTTCCCACAACCTTTTCATCAACACTCACTTGTTGTTAATATTTTTGGAAACTATAGTAGTGTAAAAAGGGCTGTAATGAGCATAAATTATTCATGTCCACCTTCTCATTTGTCATTTAGGCCACAACAAAAATTGAAATTGTTGCTGAACCTCTATGTAAAATATACCCATCTGCAGGGTTGGAGAGAATCAGCTGTGCTTCAAGGTGAGAGGAATAGTGGATTTGTCTTTACAACAAGCTGTGGGTCTGCTGGTAGATAAAACTAGCACTGGGAGATAAAAGAAACAAAGGGAAGGATTTCACTGATTGATGAATGGAAAAAGATGTTTGCTTTTACAAATAAACTCTAGGTTTGCTGATAATTGAAATTAGACATTGAAAGGTGAAAGAAACAATGGGAAAGAAAACCCCTAAATTCTGCAAGAATTAAAAATTAAAAGGGAGGGTTATACATTAGAGGGGAATCTTTGGGATAAGGGGTTTTGGGAAGTCTGAACCTCTCAAGTACCTCAGAAATGGGGAAAGAGAGAGGGAAATGCAGTCAGGAAATTGGGATAAGAAGGAGGCTGTGTCCTCCAAAAACTTGAGAGACCCCAGGGGAATGCCCCATGGCCTCTCCCTTTATTGGAATAAAGTAAAAGGACTCCTCTGTCTCCTTTTTGGACATAAACCTCTGGTGTTTGTGGATTAATTTTCCTTACAAAGGAAATGCAAAGAAAATTTCCTTTCCCTACAAAGGAAATTACAGAGGAAATTTTCAAACTAAACTTGCTGCTAACCAAGTTGGTCACTGAGCTGAGATGACCTGGACTTGGGCACAGCAAATGAGCTTGTTCAGCAAACGAGTCTCTGACTCCTCTTACCTGGTCCTCAAGGGCTTTCTGCTGGGCTGGAAACCTCTCTCTGCAATCCAGCTCTTTTGCTGTGGGTCACTGCTCTTTTTTCTCTGCTTTGGTTGTGGTGCCATGACTTTCATCTCCTCCCTGGCAGGTTTGGGAGTAACTGGGGTGGAGGGAAGGAGGCTGGGAGGCTTTGAGTGTGACCTGGGCTGGACCAAGGGCTGTGGGACAGGAATCCTTGCTCCTGTGAGAGCAGCCTGCTCTGGGCAGAGCCACAGGAGAAGACTGCTGCTCTCTCATGACCTGTGTTTACTTAAAAAACCTATTTAGTATACAATATTTAGGCAGTTCTGGAGCACGAGGTAGAGTTTAGGGCTGCACCTTTCCAAGGTATCTGGACAGTGACTCTTAATTGTTGGTGTGAATCAGAACCACCTGCACTTCTCCAGCCTGGCACGTGTAAGATTAATGATCTTCCTCACCTGGCAAATCCCTTCAAATATCTCCATTGGATATTGCACTCTATATTAATTTGTGGTTTTTGCCCATATCCATAAATCTTGATTTTTTTGACTAACAGCCTTTGAGCTCTGCTTTAATGTGCCTTTGCAAGTTCAAGTTGTTTTGCTGCACATGAGATTTTATGCCTGCACAGGAGAGAGCTCTTCTGAGGCCTGGGGAAGTAACTGGAGAGTGCTGGAGGACAGGCCTTGGTTAAGTGGCATCAGAACTCTTCCCTTGCATCCAGTTCTTCATTATTGCCACATCCCCTGCTGTGATCTCTTTGTAATGTGAATGGGTATTTTGAAATGAAGTCCCTGGATCATAGGATGGTCTTCCTTCCATTTGGAATATTTAAACTGTGCCTCTGAATCAGTACCAGCCATTTTGTGATAAGGTTTCAAAGTATTCTGCTGGAATTCCTTGAGATACATATGGCATATTATGATTATTTTAATTGTATTTCTATTTAAGCCTTGACTAATTGTTTTAATATAACCAACAGTTGTGTGCAATTCAATCTCTTCCATTCCATGTGTTCCTAACCCAGCTAAGTTTCACTCTCTGAGAAACTGTTCAGCCCTTACATTTATATTACAGCTGGAATTTAATGTAAATTCTATGCATTCTGAGATATTGCTGTGCAAATATAGAAGTTACACTATTTTTGGTGCTACAGTAATAACCAGAACTAGTAAGCATCCCAAATGGTGTCTGAGATACAAAGAGAATCATTTGGTGCTGTGGATTCTCCCTAGCTAAGTGTGATATTATTGCTCCATTGTTTGTGATCTGTAATTTGCCATTCTGAAGGATTTTTTTAATAAAGGGGGAAACTTTAAAATCCTTTTAAAGACATGGTAAAAGTGGGCAAGATATGAGATTAATTTTGCAAATAGAGCTTCCTGTGTCTTCTGTTTTCCAGTACAGATCTGCAAAACCATTGATCCTTAGTGTCTGGGCTGTGCTGCAAATCAACCTCCATGGTCCTCCAGTGTTATCCTGGAGAGTTCTGGGGCTGCAGTAGTGATATTTGTTTTATTGTGGGTACAGCTGATGCTACCAGACTTCATTATTTCATTGTTACTGTGTGTGTCTTCATTAGAAATAAAAGTAATGCTGGCCTTAAGCACAGGAGTCAGAGCATGTGACTGGAGTTTGTACACATAAATTATACATAAATATGTCCAAGGATTAAGGAGATTGGATTTTTTTAGAAATTTTAAAGAGAAGAATCATAAAGAGCTTTTAAAATTCAGTTCCTACCCAGTTCCTTTACAAAATCTCAAGGCTGAGTCAAGTGATGAAAAATCCATAAAAACAAAGCTTCAGAACCAGAGTGATGTGATGCAAACATCCCCAGGCAGTGTTCATTCTGAAGTAGGCTCTTTTAAAGTATTTGGAGTTTTCCCAGTGCATTCAGACATGTAGTTTGTGCCATCTTTCCCTTCTTTGATGGAGTTTTAGGTGCTTACACCCTGCTCTTTCTAGGAAAAAATCATTGCCAATGAAGTTTTATCGTTAACTTTCAAACTACTTTTCTTGTATGAGAGAAGATAAATCAAAAGATGACCTAGCAAGGTCTGTGCTGATCTGATATGAATGGCTCACCCAAAAGAATAGACAATTTGAAACAGTTCTTAATAGGAACCTTGGAGATATTCAAAGCTCTCTGAGCATGGTCTGTCTGCGTGCTTTAAGTGCCCCAGCTGGAGCGGGGCTGTTGGACAAGGTAACCTCTTGAGATCCCTTCCAAACTCAATAATCCTGTGATATTTCATTAATTGGGCCCCTCATTCCCCTATTAAACTGATGTGGGGGTTTTTCCAACCTTTTCTAATGAAACATTTGCTTGGTTAGTTGCACTGAAAAATACAGGTCCATTGTAGAACCAAGACTCTTGTTCCTCTTTGCATCTTTTTAAGCAAATGAAAACAGAGAATTTTGCCACGGAGGTAAATGAATAGAACATGGGAGCTGTATTTTTTCCCTTATTCAGTCTTCTGTTGTATTTTGATAAGGTTTTAATAAACATTTAATTTTTTTTTAAGTGAGTATAATTTCTCACACTGTTATCATCATTTTAGAACATTAAAAACTGAAGTCCAAACCAGTATCACACAGAGTGTCCAGCAGATTCAAAACAAAAATGCAGAAACACTGTCTGGCAGCCTGGTGTGTTGGCTTTCAACAAACTTCATGCCCAGTTTGTACTTCAGTTTCACAATATTTTTATGCTTTTCCAGGGAGGAGATGGGATTCAGCTGCATTTCTTCAGGTAAGGAAGAAAGCACTGAGTCTTAAAAGTGTTGGGTTTGTGTTTTGATTTTTTGAGTTGGTTTTGTTTTGGGGGGAGGGGGGGGTTGTTTTGGGTTTCTTTTTTTCTTTTTGTTTGTTAGGGAGTTTTGTTTGTTTTGATTGTTTTGCTTTGGTTAGGGTGTTTGTTTTGGTTGTTTTGCTTTGGTTAGGGTGTTTGGTTTGGTGGTTTTGCTTTGGTTAGGGTGTTTGTTTTTGGTGGTTTTGTTTTGGTTAGGGTGTTTGTTTTAGTTGTTTTGATTTGGTTAGGGTGTTTGTTTTGGCTGTTTTGCTTTGGTTAGGGTGTTTG
>WBNO01032365.1:359319-376120 GCA_013400575.1 Peucedramus taeniatus | reverse complement strand
TTTTTTTTTTTATTTCTCTCATGTCATAACAATTTAACATTTAATCAAGAGTAGATGTTTGATGTTTTGTTTAAACCAGAGAGCTGAAGTGAATCATGTCCAAGGTATCTGGCTACAGCTGAAGTTGATGGTTATTTCTATCTCAGAAACAATATTTCAGGGAGACCTTTAAATCTGCAGATTTCTGTGGTCTCAAAGTTTATGGAGTATTTTTCTATTCAATGAGAATGTAAATGAAGGGGGATAAGAGGGATTAAAGAAAATGCAACTTAAATATTGATGTGGCCAGGATAGATATTGCACAGAGTTAAAAATGTCCTTGGAGATGAATGAGATTATATGGAAATCATATGTGAAATTATAATGAGATTTTCTTGAAAAATAGCAGATGTTTTTAATTTTACTTTTTTTTTTCTTTTTTAATCTCAAACCCTTGTGAAGAGAAAGAAAAATTGTGAAATAATTTGGTAAGCATTACCCAGCACACAAAAACTTGAAAGAATTTATACTTGCAAAAGCATAGGTTTCTGACCTCAAATGAAATAAGTTGAAAGTGATGGTTCATAATGAAATTCTGCACAGAAAATACTCTTTTAGGAGTTGCTGATTTTCCCTTTATTACCTTCAATATTTTTATTCAAATAAAATCAATTCTACCTTCTGGGCTCTTGATTGGGGGATTTATGCAACCACCATTATGCAAAATTCTAACTACTAATATTACTTTAACTCAGTAGAAGCTGTAAGAGTTAGACATGATCTGAATACACTCATTAAATCATGCTCTTGCAGAAATGTGCATAGAAAAATATCCAATTCTAAATAGCTTTTATCAGGAGACTGGAGAAGTCATTTCAGGAAAGACCAGTATATCATGACATATAATTAATATATCTCTATTAAACCTTTAACTACCTGAGGAAAGTTTTGCCTGAAATGTTATACATATAATTTCAGGAATATAAACCTGTACTTTCTTATATTTTAGTTCCTCATTTTGGCTTGCATAATAATGATAATCTGGCTGTCCAAATGGTTTCTTGGAAAGCCTGCTCATTCAGTCAGCATGAATACAATCTATTCCCTCATTTTACATGGAATCAGGCATTTTTAGGGCACCGTTTTCAATCACCTCTCTCAGGACAGAATGTTCTTGAGATTCACACTGGCAGATCTTGGTGATCTCTGAATCCATGGACTGGAGCAGCTGCTCTTGGAAGGCAATGTGCTGGCCAGAGGCATGATGATGCTTGCAGTCTCAGGGCTTTCAACACAGTTGACTTCACTGTTTGGTAGCACATTTTGGGGAATGGTTTTATTTCAGAATTTCCAATTTTCATTTTTAAAAAAATTGAACATATAAAGCAATTAAATAAATTATACTTCTCTTGAATGTGAAAACTTTTCACTATTTTGTCTCTTCCAATAATAGGATTTTTTGCTTTAATTCTTCTTTTGATATTTATGAGAGATTGATGATGAACATACAAGAATGTAGGTAGGATTTTGTTATTTTCTCTCTGCTTTTTTTTCTTTTTCTTTTCCTTTTTTTAGTAATTTCTGTGTCTCATTGTTCTAATGAATAGCAAATTCTAGGTTTTTTATCTCAGAAGGGAGTTTTGTGTTTCTATGATTTAATCTTTTTCTGAATAAAAAGGGAATAAAGAATATCGGGATTTTTTTAATGTGTTGAGGTTAATTGAAGTCTTTAGAAACAAAACTAGAAGTTGAGCCTTTCTCAGAGCTCTTTCAAATGCATTCAGACATGCTGAAGATATCAAATGAAATACCTGATATCCATCCAGGTATTTTTATTGACAGAAATTAACTAGAAGATAAAACCTGCTTATCCTAGATAGAAGTAATGTAGCAAAGCATCAGGCCCAAATAGACAGACTCAAATTGCATTTCTAAATAAATCAAAGTTTCTTGCTTTATGAAATTGTTCAGATAAAATTCCCAAATCCAATGTCCTCACAAAAATTAGCTTTTCTTGGCAAGAAGAACATTGTTTTTTTCACAGAATATTTCTTGTTAGTATGAGCATGTTGGAATCTGTCCTGTCTTATATACATATCCTAACCATTTTTTTTATGTTTTAATGGTTATCCAGAAGAAAACATTTATTGTTAGAAAATGGCATGGAGATCTGTAATGTAAAAACTATCACTATGAAGAGTGTGTATGCCTGGCAGATAAGGCATTGGTGAGAAATCATCAGAATTCACTATTCAGATAGGTAGGGTGAAGTGTTCTAGGAAAAAATAAAAAGAAAAAAAAAGGAAAAAAATCCAAGAGCTTCAAATTGCAAATACTTACAAATATGAGCAAAATAATCATGTTTTTAACATACATACTATTGCCTGTATTGCTGCCAAAATAATTTGTAATTCTAATTTATTTCACATAAAGTTTATAGTCTTCCATTTGAACTATACTGGGCTTTCCTTGGAGTAAGACAGATTTTAGTTGTGTTTCCCTGTTGCTTATAGGTAGCTATCACATTTATAATTATCAAGACTCATTAGTTGACTACACTTTCCCAAAACACAGTCAGAGTTTACTTACATCAATTAAAACAGAAACTCCCTGCTAATGTATAACACTCAAAAGGTACATGAAAGCACATAATTGTGCGACTTCCAGAATTTTGGTTCCTACCCAAGAGAACTTTACAAGGACAGACTTTGTGATTTTTTATTGTCTGGTCCAAGAGCTGAGTTCAGAAAGACTTTGAACTGATTGATGAAGTCTCCCATAGTAAGCTCTGCACCAGATGCAGAGCAGCTGAAAGGGCCTTAAGAGACTGAGAATTCTGGAGAGACATTGAGAACTCAGAGTTGAAATAATTTGGAAGGAAAACCACTTTCGCAATGGGTGAGCTTCTGAAAAGCTCAAGTTGCAGTTGTGTAAAAGTGTAAGATTTACATTCTGTGTGGACCAGTAATCCATGTTGGCTGTCAGTTGGATAGAGGAAGCAAAAGCTGTGTTGATTTTCAATGGAAGTGTCCCAAAAGGTGCTTTTAGAAGAGTGGGCATTCACAAAAAGCCAGGATAATACGGATTTTTCCTTAACTTATTTTTGTCCCTTTGTTTCCTTGTAAATCCTCTTCAGTTTAAATAATTTCCTGTTGTTCTGAAAAAAATGGTTGCAAATACCAGTGCTTATGGATTCATTTGTGTGAGTTTTATTGCATTTTATATTTGTACCCATTTTATTTGCTTAAATCTAAATAGATTTGCTGCCCAACGAGTTACTTGCTGTAAATCCACAAATCCTTCCTGTAATTGATCTGGTTTGCAGTTGTTTCACAGCCCTATGTGCTTTAAGCTGATTTTTCACTTTTGTCACATGTAATACATTTTTTTACTGACCGGTAAGATAAAAATAAGGTAATTCCATCAGTATCATCACTTAATTTACCTACACATGGCTCTTTCTGTGTAACTCACATAATTTCAGCTCATTCAATCCACATTTTTGGCCTTTTTTTACCACAGTCTTGTCTTATCTCAACCATGCTCTAACCTTTTTCTCAGCATCCCTCTAGAAACATCTCCAGCCTGACATACACGTGCTCAGAAAGTGAGGTCTGTATCTCCTTTCTCCTTCCCAGTAGATCTGTGGCTGGAAATGTCCCTTTCTAGCCCACTCTTCTGCTCTTTCTCTTTTCTACTGCTCCAAAGGCAACTGTCTGTAGTGATTTCCTAGGTAAAAGGCTGGTAGAATAATCAGCTTTTAGTTGTGAGCAGTGCTGCTTGTAATGTCTCCAGTAGTGCCCCTGGTTTGAATGGTGAGAGGGTAGGGAGACTTCATCTGAGCATTCCTCAGAGCAGGAAAGCTCCCAGCAAGTGCTCAACAAGAAGGAGCCTCTTCCAAGGTTCAGACTTTGGAAAGACAAGGGCTCACAAATAAATAACAATTGCTAAAAGGAGGCTAATGAGGGTTAGGTTGAAAACATGTAAAAAGAAAAGTGTTCAGTGTTCAGCTGTTCTGCTTCTGTTTAGGCCTTCCCATTTCCAAAGTGTAGCTGAGTTCTGTCAGATAAATTGTTCAAGCATCAACCCCCTATCCATCCAGCACTGGCCTCAAAATAAATCTTAAGTAAAATTATTAGCCAAGCTGAAAACTTGCAGCTCAACCCCTCTCCTAGTTTCCTGCGGCCTGCTGGCTCTGAGGGATATCCAAGCTCTGGGTTTTCTTCCCTTTTGCACATAAAATAAATTAGTTCTTTTCACTAAGAATTGTGAAATATCGATTGAAGTATTACTAGGATCTGACTTCATTTTCATTGAATATATTCCTCTATGAATGAAAAAAAAGAAAAGATAAAAGAAAGGAGTGTGTAGATATTTTAAAACTTTGCTGAAAATTCTGGGGGTTTTTTCCAACCTGACTTGAAAACAAACCAATCCAACAACAAATGACGAAGTGTGAAGAATGGATTTTGCCTTCTCTCTTTCTTTGTTGACTTTGTCCTGCTTTGTCCTCACAACCTTTAATTGCTTGCACTGAAAAGGGAGTGGGTTATTCCAGCAGGTAGGTTTTAAAAGTCCTGTTCAGAGCCAAGAGCTGGACCTGATGATCCTTTTGGGTCCCTTCCAACTCAGCTTGTTCTGTAATTCTGTGACACTTGCCTCTGGAAGATAAAAAGTATTCTGATTGATAAGCAGCAGAGGTTGATATAGAGCACATTAGATGATCCACACTGGAAACAGAGATATTTAGATTTTATTGAAGCTTGCTGGATGCCTGTAAGGTTAGCACTATGAAAACCTGTATTTTAGCTCTGATTTATGCAGAAGTGTCTAGTACTCACAGTCATTCTTAGCTGCAATAGTAATAGCAAGTGTTTAAGAATTTACTAATGACATCCTTAAGCTGAAAAGAGAAGGAGGCAATTCAATGTCTTCTTTCTGTATTCTTTGTAATTTCACACTCCTCCTTCCTGTCTGAACTACTTTCATATCATCAGTGAAAAGATTGTTTAGCCAGTATTACAAGTAAATTACCAAAACAGGCAGTAAAAAGTTTTAGGTAAGCTGGTAAATGACACAACAAGGTGCTAGACAGACTTTCAGGTATTTGAACTAAAGCATTTTTCTGAAGGAATTTTAATAATAACCTAAGTTTGTCAGTAATGTACATAAAGCCTCATTTCAGCTTGAGAGACTGTCTCTGTTAAGTAGCCATTTAATATCCTTTCAATCATAGTTCAGATCACAAAGAACTTGAAGTTATTACCAACTGGAAAGTGGTTATTGACTGCCCGTGGGTCAAATGTGTTGGTGGTCTTCTATTCCTAGCAGAGAAGAGTTCACGTCACACAAATATACTCTGGGTCACACACACATGCACACCACCCCCTCTGCTACCTCAAACTATCACAGCAGACACTAAACAGCTTCTTCCTGATGGCCTTACAGGAGAGAGAGGGATTGAGGTTTATCAGGGAGTTCTTGCAAGAAAATGGCAACTCTGAAAACAAGAGTGTTACAAGAGAAATGTCCCTTGTGCAAAGGAAGAGAAAGAGTGTATTCTTTGTTCCTGTGTCAGCTGCCCTACTTGGTCATTGCTAGCATTTCACTTGCACCCTGAAGAGCAGCTAATTGTTTATGAAATGGCCTTGTTATTCCTGCCCTAGTAACCTTGTCTGGAAGGCCACCACATGCCTTTATTATTCTCCAAAGGAAAATGTGCTTTCTGACATCTGTTCTGCATTTATTTTCCTTTAATTTCCTCTAGATTCCATCACCCCCTCCCCAGATTGCTCATCTGTGCTGCTCTGCACAAGGTGGCATGAGCTGTGCTAGTCCTACAACCCTGCCTGTCCTCAGTTTAATCTTTCTATGGTTCTTCAGTCCTGCACAGTAGTCAGGCACAAAAGGACACAGAAGGACACTGTGAAATTGCCTTCCCCCTAATCCCCCTCCTGAGACGTTACATCCAGGCTGTTGCATCAGGCTTTACATCCCCTGAGTTATGTATTCCAGTTTTTGTAAGGGTTAATAGTGAAAGCATTTTGAGGACAAAGGCTCCTTCTCTCCTAACCTACCCTGGGGATTCATTCTCCTCTTACACCTAGTGCCAGAGAGTGCAAAAGCACTGGCAAACCATAGTCTCTTTCCATATTATTTTTTCAGCCAGCAATAATGAGCATCCTCAGCATCAGTTACTGAGGTTCTAAAAGCATTAAAAGGTTTTGCAAGAAGTGTGACCGAAACGTCCTTCTCAGTAAAGGAACTTAAATGTTGGCCATGATCTTTTCTAGCCTTTTCAGATTTCATCAAATAAGCAATCTAAGAGAATGTCCTGTCTGTTCCCCAAGGAGGATTTGGGCATCTATTAAGTGACATTTCTTCAGCAATATTGGTTAAGTGACTGACACCATTGCCTGCCCTCTCCCAGCAGTGTGAGCTGTAGTCCTGGCCATCCTCTGCCTAGACTACTATAAGTGTTTGAATGGTCATATCACAAATCTGATTTGGAGGGTATTTTGGGACAGGAAGAAGAGGTTGGAGGAAGGTTTTACAAAAGATCTGTGTCAATAAGTGATGACACAAACTCCCATGCTGGCATTTGGAAGAGGGTGGTGGGTAAATGGGAACACAGAGCACAGCATGACAACAGTTTCTACCAGCATGAGCAGGACCTTCTAGCACTACAGGCTTAATTCTGGGTTTGTCTTAGTGGGCATAAAAGCAAAGGTACAGATTTAAGATGAAAGGAAAAATACCTTTATCACTTAGTCTTGCTACAAGAGAGAAGTAATGGTTGGTAAAAGAGGAGAGGAAGGTTTATACACATTGTGTCTGTCTATTTCATGAGATTACCCACAGCCTCATGAATCCAGGTTATCACCATGAGACTGTAGTCATACCTGCAGAAATCTTGACTCTTCACTCCAGCCTGTAAGTCTACCTAACCCTCCAAACTTGTCTTTTGGGTTCAGCCTACCAAGGCCACTCAAGGGGCATGTCCATGAAACTGAGGAAGGGGTGACCTTTTCTCCTGTCTCATACCTTGTCTGGTGATGGGAGCTTTTATGGGCTCCTAAATTAGCCTGTCCATGCCTCTATTCTGATAGGCTTTAGCAACAAAGGTTTTAGCAACAAAGACCATGTTCTCAAGAGGTTGGTAGCCTTTCTTCTTTTACACAGTCAATCAGGCAGGTTCAGTAGTCAAGTAGTTTTACTCCAGAACATGTGCATTCAAAATCTGCCTGCCCTTAGGGAATAACACAGACTCTTCCAAATGGTTTCAGAATTGTTTCATAATCTCTTATTAATGAAAGCACTATACATCTGGCCTTTCACGGGGGTAGTTGTAAAAATGCTACTTCAATTTTGTGATGATTTAAGCTGGTAGCTTGGTATGGTTGTATAAAACGACAATAATTTTTCTTTTCTCATTTGTTTTGGCTGAGATCTATTGTTGGTTTCTGTGGAACAGCTACAGGGCTTGGCAATGCAGGGTCATTTGATATCCCGAATATATTAAATGATAAGAGACAGCACCTGGATGATTTTATGTTTTTTTATGGTGCTCTGTTGACAAATAAAGGGGGTAACATGGAGAGAAATATAGCATTCCAGCTTTCCAGACATGTTCCTTACTGGCAAGATACACAAGGTTTCAAAGGAAAAGTTCTCTGCATATGTCACAATCTTCTTTTGAGACAAATCCTGTATCTTCCTGAGATCCCTTCCAAGTTCTCTGGCTTTTTCTTGTTTTGCTTTGCTTCATCTTCCGGGCCCTTGCTGCCGCACATCACATGTCCTCAATTATGTTTGTCAATGCTGAATTTTATTTACTTCATAACAGCCTGATTTCAGAGGAAACCCAGTTCCTTTTTCTGCTCACCCACTTAATATAATCAGTGAATTCATCTTGTATAGTGTTTTCCATCTGTCTCCATCATTTATATAGATTAAAACCAGCAGAGGTCCAACTAATGGCTTTGTGGGGAGGATTCTCCTCAGTAGGGCAGCTTGCTTTACAAGCCCTTGGATTTCACTTGGTTTGTTTACTCTCTCTGGTCTGTACATTCACCACTTGCATTGCATGTTAATAGTTTTGAAGAAGACTCCTCTCTAACATCCTCACAGCCTCATCTGAAACATCAGACAGTACTGTTTGCTTATTCTCTTTTAAAACTCAGAAATTTGTGTGTCATGAAAAACCATTATCCTTGATTCTTTTCTTAGAGAGAAATTTTCTTGTAAGATTATAATAAATTGATCTCAATGCACTCCTAATGCACACCTCTAAAGCTATTTTGCTGTTATAATATTTGGAGATAATGAGTATTACTGTTAAAATCTCATAAACATTTAACCTCTTTGAAATCCTTGCAGCTGTACAATTGTCATTTCAGGAACAATTCCATCTCATCAATGAATACACTTTGTCTTGCAATGTCATTACTTCAGTTCTTGGTGTGGTGTCAGAGGCTTTGGGCTGCATTTTCACACATTTGACTAGCCTTTATGCTTCAAGTGTCTACCTTACCATTTTATATTAAATATTATATAAAACTTGATTTGAAAGAGCAGGTGAGTTATTAATCCAAGTCTTTTCACTATCACAGGTACCACTCCTCTCTCCATTAGCAATTCAATAAGAAGAAATGGCTTAATCTAAATTAAAGCTGAAAGTTTTTTCCCATTCTTAAACTGGCAACACTGTGTATGATTTCAGAAAATCATGCCATGAAAATGAGGGATTTCAGAAAATTTGTCACACAAGAATAGTACTGTGTCCCCTCTGTTGCAAATGCTTACAATAGCTGTGTGTATAGGTATTCAGGTTGAAGAACTGTCTTTGACCTGATGATCATTCTTCTCTTTTTCACCATTTCATTTTTATTAAATTGAAAGTGTTAATACATTTTTCATGTGAAACTTAAATATAGTTGTGGCCCTTAAGGCAATAAAGGGACAGTATTAGATGGTTGACAAATACTGGCAAGCTGAGTAGTGCCTAGAACCACAGAGTTGTGAAGAATGAGAGAAATTAGATTTAAGCAAGTTGCATGGTAGGGGGGTTGTGTGTGTGCAAGAAACATTAGTTCTTGAAACAGCAGTGAAGATGAAGACGAGCAGTGAGCACCTCTGCAGCTCCTCCACTGCAGAGGAGAAATACTTCCTTCCATTCATAGCTCCTTTTTTTCTTTGCCCAAACCTTGCAATGTGCAGAATAGGGCCAAAAGATGTCTTAAACATACTTGGGATATAATGGAGTTAGATATCAAAATTATAACCTTACCACATGAACTAGCTAGGTCTATCCCCATTCAAGACCTAGAATTATAGAATCTTTAAGGCTGGAAAACACCTTTAAGACCCAGCTGTCAATCCAGCACTGCCAAGTCCACCACTAAACCATGTCCCTGAATGCCACATCTACACATCTAAATACATCCAAGGAGGGTCTCTTCACCACTTTTCTGGGAAGTCTCTTTCAATGCTTAATAATCCTTTCAGCAAGGAGGCTATTCCTGATGTCCAGTCAAATCTGCCCTGTCACTGTCACCTGGCAGAAGAGAGTGACCCCCACCTGGCTGCAGCCTCCTTTCAGGGAGCTGTAGAGAGTGACAAGGTCTCCCCTGAGCCTCCTTTTCCCCAGGCTGAACACCCCCAGTTCCCTCAGCTGCTCCTCATCAGACCTGTGCTCCAGACCCTTCCCCAGCTCTGTTGCCCTTCTCTGGATGTGCTCCAGCCCCTCAATGTCCTTCTTGTAGTGAGGGGCCCAGAGCTGGACACAGCCCTCGAGGTGTGGCCTCACCAGTGCTGAGTACAGGGGGACAATCCCTGCCCTGGTCCTGCTGGCCACACTCTGATCCAGGCCAATTCCATTGGCCTTCTTGGCCACCTGGACACACACAGTGGCTCTTCCAAGGTTCTTTTCCATGGGCAACTTTCCAGCCACTGTTCCCCCAGCCTGCAGTGTTGCATGGGATTATTGTGACCCATGCTCAGGACCTGACACTTCACCTTGTTGGACCTCATACAATTGTCCTCAGCCCATTGATCCAGCCTGTCCAGATCCCTCTGCAGAGCCTTCCTACCCTCCAGCAGATCAATGCTCCCATCCAGCCTGCTGTTGTCTCTGAACTTACTGAGGGTGAATGTGCCTCAGGCATCCTAGTCCATGGGTAGTAAAACAGGCATTAAAAGAGGGCAGCTCCAGAGGCTTGCTGGCTTTGGTAGAATATTTTTGGAATTCACGTGTGTGTAAATTTGAGTACAGCTTCAAGGTTTATCACTGGCCCTAAATATTGTTGTGGCAAAAGCAGATGGAGTTGTACCTCAATAATACATGTGAATAGGAGATTCTATGCTAGCTGTTGCCTTAGGAGTCTCCCAAGGCCCTTCTCAAAAGCAAAACGCCAGTTTTTGACCATTGCCAGGCTATCTGGATTTCAACAGGAGTTACTACAAAGTAGAAATTGCTTTTAGTATGTAAAAAACCTGGTAGTGTCTGCTCTGAAAAGGATCATCCTAATTTATTGCTCTTAGTTAGATCAACTCTTAAAGCATTTCAGTAGATCAAGGAAATGTCTTTCAATTATCATTCTTTGAAGGCCTGTTACAGTGTCTATAAATCTGTTTCTTAGTTGCTCAGTTAGAGCTGGAATCATTTACCATACCAGATGAACTCTGAAATCAAAAGATCAATTGCACATTCCCAAGAGGATTTTTTCTGTCTTATCCTTTCTATTTTTCTGAAAGACGTATAAGATTTCAATATTCAGAACTTATATTCACCTCAGCACCTACTGTATCGAATGAAAAAAGCTAGGAAAGATAATGAAGCACAGTTTGGTTTATACTTATCAATCTGGCTTTTCCATGCCTGAAATCAACTCCCCATGAAAGAAAAGCCTTGCTTCTCTTCAGTAAAGAGATTTTTGCTATTATGGACAATGTGTTATGTCCCAAAATTTATCAGGAAATGCTGCCATATCAGTGTGCTTCATTCATTCTCCATTGCAATGAACCTCATACAGAAGGATTAACCTGCAGAAGTGGCATAAAAATAGTGTAGAAGATTCTTGAGCACAAAAGAGATATTAAGGAGTGTGTGGATAATATGCAATAACCTAAAAACCTACGTTTCATTATTTTTAACTAGAACATTGCTGAAACTGTCAATGCAACTATGGCACCATCCTACTAATCCTGTCTGGCCTTGTGTATAACTGGAGGATAACCATATACAGACACAAAGCAGTGAGTACCTAAGAATTTCCAGAATCCCCTCAAAGCATTGAAATAAATGCCTAGACTGTGCAATGTTAGCTTCACAAGACCCAACAATTCAAATAACAAATAAGGAATAATCACAATACTTTCAACAGAGTGATGTTGCTGAAATATTAAGAAATTGGAACTCCTCATATCTTAGACCAGATCCTGTCAAAGCCCCTCAATAAGTTTCAGCTGACAACACTCAGAGGAAGGCAGCTGACATGCAGGAGGACAGATCTGCTCTTCAGATGATCTAGGGAGGCTGGAGAAGAGGGCTGATGGAAAACTCATGAAGTTCATCAAAGACATGAAGGAAGACCTGCAAATGGTAGGGAATAAAGCCATGTGATAAAACAGCCTAGGACAGGAGCTTTGCAAGAAAGGATCCAGGGATTCTGGTGGCCAGTGACTTGAACTGGATAAATGGACAGTGGGGCTGATTGAGAACTGAATGGCAGATCCCAGAGGGTGCAGTGGCGCAGGTTCGAGTTGGAGGCTTATCACTAGTGATGCCCTTAAAGGTTCAATACTGGGCCCAGTATTTTTTACCTTATTCATCAGTGACTTGGATAAAGACGTAGACGCCTCCTCAGCCAGATTCCTGAGGAGTCAAAGATGGAATGAGTGGTTGATACTCCAGAGTGCTGTGAAGCCCTTTAGAAGGACCTCAACAGGTTGGACAGATGACCAGAGAAGAACTGTCTGAAATTCGAAAAGGCAAATGCAGAGTCTTGTGGTCTTGCACCCGGGGAAGAATGTGCAGCAAAGATGGTGGGGGCAAACCAGCCAGAAAGCAGCTCTGTGGAGAAGGACCTGGAGGACCTGGTATCTTGGTTTGAAAGACAGGTACCTGCCAGCAAAAGCTGGAATCTCCCTTTGAATAGAGAATGTAAACCCCCTCCCTCAGATTATTATAATTTTGCAATTGGAGGCTCTCAGGCAAAGATTTGAGTGGGAATAACAGTTCTTTACTAGGAATATTAGACAAAGCAAAGGAAAAATACAAATGTAATAGCACTAAGAGACAAGGAAAACAAAAACAACAAAACCCCCGAAAATACCCTGACAGAGTCAGGGATGTGACCTGACACCCTGGGTGTCAGGGTGTTAAGGCAGTTCCAGATGAAATCCTCCTTGAGTAGTAGATGCAGTTCTGTGAAGTGGAAATAGTCCTGTAGGAAAGTCCAGTGTGATGAGATGAGTCCCGTCTTCCTCTGGAGAAAAATCCAGTGCAGGAAAAACAAGGGCTTCTAGTACTCCCACATCCTTTCGGAGCTGTGTCCTCCAACCGAACTGTCCTGTTCCTGCTGTTCCCCAGGAGCAACCTGCCGCCCCCTTTTGTTTCAGTAAGTACCCATAAGTATCCAGCAATTAGTTACCTAGCAAAACCACCAGGAAAAAATTCCACAAACACAAAAGAAACAGATCCAACCCCCAACACCTGGACAAGCTGTCCACAAGCCAGCAATGTGCTCAAGAAGGCCAAGAAGGCCAATGATGTTCTGGGGTGCCTTAGGAAAAGCATTGACAGCAGGTCAAAGGAGGTGATCCTGCCTCTCTACTCAGCCCTAGTGAGGCACATCTGGAGTGCTGTGTCCAGTTCTGAGTTCCTCAGTACAAGGGAGACATGGAGCTCCAGGAGTGGATCCAGTGGAGGGCAACAAAAATGATTAAGGGACTGGAGCATCCCTTTTATGAGGAAAGATTGAGGGGGCTGCTCAGCCTCACAAAGAGACAACTGAGAGGTGACCTCATCAATGTCTGTCAGTGCCAAGAGGATGGACCAGGCTCTTCCCAGTGGTTGCAAGCAATAGGACAAGAGGCAACCGGCAGAAACTGATGAACAAAAAGTTCCACTTTTATACAAGGAAGAACTTCTTTACTGTGTGGGTCACCACACACTAGATTGACCTGTGGAATCTCTGTTACTGGGAGTATTCAAGAACTGTCTGGGCACAATCCTGTGCAACGTGCTCTGGGATGACTGTGCCTGACCAGGGAGGTTGGATCAGATGACCCAGTGTGGTTTCTTTCAATCTGACCTGTTCCGTGATTCTGTGAGACTGAAGCAGCAGAGCACCCCTGAACAGCCACATACTGGACTGTAGAAGAAAGAATGCAGCCAGCAAGTCAGGTTAATATTCCCTTGCTTGGCACATGTGAGACTACATCTCTAGTACTGCATCCAGTTTTGGGACTCTTCAGGACAAGAATGACAGTGATGGGCTGGATTGGATCCCATGGATGGACCCCTAGAGGATCATGAAGACAGAATATGAAATGTATAAAGGAAGGCTGAAAGAACTGGATTATCTTAGGCTGGAGGAGACAGAGCTCAGGTGGATCTTAGTGCTGTCTGCAACTCCCTAATGGGACAGTACAGGAAAGATGGAGTTCTCAGAGGCAAACAGTGAAAGGATACAAAGCAAGGGAACTCAAGTGAAGAATATTGTGACTGCATATAAGAAAAACATTCTTCATTCTTCACAACGAGGGCAACAAAATATTGGAACAGGTGCCCATAGAGGCTGTGGAATCCCCATCCTTAGGTATACTCAGGATGAACTAGACATGGCTCTGAACAGTGCACCCCACAGTTTCCTTTGAAGCTTATCCATTCTGTGATTTTGTGTTTCTCAGAAGAGCTGTGCTGGCCTCACTTGTGAGAGGGGTCTTCCATTATTGCATGTACTTGTAACCTCTGTTGGAGGTGGAGTCTTTGAAGGATTCCCCAGACTGTCATCTTACTACTGGGGAGGTGTCATGCAAAAGAAACATTTATGGATTTGTTTAATTTTGTGTTCCTAGACAGTCTTTAGAAATCTACACTCTGGGCAAAAGAAGGAGAAGAAACCTTCATGATACTGGGGTACAAGACACTCCTAATTTAGACTGCTTGTGTGATGCTGGGATAGTTAATGTGACAGATTCTCAAGTGATGAGTAATTTTAGGCTACTTTTATGGAAAAATAATGATCAATCCTGATTTTTAGCTAACTGAAAAATTTGGATTCTCTCAGCTGTTAAAAGCTGGGCTCCCCAAAATCCCAAACCTTCCAAAAAAACATTGGTCAGTTCGAAAAATCCTTCTTTAATCTCCTCTTGGCTTCTTCTGCATAATATAAAAGGTGGAGGGTTTTTTTTGTTGCTTTTTGTTTTGGTTTTTTTTTTTTGTTTTTGTTTTTTTTTTCCTTGTGTTATCCTTTTGTTATCCTTTGTAAGCCATAAAAATCTTGTATTTCTACACTAGGTTCCAATTGCAAATTTGGACTACATCAGTAGTGGATCAAGTCCAGAGAGGCAATGAGAGAAAAATCAGCATGGGAAAATCTCTCCTCCTTCCCATTCTCCAGGGATAGGTTCCAGAAACACATGGCTTCTGGCTGTCAGCTCTCTTTTGGCATCTGTATTCCAGCTGAGAGCTTGTTTGGCCTTGCATGCTTTGATGCAGTAACAACACAGCCCACATTTCTGCTGGTTAATCATTTGGTCATTCTGTATTTTAACCAGCTGTGATCATGAGCTATTTTATCCTGCAAAGATTAGAGATGTCACTGTTCATCATCTTCATATTCTTCACTCCCTTTGTATAATGGCTAAGGGTTCTCATCCTAGCAGGTGCTGAGGGTCCACATCCCCACTGAAGACAGGGAGGGGTTCAGATGTCTGGCTACACTCAAAATCAAATATTATCCCCTCATCCTTTCAAAGATCATAATAAGCATTTTTTTAAATTCAGTTCATGAGGAATTATGCTCTGAGTCCAATTTTATCTTAGGAGTAGGAATCCCCATGCCTCTAATTTGTGCTTCAGTTTTGGCATTTGGGGGCTGTAACCCACTGCTGGCAGATGGCAAATGTCAGCCAAATGGCATTCCCTGAATGACTCATGCACTCTCTGGAGCATGTCACCAGCAAACCCTCTGGATAAATTGTGCTGATAAACTGTTGCAGCTTTTTTGATTTCTTCAGAGCTATCTCAGTAATTCTCACTACTTATTTTAGTCACTGGGGTGGAAGCTGCTAACAGTGTTATGTTAAAACAGAGAAGTTCAAGCTTCCTCCATGGAAATGGCAGTACACTCTTCAAGCAACTCCCCCTGCAGCCAAATGAATGTTGAATGCAAGATGAACTTTTTCTAATCTAATATCTCATTCAGCTGAAATTGCCTAATAATGACTGAATTCTGACATAAACAATAGTATTTATGTCAACAAAAATATATATTGTCATCTCATTGATCCTTTATTTATAACAATAATCTTTTCTCTTCAGGAGTACACAGGTTAATTTTTTCTCTATTTTTTCCTAAGTGGCTGGTTTAGCTCTTGAAAACTGAGTTAATTAAATTATTTTTCTAAAGAGAAACAGAGCCTGTAAATCTGTAAATGATACAAAAAGCCACTTAGTATATTCTGTGTGCAAAGTAGAAAAGCATGTATGGAAATACTCTGACCCTCCCAGAGCATCTATAAAGAATCATCTGTCATGAGAACAACATCTTCCCCCTGAGAAGAAAAGAAAAATGCCCATCATGAAATGTCATTCACTTGGAGTCTGTGTTTAATACTTTGGCTAGTTTTAGCTGCAGTAAAAATCACTTCTTTGGACTATGTTTTTCTTCTATTTTTTTCACACTCAGACCTCCTTTCTACACTGAAAGAGCAATGATAGAGGAGGGTAGCTGTAAATGTAATCTAGGTTAGCTGAACAGTTTGATGATACAGTATTGCCAGGTTGATAGGCAAGGAAGGAGTGACCATGGCCTCGAGAGGAGATGCAAGGGAGGATGTTGGGAACTGCAGATTCCATTCTCTTTGCATGTGGATTTACACAGGATTTATGCTTTGCAACAATCAGTCATCATTCCACAAGGGATGGCAATTGTTGGCCACCTGTTCAAGAGTCAACCTGAGCTGGTGCCTCAACTCTGATGAACATAACACCTACATGGGCCTCAAAGAGGGCTGCTGGGTATTAGCACTGCTCATTTCTCTAAATCAGAGATATTTCTGTGCTGAGCAGCAAGCACTTCTTGCCTGCTAGACCTGTGGTAGGAGAAGGTGCTGGAAGAGACACGCTATGTTGCCCTCCCTAAGTAGGAGCAATAAAAAGCTAAATTATGAACCTTGCCTCTTCAATCATTCTTTAGTGATTTGTAAGAAACCCAAACCATTTTGGAAGACATAGCCATGGCTATAAAGACATTGGCAAGGGTTTGGAAAGATATTTAGTCCTTTCATCTCCCTGAGAGAAAATAAAACTGCCAGGGACAATAAAGCACCAGGTTTAATTTTCAGTCAATACTCTCATGTTTTCTGTCTGTCATATCAGTGAAACAGCAGGAAAAATGACCTTTTTTACATAGCTGTTTTTGGAGAACCTCCCTCAGAGAGCTCCTAAGAGATCAGAGTCAGCATTTTCAGATTTTGTTGAACCATGGACAAGAAAAAAATGACCATAATAAAGAAGCTGAACAACAGGCTTGCCTGGACAGGCTGAGGAGAGGAGAGGAGAGGAGAGGAGAGGAGAGGAGAGGAGAGGAGG
>WBNO01032365.1:299591-359228 GCA_013400575.1 Peucedramus taeniatus | reverse complement strand
GAGGCTGAGGGGAGGAGAGGAGTGGAGAGGAGAGGAGAGGAGAGGAGGAAGACAGACTATTACTCATCTTGAGACATCCTCTTTTGCCTCCCATGATTTCTTTGCTGGTATTTTTTGCAGAAAGGAAGGGGCAAAAAAGCAGCACAAGAGAAGGCACCTAAAGGAGCCTGCAGAAGGAAAGATCAGTGAGCAATGTACGCCTTAATATAGTAATGAACTTCATTACCTGTCAGAGTGCTTGTATTTGCCTGTAATAGTATTCAGAAATGTTTCTTCTCTCCATTTCAAAGAAGCTGTACATCATTATACATATTTAAAACACTGATTTCAACCCAGCCTTTGTGTTTTATATATTTTGATTGATTTGTAAGCACTAGTCTGTCTATTTAGCTGTTTATGGCAGTGTTGAGACAGCATATTCTAAATCAGAGTAAAAATATCTGGAATTAACTACTCTTTAAAAAATAAAGGGTTGATGAAGAAGGCTTTGAGGATACTTTTGACAAAGATCAATGTAAACATCTATATCATTTGAATGGTTTTCTACATTATAGTTTGATATAGTGGTGGCATATTCCTGTTTGATCTATCTGGAATGTAGATCAGTCAAACAACTTTTTATGTGTATATAAATTATTTTTATCAATAGATAAAAAAATATTTTTATCAATAGAATATAGTTTGCTAGCAAAGGGCTAGTTCTGGACCATTATTATGAAAACTGAACCTTCTCAAATCTAGTGTATGAGTTCACAACATTTACCTGGAAAATCTGGTGGATGTGCATGCTGTTAGCTTTAAACAAAGACGTTACTACAGTCTAATATATCAAGAAACCAAACTAATGGTTTGAGCCCACTGCACTTGATAAAAAGAGAAAGAGCCTATCATTGCAGTAGCTTCTAAGGATGTACAGCAGCTGCTACTCTAACTGGAATTACTTAACAATTTGAAGTAATTGCAGGTGATTACGACAAAAGGACCAGTGAACAATCTACCCCATCTCACCTGATCTGTGCCTCAGCCTGCTCTCTCCTTGCACACCCAGAGACCAGAGTGTAGATAGGGAGAGGAATGTTTCTTTCATTCTCTTCATAAGAGTGTTATAATTTTTTTATTACTGTGTAACTTTGTTTCCATGAAAAGACTGGTTTACTCTGATTTCCTCTGACATAAAAGATAATCCAAAGAGTCCAAAACCATTTTGTTTTGATATTTGCAAAAATGAAATCTGTCTTTCTTTGCTTCAGGTCTTTGTGAGTATCCTTCAGTGCTCTGAGTCCTGCATTCACTGTGCCAGTAGTGCCAGGACACTGCATTAAACCAGCTGATCACATTGCATCAAACTAATGGGCTGCTGATCTCTTGGTTACCTTCTGGAAGAGAGGTTGTGGGCTAGATTGATGAATAACAAAAATGGCCCAGGACAACAGTACCTGGATGAAGGCCTGTTTGCAAAGGAGAAGACCAGACTTGTTTTCTGATGACTGAATACACCTGGTTCTGTCAGCCACATCTCATACATTCTGTCTCCACTGATGACTCTGCAATGACCTTACTCTAGTGTGTCATTATTTGTCTTGTGCAGGGGACCCCGAAATTGGACACAGTCCTCTAGATTTGATAAGTTTTTCCATGGAAGAGAATGCCTCTTAGATGGCCATGGCCCTCACCTAGCCAGCTTGGATTGCAGACAGATTGAACTCATGTCAGTTCAAATCCACTTTGCTCTCTCCTGAATAACTCTAAGAGTTTTCCTTTTTCCTCCTCTGCATGAATGCAGATAATCCAACCATTATTATATGTCTGTACAGCATTGGTTTTTCACCAAAACACAAAAAGTGATTCTGCTCTGCTGGAGAGAGTGAGCCCTGGCTAGAGAACTCTTGCAACACTGAGCATGGAAGGTGCAAGGAGAAACAAGAATAAAGCAGAACTTCCATAAATAAAGTTTTGAGAAGAAAAATAGGCAGATCTGAGCTAGTTTATTTCGGAATAGAGGAGATGGAAGCAGGTTGTGTAACAGCTTTGCAATATGCATAAGACCTCTGTAAAAAGAACTGTGATAATTTGCTTTCCTTCTCTCTGAAGGGAAGACCAAGAGGTCAGTGCCTTTGATTTTTAGCAGAGGACATTTCTGGGAACTTGATACTGAAAAAAAATAACCCTAAAGAAAGTAATGCATAGGAATAGGTTTCTCAGGAAATCTTTAAATATTTCTTTCGTGGAAGAAATTTAAGAGCAATCTGGAGTACTGCTGCTCAGTGGTGCTCCAGAAACCATACATGGACTTTCAGATCCAGGCTGGTTTTACCTTGCAAAGATTCACTGAAGGAAGATACTTATCTCAGCATAGAAAGATGGAGTTGATTTTTTTTTGCCTAATAGCAAGTTATGGAACTGTGCTTTGAAATATATCCTAGGGTGTACATGTGCTTTTATTTAATCAGAAACATCCAACACTTTTTTTCCTAGCCCCAAGGAAAGCATCTACTGTTGTTGTGAAAGTCTGTGGTGGCTTGGAGGAGAGATGGATAATCATCCTGCGTTTTAAAGGAACATGCAAACTTCCCACAGTACTTTCAGCTATAGAGTATGACAATTAATTGTTGGGGATTTTTTATTGTTTCATACTCCAGGTAGAATAAACAATATAAATCTTCATTTTAGTACTATATGTACTTTGCAGCTCTTTCCTACTCATTTCATGACAACTTTTCCAACCATAATTTCAGTATCTCATTAGAGAGTAAATAAAGATTAATGAAATGGGAAGGGGATTACAAAAGCAAGCAGAAAATATATAAGGCTATAAAGAAACAAGATACTCCTATTGGACTCTCATAAGGAATGAAGAAACATAAAAAGTCTCCCTTGAGAGAAAACTTTGTTTTTCCATTTTGATGCCAGTCAATAACCATTATGTGTAGAATTCAAAGATCATAGACTTTGTTGTGGTTAGTTCTATGTCCTCTTCTTCTACCATCAGGTGACACCTGTGTTCCTATAAGTACTAAAAACTTTCCTTTCAAGAAGCTTGGTGTGACTTCAGCCCTTTGGCACTTTGTTCTCTGCTTCTCGTTATTTGTTATTTCTTTTTGAAAATATCTTGCTGTTTCGCTTGACAGGGAAAGTCTTCAAATTCAGGACAGAGACTGAGCAGTCAGAAGCATTCTTGAAAGGACCTTGAGGGGATTTGCCTTAAAACACCACAAAGATTGCCCAGTTTGGAAGTATACATCTCTAGATTGTCAGTAAAATTTTCAGAGTGTTTTATTGGAAATAAGAAGGGTGAAGAGGAGTAAGTATTTTACAGATTTCACAGAAGTGAAATAGAGTGAAAAACTTATAGCAGCTAGCCAGAGCATTTTAACATCTCTATCCAGTCAGTATTTCTCAGGGATTTGGCAGTAACCTTGAATTGCTGCTAACAGCCCATACATATCCAAAGTAAACAGAGCTTAGGAGAAGCACAGGAACGGAACAGAGAGAGGACAATGTAGTAACTGCTGGCATATTGCTAGAATTTGCAAACTCTCAAAGAGGCCCAGTTAAGAGTGGCCTTTCTATTGTGTCATGAACTAGATCAAGGGCAGCAAAATAATCTAATACAATGGGTGTGATTTTACTGAGATTTCTTTGCATATGTATTTACAAAGACCTCTGTTTTTCTCTAGGAACTGAGGCCCATAAGGTCTCTGCAGTTGGCTTATTGTAAAATGTACAAGGAATCATGTTTATTAAAGCAACCTCATAGTCAAAAGTTTTTTTAGCAATTCCACAATGATCCTCTGTTTTCATTAGTAGTCTGGGTACTTGAAGTGTAGCCAAACTGCTTCTATGTCTTAACTTTTCTGATATGTGTGTGTGTACACATTTGTGTGTGCACTTCCACAGGTACAAAGTATGAATAGCCCAAGCTTTTCCCACTGAGTTGAAGAGCCATTTTTAATTACATAGCTGGATCAAGGTGCCAGTTCATGGCATGTGGATTTCTTCCTCCTCAATCATATGGTCCAAACCAACTAGTGTCCAAACATACTCTGTTGGTGGGATAGCTACAATATGTATGCTGGTCTTCTTACCAAAGGTGCTTAATTCCATATAAGCTCCTGGACCTGGGAATACAGATTGCCTCTGCTCCCCTGAAGGACTCATTATTCACCATCCATTGTAACTGTGGCTGCAAAAATTAGAGGTCATGCATCTCTTAAAGGAGGAGCCTAAATATAGCTGTAGATGCTGGGGTTTTTTGAGTGGTGAATGAAATTTGCCAGGGCACAACATTGATAAGAATGAATTCTTGACAATTACTTTCAGGAGTTCTTATATCTTAATTGAAATATCTTCTTCATCTCTTTATAATGATGAATAGGTACTCAAGCAAATTAAGGAGATTTACTACAATTTCCACTAGGAGGAAATAAAGGAAGAAATGGTAAGTGCATTCAGCCTTTGTTTTAGGTAGAAGGGGTGAGTCTGCTCATCTGTGAAAGCTGCCTCAGTTATATGAGCAATCTGAGCTGTTCATCCAGGATCTCATCATACTAACTGGAGGAGATAAGTGCTTTCAGGAGGTGAAACATCTAATTCTAAGGAAAGAGTTTAAATTCATAGACACAATGTAAAACAAACAGTTTTACAAGAGATGCCAACTCTATACCTTGTTACAACATCAGAAAATCTCTCTCCTCCTTTGGGAGAGACATTGTCTTGGAGCAGGAACAAATGTGTGCCAAATACATCCATTTTAAAGAACATTGATTAATAATATTTTCCTGGAAAGAAGATTCACCTGAAATTAGTTTTCACATGGTCTAGGGATACTATTTATTTGCTCGTGTTCTTCAATTAATTAAAGCCATCCTGAGATGGAATAGACAAGAATGGTCTTATGCAAGATAATCTTTGTTCACTGAATGTGCAGGGCTTTGAGATATTCAACTAATCTTTTGCACATGGAGTATGTAACATACGGTGATTTTTCCATGCCAAGACTTTTTGTCTATTAAAAATGATGGCTGACAGGACTTTAAATCCTTAATAGTGGTCAAAATAATTTGTGACTATTTCAAGATGTCTTGCACCTTGAGCTAATCCTGCGTGCTAATGAGTTGGAGATCTCACTCCTGAGTAAAAAACACATCTGAAAATGTTGGTCTGGTTATTTGGATGACTAGACAGTTCTCATCATCATGTGATCTCCTCCTATACAATGGCAATATCATCCTTCTTCCTACCTCATCATCTTATCACAGGATTTGAATATAGTGCTTTTAAAGCCTGGTTGTCTTGGGAAAGGAAATGAATGCTTTCTCGAGGTCTATTTGTGTGCTTCTTAGTCACTTCTCTCACCAAAGTATACTTGGACTTGTTGGGCCACTTCAATGCACGTTGAAAAGTTGTTAGAAGTCAGAGAACTTGATCACCTGTATTTTCTGAGGAAATATGTCTGGCTAGAGGGAAATAAACACTCCAATAGAAGCTTAATTTGGTTCTGTAAAAGACAAATTTAAGGTAGTACAGGCTAAATTGTGAGATGTCCTTTAGTAGCAGAGTTACAGGCCATCTCATTGAAACAGAAGGAAAAGTCACAGACTTTCCTCCTTGCAGCAGATAGTTTACTGTTTTCCTCTAGCATAGGTCACATTGCCTGCTATTGTTAGCTGTGATCCCTCACTGACTGGCTGGTACACACTGAAAGCTGCCTTTTAGCCCACAATGCTGAACCACTAATCAATTGTCTGAGCATAAACTTAGACCAACACAGCATCGTATTACACGAGCTGTGCACTACACTTGGCATCATCAGGGCTCTGCTGTTGAGGCAGTGTAGACAAAAGTCAATTCTAATCTCAATTTTGCTGTCAGATGTTTCTCCTTTTGACCCACATCCTAATTTTGTGCTTTCATATTTGACTCAAATGATGACGCATTATTTTGGCAGGCTGCCCACAGTATAAGTAACAGAAACCTCTCTGAATATCTGCACCTTCTCCCTGAACTAGTTTTAGTTAATATGAGAATTACCAGAAAATGCTATTTTGAAATAAAAACATTCATAAATGCAGAGGCAATTTGTAAATAGTTTTCAGAAGAAATAAAATGTAAAAGGGAGAGAACATTAAGATGCATTTTGTAATTTTCAAAATGGAACATTTTAACTTCTCATGATGAAAAGATGTTTTCTTTTATGAAATTACCTTGCTTAAGAAAAAATGGTCACTTTAGATATCCAGAAAGCAAAGCAGGCATTTAGTTTTCAGCAAAACATTTTACTTTAGAATAATTTTTGTATTATTATATCTCCATATTTTTCCACAGAAATGGAGCTTAAAATTTCACTATGCCCATGGCTCTATTATTCTGATTATAGGTATTTACTCAAGGTAAAAGCCAATTTAGGAAATCTGTATGGAATTTTTTTAATAAATAAAGGGCAACATGCATGAAATAGAAATGGGATGATGAAATTGTCACGTCCTAGCAAATTGGCCTCTTCAAGGAAAAACTTGCTAGAGTAAACAGAAAACATCAAGTATTATTATACATATTTTTAAATCCCTTGTGTCCCTCAGAATGTAGTGGTTAGCAGCACATTAGTGCCAGTGGCCACATTGCATGGTTGACTACAGATGTGAAGTATTTCAATTAAGCTGTTACAAGGTAAACATCTTAGTTATGCATTTAACAATCTGTAGTTGGATTTTTGTTTTACTGTGTGAAGTATATACAACTGAAATTAATACATTGCTTTTGAAGGAAAAAACATGAACTGAGTAGGGACTGATTTCAGTGAATTAATGAAGGTGAACTTATAACTTCTGCAAGCAGCATATCAAATATGGATGAAGGTGAAGGGAAGAAAATAACTTTTCTTTAATGAAGGGTACATCTTAATCATGTTAAATCATATTCTGATATACTCATCTTCTAGGGATGAAATAATGCAGCTTGGTTACAAGACATTCTAACAATCAGTGACTGCATTTTCCATTTTAAATGCTCTCATTGGAATTAGGTTTCAGTTTTGAAGTGTTGAGCAAAGTTGTTACCCTCTGGGAGTTCTAATGAGAGAGTAATGCCTCCTTTGAGCTTACACACATTGGGCAAACTGTATCCTGAGAGTTTTGAAAGGGTGTTAAAGGAAGAGGCTTGGGATGGCTGCAGAGCTTGAGTACCTCATCTCATGTGCTGTGCCACACACCATTGTGTGACTGGGATGCTGGGGCCCTTCTACTGCACAGTGTTATCATAGAATTGCACCAATCTCTTCTGCTAAGGAACTAAATGGTGCCAAAGTGGGAGCCCTGGCACTGGAGCCAGCCCAGTGAGCAGCTGTTAGAAGGATCCCTGGCACTAGGGCAGGTTTGGCTTGATTGGATTTGGCCTGCACTTACCTGGTTCTTGTGGGTAGGAATTAGCAAGAAACAGAGACCATTCCCAACAGATATTCTGGGTGTAGTTCACCTGTTTTGAAGGACAGCAGATTAATAATATAAAGAACTTTTGTGTAAGGTGGCCTCATTTCTAGAGAAGTATTTTGAAAATGTTTGCTTTATCTGCATGGGTGTATCCAGACTGAGGAGGTCTTTTTCATGAGTAATACATGACAGAAAATTTGAAGTGTTGTAAGAATATTATCTACAATGGTTCATAGATCATGATTACTCATATAAAGTTATCCCAGATAGTCCTCCAGGGAGATTATCTTCTGCACTGAAGCAATATGAATGGCTTTTCTAAACCCCCTATTTTTAATAGATTAATAAACTCTTTAATACCATGATTCTGGTTAACCTCATAATCCACATAAATGTCCCCTTCTGCTTTGGCCTTTCCAAACTTTTTGCCTTGATGTAATGGCAGAATGCCTTGATGCTGTGGCAATGATTTTCAGACTGATCATGAAGATGGTTGACAGTGTCAGACAATTTAGGAGATACAGGAGCGAAAACATTTGCTTGTAAAGATTTTACCCTCCATATCAGAACGGAAGTAGTCTGTTGTTTTCAGGTTTTTTAGCATTCTTATTTTCTCCTTCTATTGCTGTCATGCATTTGCCTCTCCCTTGGAATTAAAAGAAACCTACCCATGAACATAACTGTTTCCTAAAGTGCATGGTTGTCCTCCCAATCTCATTATTTCCCCTGCAATACTGCTTTTTATTTCCCACTGGCTGGCTGTGAGAAACTTAAGTTGTCTCCAGGGCAGTAAATAAACAAAGCCAGCTCAGTGTGAAAACTCTTTGNTTTTTTGCAACAGCTGCCAGTAAACAGCTGGGTTTGCAATGTAATGTTCCATTGCAGCTCCCAAATTATTTTTGAGTCACGGTGTGATTCTGCAGCATGGTTTTATATTACAGGTTTTCATCTCTGTTTTCAGTTTCAAGAGATTTGGATGCTGGGTGTCAGAGGAGTCCTGCAGTTGTGTCTGATGGAAGAGCTTTGATTTGTCCATGTATGTAACATGTGAGGTGTCTTCTCTGACACTTTTCTGAGGAGTCTTGCAACTCCAAGCTTACTGCACATGACTATGCTGAATCCTTTGCTATCATTAAGGCAGGTGGCAGGTTGTGCCAGGTGCCAGAAATTGACTTGGGATTCTGCATAATCTGAGTGCTGGCTGGGAGGATTGGGTTTTTTTTCTGCTGAAATAAACATTTCAAAGCCCAAAAAACATTTCTAACTTTTCTTAATATGTCTCTGGTTTTCACAATAAATAACCAGTTTTGGAGTTCTTAGCAAGAAAGATTTTTTCAGTTAATAAATGAAAAGTCAGCTCAGTGTCAACATTGTGAATGTTAAAAACAGTAGATGAAAATTAAATTTCTTATAAAAATAGTAATGTTTCTAGGAAAACTCATCCTCCTGTTGACTTTGTCATTTGAAATACTTTTTTTCTGAGAATATGTAAGCATCTCCCTGTCTCCTCACTCTCTGTTTCATGCTTGACTCATCTATTAAATATATTTGTAGTATAAACCTTTTGGGAAAAGGTTTAAAGGGTATCTGACCTGCCTGTAACTTTCTTTGACTTAATTCAACTGTGAAAACAATTTGCATATTTTGCCACTTGCCTGTAGCTAACTTTTCAAAACTTTAACTTATATTTGTGTGGTAGAACTATAGTTTTTATAGGTAGCTATATACATATCAATTACAAAAAGGTTTTTTAAGCAGAATGAGATATTTAGGACCCTGACACAAGATATAGAGAAGTACAGATGTGGTACAAAAGCAGTGATCTTGAAAAGTGGAGACACTGCAGGCCTGGAGTCTGACAAAACTGGTTAGGGGAGTGATACAGACAGCAAATAGTATCTAATAGATGTAAATTACATATATTATAATATCATGTAATATGCATATTACAATAGATGTACACTACATGTAGGAAATGTGGGTGCAACCTGAAGAAGCACCAGTGGAAAAAGATAAGCTTGAAATGTGTGTTAGAGAACTTAAATAAATGACACTAACATGAAGGAAAAAAACAAAAAATGAAAAAAAAAGGTTAAAAATTTGGAAAGAAGGAGATGGAAAGAGGAAACTTTCTATTTGAGCATCTTATCCTCCTGGTGAAAGATTTCAGATGCTGACTCCTCTCTGCAACATCCCACTACAGCCAACATCAGTGTGAAACCACTCACCCTAGCACACAGAGAAGCAGAAGGGTAAGTTTAGCAGCAAGAAAAGTGCTCTAATCAGCTGACTTCAGATTCTCTGGGTTTATTTAGGGTTGAGTTTTATTTTTTGTATGTAATTATGTTCAAAGTAAGTCACAGAAACCTGAGTAGAGAGGTTGCTTGCATTAAAATCACGTAAGTGCTGAATGGCTATCTTGATCTCCTGTGATGAAATGAAAGGAAAGCCAAACAAACAACCAGCAGACATCTTGGCCTTGCTTGTGTGAAGAAGAGATAGCAAATCTTAGACAAACATGTTGCTTATTATTATCAATAATTAAGGGTGTCATATTATATATCAAACAGACTTGGTGCTGATATTTAAAATCCAAGATTCTTAAGAAATTCTGCTCCGGTGACTATGGTGACAACTGAATGTAAATGACTCATTCATGGATGGTGTATATGAAGAAAATGGACAACAACTGTATCTCTGCTTTTATAGTTATAGGTGAATATAAGAAAAAGAGAAAACACTTTGTAGCTTTCTTATTGTGTCAAGTCATCTGTGTATTTGATAAGAACAAAGGTAGATAAGAACAGCACTCCTTAGTGTTTGCATTGTTTGAAAATTGGGTCTGAGTGCTATTTGAGACTTAGAATCACCACAGAATCATAGAATACTCTGAGCTGGAAGAACCCGCAAGGATCATCAAGCCCAACTTCTTGATTTGCACAGACCAACCCCTTCTTGTCTGTCGTGATGGTAGAAACAATATTTACCTTCTTCCAGTCCTCAGGAACCTCCTCAGCTGCCATGACCTTGCAGAGGTGAAGGACAGCACCTTGCCATGGCATTAGCCAGTTTCCTCAGCACTGTTTAGCAACATGCCCCTTTTTCTCTTGTCTTTCTTTTGCTGCTAAGGTACATATAGAAGCCCTTCTGGTTGCCTTACATGTTCTTCCCCAGACTGAACTCCAGGTGGGCTCTGGAATTCCTTATCCCATCCCTGCATGCTCACACAGTGACCTGTATTCCTTCTTAGCAACATGATTCTCTTTCTACCTTCTATAAGCTTCCTTTTTTAGCATCCAAGTTTTGTCATGGGCTCCTTTTTCATCCATGCTGGCATCCTGCCACTTTTGCTAGACTTCCTGTAGAACAAGATGGACTTTTGTTGAGCTTAGAGGAGGTAATCCCTGAAAATCATCAGGTTTCCTGGACCATCTCCCATAACATTCTGCTAAGCAGGGCCCCAAATGAGTTAAAATTCTCTCTTCAGAGTAATGGTCCTTTTTTTTTCCTGCTTTGTTCCCTTCTGGGATTCTTAGCTGTGCCATTACAGGGTCACTGTAGCCTACCTCTAGTCTTTGTTTTGAAAAGCATAATACACTAGTAAGTAAAACACCTTGTTGTGTGATAAGGATACTGGATGGCAATTTCTCGTCACAAAAATAATCTTTGTGGTTGTGACCATTCCTTTGTCAAAATGTTGCACAAATCAGCATTTTTGAGGCTATGCTTGTAAAAGGCAAAACATTACACTAAAAGTTGGCTGGTGGGTGTTTTGCTTAGCCAGAGACAAGATAATGACTAATGTTTGAAACAGATATGAAATACTGTTTTTCATTTTTCTTCTGAGTAGTTCATCCCAACGAGTGCTATGAAGCCAGCAGAAGGCTCTTAGAAGTCATTAAGCAGTCCTTGAACCAGAGTAGAAATTTCATCAATCTTGTTGGTAAACTCTTATATCATAGAGTGAAACTGCATCTGATAGTTACACAAAAAAAATATACAAGGCTGTCATTCTTTATTTCTTTGTTTCCTACTCAGTGTAAAAATGAAATCTGGAAGCATGAATAGGAAAATGTTGGAGCCAAAAGGAGAAGTTAGTTTAAAAGCAGTCCTTGAGGCCATTGACATTAATAGCCTGATTGAAATATTTGGCTTAGAGTGCCCAAAAGCCACTAATTTTTGGGAGCTAAAAGAGTCTTCCAAAAGAATGATGATTTTTTAAAACTTGTACTGTCCCTTTTGTTTTGGTCACTGTAGGGAACAAGATAACAATCTAGGAGGACCTTTGGTATGGCACAGTTGGACTATACTTACATTAATGTTTGGTGTTGCAAGAAGTGCTTTTATAACAGACCATCATGTCCTCCAAATACTGGCAGAACCACTAATAACAGGGCAAAAGTGTTCTTCAGTGTGTAATTCTCACCAGCACTCCAACAGCAGAGTATTGAGTAGTGCTATTGTGAAAAAGAGATTAACTGTAAAATCTTCACTAGGAACTGTAGCTCTGTCCCACGTGCTTCTCTCCCCTCCTCTCCCTGGAGTAATTGGAAAGAAAACATTGCAAATGGTACGTGAGAAGTGCTCCTGGCATGGTCACCAGCTGTGGCTGAAGTGATGAGATATTGTGAAATCCAAATACATGTTTTATTATAAGGAAAAACTTTGTTCAACTATTATGCAGTGCTGAGGAATCCACACTTCATTTGCAGGGGAAGAAAATGTTCTATTTCAATTCCTTGAAGAGACGTTACCCACTTCTTGTGGGCAATCACTGCAGTGTTACAGCTTGCTTCTAGATTCCAGCTATGTAAAAAATGTTGCCCACATCAAATTTGCTGACTGCTGTATTACATGGGCAAATGTTCTCTACAAGGAGCAGAATTCTGAGGAACAGTTAAGGATCTCTGGGTTCCCTTCTCTGATTACTCAAGACTTGTTATATCTGAACATTCTGTTACTACAAACATATATTAAAAAAGTGGTAAATCTATTTAGTATGGGCGTTGTTGTGAGAAATGTGTAGATCCCATAAAATACCTATTGTCATTTTCCTTGGAGTAGAAATTTAGAGTTGAACTATTCCTTTTCCAGGGCCTGAGCTGTCCAGACTAATAGCTGAGTCTTTAACTCTTGCCCCTCTATTAGGTAACCTGTATCCAAAAAGGTTACAGAAGTATAACTTTGTCCCACAAGGAAAGTAAAATATGCAGGACTAGTACACAATATTAAAGTACAGTGTAATGGATCTACGGTACTTTTCCGAATGGCTCAGTTATGGATTGGCTTTGTCTCACTTAACATGGATTACTTCTGAACTGTTTAAACCAGAGCAAACTTCTAGTGTAATTCAACCCAGCCCAAGAGTGCTTTCTGGGACAGCACTGAGTTTACCTCTAGAGCTGCCTTACTCTGTTCATTGACCGCGGGATGATCTGGAAGCGGGATCTATCTAATTTATCTAAAAGTTAATCATCAGCATATGACAAAGTTGATACAAGTTTTACCTTGCATCTCCTGACAATAGGTAATTTTTCTGGGGAGCAGCCAGGTTGAACAGGAAATGCAGATATCAAAAAACTGAGAAAGAAATTAAAGAAATTAAATCATGATTTGCCACTGACTGTAGTGGGGTTAAAACATAGCCTCTGGTGTGCAAGTTATGCCATAATCTACATTTAGTCTTTTTCAGCAGGGCCATGATATAAAGGATGTAAGGATATACAGGATTAAACAGCAATTCCATAACAAATATTCAGACTGGACACCTGGATATTAGTGATACTATATGTTACTCAAATTACTGTAATGGTCTCTGCTGTGGCTATGTTGGGAAAGTTTGTGGATGGTCTCTGATGAAGTCACCCAGCAGGTTTGGAAAGGTAGCTGGTAAAAGCAGTGCTGCAATCCCACCTCCTTAACTTGGACAGACCTCATGTAAAATCTCTACTGCACTGATTTATGACCTTCAGCCATAAGCTTCACGTAGATATGTTCATTTTGATCTCCCCCATATCATTTGCTAGGCAAGGTGTCGTTAAAAGGGATAAAATGTATATTTTCCCTCTATCCTCAGATGAATCTCAGCCCAAAACTCAGAGGCTCTGTCCCCTTTGTCAGACATCTGCTTTTGACCCATATCCTTTCTCCAGACACCATATTTCAATTTTCATGGTCTCCATTAGGCTTCTAACTTGTGAAAATTTTGTCACCTATATATCTAATCTAATGTCTATGTTGTGTTATGTTTAACAATTTATCCCTTGGATCTCACTGGGCTACATTTCCCACTGTGCAGAGGTTGTAAAACGTTCACTTGGTAAAAGGAAGTACCAGAAGGAGGCAACTAGGAGTGAAAAGGTCTTGCTACACCTGGGATCTTGAGAAAGATTTCATATGCCTTCAAACTTTAGAGTTCAGGTCCATTGACACAGAGCAGTCTAAGAAGCTTTTGCATTTTTTCTGTTTCTCTGTAAATTGCCAGCAGTTTTCACTCTAAAGATATACAAAGATAGCAGTTAAAAAGAGCTTATATTTTTCAGTCAGATCAACTCCATTAGGTAAGTATTTGACATCTATTATAATAAAATTAAATATAACTGAATTTTCAGAAGCAAAAGGAATACGCTGTTATTGAATGTAGCTTATAACCCTTAGTTTTGCAAACATTTTTGTTTGTAATTATGACAAACATTGTTAAATTCATAATTAGCCCATTTTATCGTAAGGGAAAATAAAAGATAGAACAACATATGTATTTAAGTGTGGCTGGCTTAAATGAAATTTTTTTCTTCTTAATTCCTTACTTCTAGTGTTTGTATCCCCAGGACAGGACAGGTCAAGATGCAATCTGTGGTACTTGCAAGAGTCAATGAATATAAAAGCCTATTATTTTAAGGGGCTCTTTAGGGTTTTAACACTCTTAACTAGCCTCTCAGGGCTAACATTTAACACGTGTGCCCTATAGAAGCCTTTAATTTACCACGTGCCATCAATTTCATATAGTCCAATATAGGGCTGTCAACCAGGTGCAGCTCTGCCTGCTCCATAAGGATTCAAGTGTTCTAGTGCAGCCTGTGATGGTTAAGTATTCTGAATAGCTGGCTGCTCTCCTGCTTTGTTAAGGTTACATGCTGAGACCAAAGCTGGTAATGCCTGAAAATTGTTTCTCACAATTTTCACTCCCTCTTTCATTGGACATACAAAACAATGCTGACACAAAAGCTAGCAGTCCTGCATCCTGAAAAGAACACGTGGCTATTATTATTATTATTGTTGTTGTTGTTGTTATTCTTAGGAGTTCAACATATTACTGAAATCTCATAATCTGAAATCCCACCTTTAAAATTCGTTGGGCATAAGAAATCTGGGCTCTGTGGGTTATTGGGTTTTTTGAAAATGATTACACTGGAGAATATTTTCATGATAAGCAGAGAGCAGAAGTCTAGAGCAGCCACCACATTAGGATGACAAATGAGCAGTAGCACAAGCTTGTTTAAGTTGTGAGAAGAAAATATGCCTTAAAGTGTCCATGCTCTTGTTTTTGAAACAAGAAAGTGAACAAGTTTTGGGGTGTTTGTGTCCTAAAAATGTTTTCTGTAATAATATTCAGCTTCTTCATTCTCTAATGAATAATTGGGAATGAAATTGGCTGAAGTTGAAGAGGGAGGAAAACCACAACTGGCAGAGATTATAGACCTAATTAGCTTTTCTTTTTGTGAATAGCAAAAACATGGAGGCTTTTTAAAAGAGAAAAATAGCTAGCCAATGTCTTAACATTTTTTTAGACAAGAGAGTGGTAGAGAAAAGAAAGGCTGATCTTCACCTCTGTTATGTTTTCAAGGGCTTTCAAGGGCTTCAGGTTTTGAACCTGTTAGTGTTGTATAGATTTTAAGTTACTTTTTATGATCCTCTTGGTGTTGTACAGACATCTTACACAGTTTATTTTTGGGATACATTCTATGTTAGTTTACATAAAGCACACCCTGATTACTGTTGTATTCACTAGTTGTTTATATATAAAATTGCCCCTAAGCCTTAGTGGTTTGATTTGGGTATTTAATTGCTTTGATTTGTTTATTGTATATGATGAACTAGTGTTTATTGGTTTAAACTCAACCAGGGTACACTTTATAAAAACACTGGTTTAATTTCTAAAATACAAAGAGATTTAATTTTTTTTAGATGCTAAGATGGCTTACAGTGAGTTGGTGCATATGGGTGCTGATCTGCTGTGACACTGCATGGTGCAGTGGACTCCTAAGGTCACTTCTGAAGCCATTTAAAGAATTACCAGAGGATTATTGGGGTGAAGTAGGGTTATATGTTGTATATGAGGAAATATTTTAAATACTTTAAATGGCTAAATAGAGCACATTTGGATTGGTTGAGACAAGTCATCAGTTCCTGTTGAGTCAAACAGATAGCTTTGTCAAAAAGGAAATGGTCAAAGAAAACAAGTTATGAGAAAAAAATACAACGAAACTTTCCTTACTAACCATTTTGGCCTTTTTAAAAATTTTCAATCTGATTTTTTTCTTTTTAAAGCTCTAAAAAGTAAAAGGATATATCCAAAATGTGAAGAAAATATTAATTCTAATATTGATATTATAGGTCAAATAATGTAGGGTTACATATAAATGGAGCTCTTTTCTACCAAGAAACATTCAATTTGGTTTGATCAAAATAGACTTTTTCTGATCAATAGGCGATTTCAAAACTATTTTATATAAAAACAACTCTCTTTATAATTGTCAATCTTGGTTTATTTTTTAGAGGGAACTCTGCAAGCACTCTTTAAGTTATTGATGACTTCCCCAATCTTAGAAAGAGCCTTTGCTAACCTAACATGAATGCTGTATTGCATATCCCTAATATGGGATATATTGTGCCTTTAAAAGTGGAATTTCACCCAGCGTGTTATGAAGTAGCATGTATGATGTCAAATCACTGTGATTTTGTTTTTTTAAAAAAGCAAAAAGGGATTGGTCAAAGTAGAAATTAGTGAGACAATAAAACTGCATTTAGCCTACAATTGCTGTATATTTTCACTGTATTGTTGTTTAGTTAGTATGAAATATGAGTCTGTACATAGTACCAAAAGTCTTGAACACAGATGTATTGTTTCACAAATAAAGGCCTGTACGTGGAGGGAAATGTATTGTGGTGAAACTGATGTGAAATTCATATACATAATTTGTTTTCCTGACTTGATCTGTAATTCAGATGTTGGATCATTGGGGTTTTTTTCCCAGAAATCACTGGTGGGAACTAAAAGTGGACTGAGGACATGCTAGCAGCTTTATAGTGTTTGACAGAAATGTAAGTTTGTCAAGTCCTGTCATACAAAATATGATTCATCTCTTTTCCTGAAACAGCTGTTTTTCCAGAAAAAAAAAAAAAATCTTGTTTTTGTCCCAGGCAAAGCATATTGTGCTAATTTTTCTTCAAAGCTGTTCACGTTGTGTTTAGGAAAACTTGATGTACAGCTGCTCACCCTGGAAAATAGGGTGGAGAAGGTCCCTGTCTACATTTCTTGTTAAATGAAGATTTCTCAGAATGCTCTTTCTTCAAATGGCAGACCTATGAATAACAACTGACCATGAAAATGCTTTGTTACAACAGGGATATTCTTGTACAGTCCTTCTGGCTTTTGTTTCACTTCTTAAAACATTCATATCCTCAAAAAACCAGAGAAGGAAAAAACCATAATTGGTGAGAAAGCAAAAATCATTGGTCAATTCATATTAGGAATGTGAGTTAAAGGAAAATGATGTGGTATAACATTTAATATTGATTGAACACTTTTCTAACACAGCTGTCTTCCTTTGGACTTGTCCTTTAGAAGAACTGCAATAAAGTTGAAATGTTAATTCTTCCTCATGACAGCTCAATGGTAGCTCAGTGCTAGCTTTATAGATGGACACAATCAAAGGATGTTGATTGCATGAGTTGAATTTGGGTTCCTTAATATAGGTATTTGTTGAATTTGTTTAGCAGAAAAAATTAAGGAAGGGTTCATCCCAGAATATTGAATGAAATTATATAATGTACTGGGTTATATTGTAAAACCCTTGCTACCTGTACATCTCCTCCTGGTGCATGCTAGAAGAAGATCTCCTTTCAGGTAGGACATACTGCAATGGTAAGAGACTGCAGGAATACAGTGACTTCTAGCACTTTACAGTCTTTGTAATGGCTTTAAGAGAAGGTATTATTTAGAAAAGAGCTCCTCTGAAGGCCCTCTGAGATTTAAAGTGCAAAGTACATTTCCTACCCCAGTGACTGTAGTTCTTCAGAACTCCCCAGGGATTTGCCTGATTTGTATTTCCCTCATACTCAGGAATAATAAAAAGGAATAAATTATTATGTGTTATTTATTATTCATTACAAGTATTTTAACACTGATGAGATAATCAGGGAGTTAGGCTGAGAACTTTGCACCTTTGAAAATCTAATCAATAGAGTGCCTGGGGAAAGAAGACAGCTATTTGAAAACAACTTTAAAATAGCTCATTTTTTGCAGCAATCTTTTGAAGCCATTGTAGAAGTCTGTCACTACCTTATGATTATCTTTTATATTTGCAAGATTTCTTTTAGTATACACTGGCAGTTGGGGGTTTTCGGAAAAAAAACCCATCTTGAACTGGACAAATTAACTGGTTCAGCTACTCAGTGTTACAGTGCCCTGTAAATATCATCTGAGGCAACACAGAATGCATGAGTCCATCTAGGTATTAAAAACAAAGAGGGTGTCTAAGTCTGGCAACACAGAACAACTGAATGTACTTAATTATACAGAAACATATTGCTAAAATGTTCCTTGGAAAGGAGATGGAAGACTTGTCATGTTGAAGGCTCTAGACTAAAAGTCTTATGAGGAGCAGCTGAGGGAGCTTGGGGTGTTTTGCCTGGAGAAGAGAAGGCTGAAGGGACCTTATCACTCTCTACAACCCCCTGAAAGGGTGTAGTAACCAGGTGGGGATCAGCCTTTTCTCCCAGGTAACAGGAGATAAAACAAGAAGAAATGGGCCCACATTGTGCTAGGGGAGGTTTAGAGTGGACACCAGCAAAAATTTCTTCACTGAAACAAAGCTTTGGAAAAAGCTTCCCAGAGAAGTGGTGGAGTCACCATCCCTGGAGGTATTTAGAAAACATGTGCATGTGGCTCTTGGGAATATGGCTTAGTGGGGAACATGTCAGTGCTAGCTAATGGTTGGATTAATGATCTTAGAGGTTTTACTCCACCTTAATGATTCTCTGTTTTTGTGATATATTGGTATTAGTTGCTCCACTTTAGGGGAGGGACTCAGACCCCCACTCCTGAATAGGCAAAGCCATTTCCTATCAGTGACCATTAAGTGGCCATTCCTCTTGGCCACATCCACCTCCTCAGGACTTCCTAAGTGGGTCAGATTTATCCCAGGTTAGTATCTTTATTTTCCTGGGTCCTGTACTCAGTTCTCTTTTTTCCAAGTACTGCCTGAGGAGTCATACCTCTAGTTTAGGATTGCAAATCCATCAAGGTGCCATTCAGACCAGCACTCTGGCATTGCACTTGCAATTAATTCTTCCCCTGAACTTTGCCAGGAAGGCCCAATTCACTTTTGAAAAACCAGAAAATGCTATCAGATATAACCAAGAATAAAATACTTGTCACATAGAAGCCTTTAAAAGCTGCTAAAAATTTCCTTGTTATGGGCTCTGTCTTTGCTAAGCATAGGAAAATTGTCTTGTGTGATGGAGCACTGGAGAATGAAGCAAAAATTTCTCTATTCTGGACATCTTCATCCAAAGTACCGGGCCTTGACCATCATGGAAGCTGGAATTTCAAGGGAAGTTGGCCACAAGATGTTGTTGCTAGTTTATGCTTCTGGAGAGTTATGGTCATTTGCAGGTAATCTGGGTACCATTTTATCCTTCAGAGATGGAAGAAATTGGATGTAAATAATTTTGCCTCAGAAATTAAAAACTGCCTTTACAAGCCCTGAACTTGTTGATTCTGCTGGGTTTTGCATTTAGACAGCTACCATACCAATGTATCTGATATTTTTCAGTCAACTTGGCAGTCATATTTTGAGTGCTGGTAAAATAAAGATAACTCTGTCTCATACTGTGCAAGTGCTGCAGGATTCCTCAGAACAATCACAACTCAGATTATTTTTATAGTGTGGTTTTTATAGTGATATGCTTCACCATTCTACAAGGCTGAGTAAACATCCACTCATGCTAGGCAATGTTTTTCTGTTTGTTTATGTCAATTAAAGAGCTTGAATATACAGACAGGGAATCCTACATTGCTTCCCTTAAACCAACAGAATATGAAATCAGCTGGGCTCAGTGCCGAGAAGCTGATTTCTGGTGATAAACTGAAGTAAAATAAAATCTGCTCCATATGTTCAATTGTAAACTTTGCAACTACAAACAAAAACGTGCTGTGTGACTAAATATTGCAGTACAAAAGCAGCCATAAAGTGCTATCCCTTAAGGCATACCCAGAGTCAGCCTGCCCATTTTCTAGTACTCTTGAATTAAAAGGGAGTGTGGGAGACCAGATGCTGCTTGGTGTGTGTATTGCTGGGGGAAAGATGTGGTGGTTCAGGTTTCTGAGCCCAGGTCATGAGCTGGGACATACCTTGCATCTGGAAACAGCTGCCCCTGCCTTTCTGCAGGAGTTAACCTGCAGGAGCTAACACAAAGGTAACCAAATTCATGCCAGGAATGAAACTCCCTCTGTTTCTATCTACTGCATTCTTGGCATTGTGTGTGTTTATCCTCAAAGGGCATGCATATGGGCAAAGCTAAATGTAATGATTCTTCAACTTCCTGAAATCCAACATAACTCCTACATATTATAAATCCCATGTATGTCTATTTGTTTCCAAAGAGAGTGAGCAAGAGGGCAGGTTGAGGTGCTCAGCAGACACAAAGACATGTAAACAATCCCCACATGTCCTAACCAATCATTTCTAGGCCTGTGCCTGATCTTGTCTTAGAAAGGCAAAAGTAAATAGGAGTTTGAAGAGGTCCGTGGTCTATCAAAGGGAATGTGTTTTGTTCAAACCTGCCAACCAAGGTCTGGTTATAGTATGCACTGCTGATAGATCCCTGAACATCTACTGTTTGAGTACAGCATTTTTGGATTACACATCACAGCAGAAACCAGATATCCCCATGAGAAAGTTTTGAATGTTTCACCTGACTTTTGGAAGATTTTGATAGGAGCACATTCAGGACACTGGTGGAGAAACACAAAAACGTTCCTCAAGCTGAGATAGTTTGGCTGTGTTACAAATTGGAGGGGATTAAACCACTTTTCTCTGCAGCACGTTCAATGGTCTCTTGGGTTCAGAGTTGTGGAAGAAAAAAAGGGAAACACTTTGCCACTATGAATTAACAGCAGACCCTGTAAACAGTCTTGCTAAAGGAAGGAGCAGCATGCAACCTTTTTGCAATGTTTGAAAGAAATTATGGGAAAGCGGCCAAAAAAACATTACCCCCAGCTTCAAACTGTAAAAGTGTTTAAAGTTGTTTAAGGACCCCATGCACTCCCCTTGTACTGTAAAACCAGAACCTTCAGGGAACAGAACGTAAGGAACTGGAAAGAAAGAACTGAAGATTTATTGGTGTTTTCAGCATAAACACTCATCAGTCCCATTTGCAGAAAAGGAAACAACCCTGTTTTTCTCCTTCAGCTAAATGGAGGTTTTCTAAACTGCCTCCTTGCTATGTAAGTATGAAATAACACACTCAAGAAAAAATATATCATATTACTAACTGCAGTATATATAGACAATATTTTTAAAACTAAAAACAAACAGAAAGTGCCCCACTGTTTGATTTCAACAGGACAGCTATGCCTTTGGGTTTAGATCAGAAAGTGCTTCCAACTCTATTGTTGCAGGCGTGCCCGAAGCATCAGCAAAGGAAAGGGCTTCCAATTTTTAATAGAAATTCTCAATAAGGCAGAGATTATTCTTTTTCTTTATTTATTTTGCTTTTGTTTTGATCATTCCAATAGCCATGTAACTTTTGGAAGTGGCCTGGGGTAAAGCTGTAGCTTAACAGACTCTGCTATTGGTTTCCAAAATGTAACAAGACTTCAGTTCTCTCCTGAAAGGGGACGTGTGCATTGACTGCCTTGCTCAGGGTCAGGAGGAGGCAGCTGATCTTTCAATGGTCCCCTTGAGTCTTGTTTGACATCTGGTTCTGCTTATCCAACAAGAAGCAAAGGTACTTGGCAACACTGAAAAAGGAAGGAGGAGAAGGTAAACGAACCTGGACAAACTGAAAAATACAAAGAATCTGAAAACTTTAATAGAAAGCACAGCTATTTCTAGTAATCTTGGGAAAGGTACCAATAATAAAGTTTCCTCTTTAGAAAGTCCTGTAAAACTGAGTCAGAGTGCAGAACACATAAGCAAAGTTCAGCCCCAAACATGACAAAGGGATGGCCAGAGCAGCACTCATGGCTGGCTTCCACAGTGGTGGTGGTCAGCAGCCAGTCTGCAGTGCCACTGCCAGAAGCATCTAACACAGCTATTCACAAGGCTATAGATGGAGGAGTAGAAGCCTTTGGATGGTTACATGGATGCAGAAAGACCTGATGGTGTCTCCTGTCCACCCTTAGTGCTAAGGTCTTGCTGACTGTGCCCCTCCCACTCTGCGGTGTTGGGTCTCTCACTCCACATATCTCTGTAGGATATCTAAGTTGCTCCTGCATCTCAGAAGACCTCTGTTCAGTTTACCTTCCAAAGCAGGTTTTGCCTTCTTGAATGTAAGACTGCCATCCTTGGCCCTGAAACCTGTTTGTTCCCCAAATTTGCCTTTAATTTAAACTTCCACTTTCGAAATTCACCCATAAGGAGATTTCTATCCTTAAAGCATCATCCTTCTTGATTGCAGTACAAATTTGAAATATAAAACACACATAGATGTCTGTCCTGAGAAGCTTAATAAAATCCCACAGAACTGAGGGGCATGCATTTCTCTGTGCTTGTTTCTTCAGCACTTTGAAACTTTCTTTGGTTGGAGTCTGGTCCTTTGGCATCACTTTTCTGCCCCATTATATGTTCTGTCTCTTTCCTTGCTTCAGACTTTTCATCTCCCATAAACAATTTCTGCTTTCTCCAAACCCTATAATTGGAGATGGATAAGAAAAAGAGCTCCCTTCATTCTTCCCTTTTCAAGTATTCCAACAAATAGAAACATTGAGGTTAGATACTATTCACTGCACTTTGATTATACACATGCAGGAGCAAGTACATACTGGTCACCACAATTTCCAGACTTAAATGCAGACATTCTCCAGACCCCAACCTCTTGCTCTTTGTTATGTTCCATTATGTGAAAAACTACTTCTGTGCTCATGACTCACTGAAACACCCGTTTGCTTCTACAGTGCTTCTGTAAACAAGGCCCACAACATCTGTCAGATCATGTATTAATTCATTACAATTAGGAATATTCTGAACTGACCCCCTATAAATCTTTATTGCAACAATCTTCCTTTAAAAAATCAATTTGACTTGAAGAGCCCCCGCTAAACAAACCCCACCAAAACTCATGAAAAAATAATTATTCTTTTTCATTTGCTTGGAAACTTTCATAAAGAACATAAGAGTTAAATGCTAACACCTGAGTTGCAAATGACCTGATCAATGCACTCAGACTGCTATTGCATATTGCAACATATTCTTTTCCTAGAAAAATAGCAGTACAGTCTTCTGAGCAGCACACGATGCAAGAGGAGAAGCAATTTAGGTTAGTCAATAACTTCCATCTGTTCTGAAGCAGTGAGCATGAAAAGAGTTTCTTTTTTCTGGCATTTATTCATGGCAATGCCTCCTCAGTTTTATTTGTGCTGGACTATGCCATTAGTGTATTCTGCAGCTATTGCTTGTCCTGTACATTTTTCTGAGTGACAGCCATACAAAGAGGTGGACTGTTAACTGGCATGCTCTATCAATTCTTATAAGATGTACATTTACTTCTTTTCTGTGGCCTGACTGAATAACAGAAATCTCCCTCAGCTTTGTTTCCAATGAGTTCCTTGAAAAGTATATGTTCTCCTGTTTTATCATAATTTTAGAGTTTGCTAGCTTCAATTAATGTGTCTTCATGAGAAAAACATGAAAATACTTCCTTAAAGTGTTTCCTGATCTTTGCTCTGTCTTATGTTTGAGTGAAACTGTTTTCTCCCTTGCTTATTTAAAAACATACACTACTTGTTTTTAAAGTTTTATTCAACCGAGGGTTGTAACATACTTGCTGGAAGAGGTTAGGATTTTGAAAAAATAGAAATTGTGACCCTTAGGCCAAATGTTTGGAGAAGTACCTACTAATTCAGGGTTCTCAACTTTAATATGAATTATTTTGGATGCCAAACTTGAGACATCAAATCTCAATCTGAGCTTTCATTGGAGACAAAACCTCTGCAGGTGTTCATCATGTCCTGAAAAAAGTTTCACTTCACAATGACAAGATGAGGCAACAGGGTGACATTTCTGAAGCCTGCACAGTTCAGAGCCCTCAATTTTGTTGCCCAGTTCTGCCCTTGCAGCCTGGAACAACTGAAAAGGTAACAGGTCACAGGACCTAACAGGTCACATTGTCCCATGAGTACTTTGAAACAGGCCTTAAGAATTTAATTTTCTTGGCTCCTTTTCTGCCTGAGAAGCTACACACTTTTGGGCATTATAGCTACACAAAAAAAAAATAAGATTTCTTGACTCTTTTTTCTTTTGCAGAGGGACAAGGCATTTGACTTCTTCAGACACTCCAAGCCTCTTGCTATACAACCCTCAAGAAGCACATTAGTCTGATCATAGATGCTGAAATTTTAGTCTCAATTTAACCATTAGACAGAGATTTTTTCTATATGCAAATGGTACGTATTTTTTTGAATGATCTTAGGACATTGCTTTCATAGAAACTCCACTATTTTCCTGTATAAATATACTGTCTTGGTTTGAAAGACAGGTATCTGCCAGCAAAAGCTGGAATCTCCCTCTGAATAGAGAATGTAAACCCCCTCCCTCAGATTATTATAATTTTGCAATTGGAGGCTCTCAGGCAAAGATTTGGAAATAGGATTAACAGTTCTTTACTTGGAATATTAATTAAAAAAAAAAAAAGAAAATACAAATGTAATAGCACTAAGAGACAAGCAAAACAAAAACAACAAAACCCTAGAAAAACCCTGACAGAGTCAGGGATGTGACCTGACACCCTGGGTGTCAGGGTGTTAAAAGCAATCCAGATGAAATCCTCCTGGAGTAGTAGATGCAGTTCTGTGAAGTGGAGATGGTCCTGTAGGAAAGTCCAGTGGTGACGAGATGAGTCCAGTCTTCCTCCAGGAAGAAATCCAGTGGAAACCCAGCAGGGTCCTCTGGTGCTTCGACGTCCTTTCCAAAAGGTGCCTTCAGACCGAACTGTCCTGTTCACTGCTGTTCCCCAGGAAAAACCTGCTGCCCCCTTTTGTTTCAGTCAAGTACCCATAAGTACCCAGAAATTAGTTACCTAGCAAAACCACCAGGAAAAAATTCCACAAACACAAAAGAAACAGATCCAACCCCCAATATATACAAATACCCGAAATGTATTTCCTTCGTCCCACTTGGCTATTTTGCATATTCTCTGCTTTAAAAACTGAGATGTAAAGTTTGCTCTCTAATGTATGGTAAAGGATTTCAAATAATTTTGCCAATTGCAAGATCCTTTGAGTTCATCCCCACTGGAACTGCATTTGAAGAAAACTCCTTGTTCCCTGTCAAGTCCACCTAGAGCATTCCTTAGAGCTGCAGCCATCAGGAGTGAGCCATATCAGGTGGCTCCACACATGATGGAACAATCTAGGACTGGGAAGGAAGAAATGTAGATCACTGTTGTTTTTAGTTTCAACTCCTCTGAGGCTCTAAACTCTGTGTTGAACCTATTAGAGTCACAGCACAAAAACACAAATTAAGTGAAACAAAAATTTAATTAATTGATTACAGGAAGTTCATGAGTTTGGGAAATGACTATATAAACATACAAGAACAATGAGCTTATATGTTGCCCATACAAACACAATGAGCTAAATCATTATACCAGAGATGTCTGGGGTGACAGGAGCCCTGGGAGCCCTGGGCCAAGGCTGTGCTCTGCAGGGTTGTGTCTGGCTTTGGGCTGGCTGCCTTGAGCTGCAGAAGAGCGGAGAACTATGGGCTAAGTCATGAACGTGTAACTAAGGTCCCAGAAAAAAGCTTCTGCCTCCAGGATTTACCAGGTTGTGACAACAATACAGACACACTCCTTTTGTGTCTGGGAAGATTTTTCACCCAGTTTCTCGAAAGAGGGTAAAACTATTGAGCTACTCAAGTAATTGTTGCATGCTGCCAACTACCCTTTTATGGAAACAGTTTTAGGAGAACTGGTTAAAATGGTAATGGTTGATGTATTTTGAACATCCCTGTTTAAGAAATGAAATTAACTCTAAAGAATAAATCCTGACAACCATAAAGTATTTGTTCCTAGATATGACTTATCCCCAGGGTAATTAGCTTGTGGACTAACCTTGAGTTGTGGACTCCTGAAAGTGCTGGGGTACAGATGGTCTTGCATAGTCAGAGCAACAGCAAGTAGACAGAGATAGGCTCAGAGCTGGGCTTTTTGTACACAAAAGACTGTGAAAGAAAGTATACTCAGTCCATTTAAACTGTTAGGAAGGTAGAAATAAGATTTCTAGAGCTGGAAAAGAGTTGTCCAAAATTATATGCAAATTACAGCTTTTCTTTTATTTTTGCAGTTATTCCCTGGACAGTTGAAAAGTAAACAAAATCAATTTTTCCACCTTTCCCTCACTCTAGTTGTCTACTCTTTTCTTCAGCTCCTTGTTAATATATTTTGTTAGCTCCAGTAGGACTCAAGGTGTACATTTTGTTTAGTGTATGTAAGATTGGCAGGCATGGAGGTAACTTTCCCTTCAGCAGCCCGTGTAGTGCTCTGCTTTGTAGCTGTAGCCAGACTGGTGATGAGAGCACACAAGTGTTTCAGTTGCTACTCAGCACTGCTCCCACAGCACCCAGGCTCTCACCCACCCCACTCCCACAGGCTGGCTGTAGGCAAAAGGCTGGAAGGAGAAACAGCCAGGAGAGCTGAGCCAAACTGACCAAAGGGATATTCCATACCATATGATGTCATGCTCAGCAAGAAAAAAGCTGAGAGAAAGGAGGAGGTGAGAACATTCATTATTTATGTGATTGTCTTCCAAGACAATCACCACAAGTACTGAAGCTCTACTTCCCAGGAAATGGATGGCCATCTCCTGCTGATGACAAGTAGAAAATAAAACCTTTTCCTTTGTCTTCCTTCTATGCACAGCCTTTGCTTTTATTTCTTAAACTGCATTTATCTCAACCCACGAGTTTTTAATCTTATTTTATTCACCTGCCCTCCTCAGGAGGAGGAGTGAGAATGGCTTGGTGGGCTCCTGATATCCAGCCAAAACCAACCCACCATTGTATTATTGGATGGAGAAAGATTTTACAATGAATCTTGGGATTTATTTGCAGCTTCCAAGTGTTGTTGGATAAGTCACTATCTCCTGTACTTCTGTTTCACATTTACTTTTTATTTGTTTGTGTATTTACTTTTAAAAACTGTCATCTCCCCTTTGAGCAAAGGACTATGATCACATGTTTGTGGAGCACTGATCCCCACTCAGTGGGGAACACAAAGTGCAGGAGCTCATCATAATAACAAAATGAACTTGTGGCTCAGTTGTTGTTGCTGTTCTTCAGGAACCTCCTTGACATATTGAGAGAATAAGTTGCCAGGCAGAAAAACTGTGCTAATTTCTTACTATCTCCAGCCTTCTTTCTTGAAGGGCTCTACAGCTATTCAGGATATGCCATAACAGAATATTTGGTGCATGGTGTTCTCTCACTGCCACTGAAGAGGTAAAACCAGGGACTTATGGCCATATGATAGATACAAAGTGATGAGGGAAAAGTGTCTAAAGAAAGCTGTCCAGTGCATTCATAAATGTTAAACACTTCCACTTTTGCAGGTCAGGATTTTCCTTACTTGCTTTTCCCTTGAATAACAGCCCTCTGTTCTGGTCAGCCAATGGGATTTGTAACTCTTCTTTGTTACAATGGTCTTGTCCCCTCATTTCCAGGAGTCAGGTGAGCACAGAACTTATGAATGCAACATGAAAATAAATATTTTAAAATAAAGCCACAGATAACTAAAAGCAACATAATGAAAAATATTTTCTTAAATGTTGCAAAAAATCAGTTACATTTGGCCCATCATGTTAACTGGTAGTGTTAGTTCAATAACTGATATTGTTAGTTCAGTTTTCTAGTAAGAAATATAGTCAAGGGAAAATGCAGGCCTTGGTCTTTCCTACTGAACAGCCCTACTGAACTACTCCTCTTCAATGTTCAATTACAAAGGAACTATTAATTTATTTTTGTGCCTGGAAATAGAAATACAGCTTGACAGAGAGAAAGGTTTTATGCATGATTTTTTCTGCATCTATCTTCCTGACAATAAATCTGCTAAAGCTCTTGGAATGAAATACAAAACATAACAACCAGCAGGGACTGTTGAAATCTCTGCCTTCAATCTTCCCCTTAGGGATAAAGATTTAACATAAAGAAACTATAACCAATAAGAGCACCAATTTTATAACAAACACAACCACTGTGAATATTCTTCTAAATGAAGAAGCCCTCATTATCCAAAGTGTACACATCCAGCAAAATTGATTTGCTCATCACTCTTATTCTCAGAGGTGAATTTAATCTATTTATAAGTATCTTAAAACAAAAAAAAAAAAAACAAAACCACAAAAAAAAAAAAAATCAAGAGGAAAATATTTTTCCAGTGAAACTTAGTTTTTCTGCAATGGAATACCCTTTCCCTGAAGATTGCTAGACTGGTTTACAATTGTCATTGAGAGACAGAGAAGGATACGTACTCAAATGTTATGATTTTATCAGCTTGTTTTTATTTTTGTGCATGAAATCTGGTGAGAGAAGCTACTCTTTGTTAGCAACACCCTTGCAAGTATCTAACAATCTACATTAAAACAGAATAGGGGTACATGTTTACTGCTGTTTCCCCTGTTCTGCCTGTTTTCAGAATTGTTGATATCCTCATATTCCTCTGGGAGAAAGAAGGCAAGAATCTGTCTGGTTGAAATGCTATAAAGTACACTTTACACACAATTACAACCTATAGTTGAATAAAACATCAACTCAGTCTTTTCCCAATACTCATAAAGCATCATTTGTACTCAGAACATCTTTTGGCACAATCCAGCTTACTAACCAGTCCTATTATGTGTCAGGCCAGATGTTGGCTGTCCAAGTAATCATCAGTTGAGTACAGATATTCTTAAAAGATTTTGACTGACACACTTATCTCCCTGCCAGTTGGTGAGTCCATCTCAAAAACCAATGAAGAAGCAGGTTCTGACTCAAGAACTGGTAAATGCAATATAACTTAACTTAAGCATTTAGGATCCACAGCAGGCTTTTTCTCACTTCTCTCCATTTTCATTTTAGGGTCTGTAGTCCTCCAAGGCACTAAGCATCTCTGTGTATCACAAGTGGAAAAGGTGTTTAAATCTCAGTGTCTGAATAGAAACTGGTAAAGATGCTCCTCTCCCTGAACATAGTGTTATTGTCTTGGGAAGATATAGGTTCAAACATGGCTGGTGGTTGTAGTGAGGGTTGATTCCATATCCCACGTCCCATATCCCATATCCCATATCCCATATCCCATATCCCATATCCCATATCCCACTCTTTTTCATAGCTGAAAAACATTTTTATGAAATAATATGGGGCATGGGAGAAAATGTCTGTTTGGGTTCCCCAGACCTTTCACTAGACAAGGATAGTCAGTCTTTCTATGGTTCATGATGTCTCAGGATTTATTTAGTTTCATTTTTGTTGGAAGATGGATGAATTCTTTTCCCCAAAGAACTAAAAATATTTAATAGAGAATTCAACACCTACTTGTATGGCCTGGAAATGTGTAAATAGTTTGGCAGAGAATAAGAACAGAAAGTTAAATTGTTTTTCATATAAGTTTCAGCACGTTTTCCCAGTAATACTTGACTAAAACTGTAGGATGAAATCCAGCAAATAGAAAGTATGTTGAGTGGGTTTCAAAACATGACATTATATCTGAAATATCACAGAGTGGCTACTTGTTTGCTACGCTTACGCAATATTGCAAAACGAAAGGGTAAGTGCTCACATGACAGTCTATGATACACTGTCTTCTTCGATAGCAGATTTTCCTACTAGTCCCTCAGGAATCTGAGTGATCTGTTACTGTAATGCATTTTTTCCAGTGGCAAATGCTGGTTCTTGGTAGCATATTACTAAATCAAGCATGAAGAGACAGCTCATTCCTGCCATTCCCCCATGGTCACACCGCGTTCCTGGCAGGGGATCACGCACGCTCGCACGAGCGAGGCTCTGGGTGTGAACTGCCTGGAGGAAACGGGGAATCGAGGGCAGGATCCACCCTGCAGTACACCCAGTTACAGACACTGAATTTCCACCTCAGCTCCCAGTAAAGTCCTTCTAGGTTTTTTTTTTTGCAGGAAACAAATTTGGGAAATGTAAACCTGATTGACTAGCGCTTCACCCATCCCTTGAACAGAAACAATAATAATAGAAATAAAAGTAAATGCTTACAGTAGATGTCATTGTAAGTATGATTCAAATATCAAATTTATGTAACATCTTTTATGTTCTTTGAATCTGCTTCCATGCCAGTGGGTTCATTTCTAGCTTGTACAGTCCCAAACAGCAACTCCCTGCTATCCTGGCACAGTCTCATCCAAGACTACTCACCTTTAGTTCTTCAGGGATTGTTCAGCATACAGTGGGAAGCAGTGCAGAGCATTTCCACCATGACATCCCCTTGTCTTCATCCTAACAAATGTTCACTGTAATAAAATCTTGTACCTATAATGCCTACAAGAGTATAAGGCGAGAGTGGTCTTGGTGTGACTCAGAGCTGTGTAGGTGTAAGTAGATGGAATAGAACAGTCTGTTTCAGTTGGAAGGAACCTGCAACTATCATCTAGTCCAACTGCCTGACCAATTCATGGTGGACCAAGTTAAAGCACTTTATTAAGTGCATTGTCCAAAGGTCTCTTAAACACTGAGAGGCTTGGGGCACCAACTGCCTCTCTAGGAAGCCTGTTCCAGTATTTGACCCTCCTCTTGGTAAATAAATCCTTCCCAGTATCCGGTCTGAGACTCCTCTGGTGCAGGTTTGATTCATATCCATGCTTCCTATCAGTGGATACCAGGGATAAGACTTTAACACTTTCCCCTCTGCTTCCCTTCCACTTGTGCAATGCAACGAGGATCAGACAAATGCAACTGATTCCTTTTTAATGGTAATAATAATAGAAAAGGATAAATACTAGGCTGTCCACATAGTTAAACATTGGACTGCCATTATATTTTGGCATCCTGACATTTCTTTACTTCTTCTGGACTCTTTTGCACAAAAAATATGGACCCCAAGTTGGCCATGGACCTTTTCAGAGTTACGCAAGCTGATTTGCCTGTACTAGCTGTTTCATTTTGGAGTGACCCATTCCCATTTGTTTTCCATATAACAGTCACATCATCAGTTGCATCTATGCATCTTCTATGTACTCATCACCCACATTCAGCCCTCACCCCTTCCTGGAAAAGCATTTCCTCAGATTTTTGTTCTGCAATAGAAATGTGTGTCCTGTACAGTGGTGAGAGGGGCTCTGCTGTGCATGGGATAGTTTTCTGGGATACATGGCTGTAAGTCCTAGGGCCAAACCAATGTATTGGGGATAACCATATAAGAGAGATTCAAACTCTTAAACCCAGGCAAAAAGGGATGTTACTGTGAACATCCTCTGGCTCAGTCTTGCACTAGTATAGCATAGGCACATTCTTAGTTTTTATTAGAATCTTCTGTTAACTTCAGATGAGGATATTTGGTTGGCTTGAGGGCTAGCTGGAGGGAGATGATGAGAGGAAATGGGTATAGTTGCAACATAATGTTTAGATGTGGTAAACTGAGCTTATTTCACCCCAAGTCTTAAAGTAATACAGACGTGTGTTTCGTGCATTTGGCAGAATTGTTTCACAGAAATGATACTTTAAAATTCACTCTGTAGATACCATGGGTAACTTACACTGCCCGAATACAGCTAAGTAAACAAAGAATTATTGTTTAGTTGAAGGACAATGAAACCCATACTCCGAGGTAAACAATTCAACATGATCCACCAAAGGCTGATATTTGCTAGAAAACAACTGCCAGGATTAATCCATAGACCAAAGAATAATATAATGCAGGCAAGCTTTGTTATATATCACTGGATGGGAATATTCCATATTTCATCACTTTAAGTGGTTCCCTTATAAAGCAATTCTTACAAAGCAAAGCCAAAAACCTGGAACATAAGGGCTAAACAGAAGGCATTAAGTACACATTGTCCTTATAGCCACTGGATTTCACTCACAAATTAGAATTGTCGTAAAAAGTGAAATTCCTTATTTTTTGGCATGTTCTAATGTTTTTTGGAGAAGGTTTTTCTTCTTTGGATTACTGCTTTTTCTGTTACATATCCTTATTTCATCAGTTATATGCACTGAATGTGATTCCAGTTTTTTTCTCCCATGTTTGTTGGACCACTGAACCAGGGTAAATGAAGGCACATGGCCAGCCATATGGTAACAATAACAGGAGTGCTGCAGTAGAGGAAGATCAAGAGTTGCATATACATAAGGTAATATGGAATATATTTATACAGTTTTGAAGAACAGCACTAGTCTGTTTTCCTCAGTAATATTTATGTTCTTTGGAGTGACAGAATGAGGTCAAATCCAAGATGCACTACAATGAAAGTACCAGTCGAAAAGAACTTGTCTCTTTCATCTGTTCTAGAATTTGATCTTTCATATAACTTTGTGGAAATTATAATATATCAAGCAGTATTGGAATTTGCCTAGAAAAGATGCAATTTTCTTTTCAGTAAATTGATGTCATAAAAAAAATTATATAACAGAATGACTTATGTTTTGAACAGCAGAGCTAAAATCAATGTCCTGTACCACTTCCCATTATTTTCAGAATGACCCATTTATTGGATCCGTTTCTTACATCAACTGGGATAACTGAAGTGGCCGGAAAAGTGGTGTGCAAACATCTAAGCCTAGTTATAATTATTAATTAAAATTTTCAGCTTAACTATAAAATGGTGTGAAAAATCATTCATAAATATCTTCCTGTCATTTAAACAAATCTTATCTTAGTCAATCAATGGCAACAGCTCTGAAAGCTGCTCGCTTATGCTTGACCATCAATCTCAGTTTAGATTTTGATCTGCCTAACCTGAAATTGGTTTATTGCTTTTCAGTCATGTTAACAGGTGAACAGGAAAAATGGCCAAAAGTAATAAATGGGATTTATTCTACCAGAATTGGGTGGGGTTGCAGCACTTTAAAACATTTTTTAATGAAGTGGAAGCCAGGAGCTTTCATAAGAAATGGGAGAGAGCATTGCTTGAAACTGTACTAACTTCAGTAAAGAAGGAATAGGTTACTTCCTTTTAAATATTTGCTGAGTCTGTTTTAGATACTAAGTTAAAATATAGGCTGTGTTCAAACTCAAGTAAACAAACTAAGACTTCTGTTCAAATAATGGGCAGTATTTTTCACTTTTCTATGCCATTATAAATGTCATTTACAACTTGATTATGTACAAAACTGTTTATCAGAATATATTTTAATGGCAATGACATCTCAAACTATCTGATAATAGGTGGGTGTGTATTCATAAAGGTCAGTACCTAATGTTAAATTAGGAGGCTTTACCTTTTCCAGAAATTTTTATTTTTTGTCCTGTATTTCTTGAGAGATTTATAAGAAAAGAGTCTTTTGAAGTTGGATTAAAATGAAGTATTAGTTTAAATGAAGATCTATAAATATTCTGTGATGTTCTTAAAGGCCACATTCAGGCTGCACAGCTCTGTGTTACCTGAGCTATTACCAAACACAGAGCTGGATAGCAGAGTCAGCATGAAGCTACAGGGTAAAAAGCTGCTGGAGCCTGGCTTAGTTTCTTTAGGGCTTCAGGTCACTCTGCAGGGTGATCCAGCATGCTATTTGCTTTAAGTATTTCCTTGTGTGAAATATTCTCCTCTCTTTTTTAGTGAGAAATTTTATGTCATACCAAGACTTGCAGACTCATGTATATTCAGACCTACTCCTTGAGATTGAATGATATCTCTTTTCTTTCTGTTTTTTAAATCCAGACAGAATTTCCCCCATACTGTATTACCAGTAAAGCTCATAGCAACTCTATGAAACTATCATAGCAAAAATAAAAGACAATAGGAATGACTTTTGGATAGTTTAGGGTAACCCATTTCATTCCATGCTCATCCACACAAACTACCATAGTTTCACCAAAAAAACACAGAATCTTAGACAGCAAATAAATATCAGATACATTCTTATGATTGAACAAAAATTTGACACAAGCTTAAAATTTTACTGGATATACATGTATGAGTCTCCAATACAAGCTTCCACTCACTTTGCACCTGTTTCTGTGGGTAAAGCACTGGTACTAAACTGTAATTTCTATGTGATTATACACGAAGAGAAAATTTTTCTGGACCAACTCTGATTTAAGAAATTAGTTTTCAGTTTAGAGGATGGGGATGCAATCAGCTGCAACTTAATGTGCTGATTTGGCAAGGCAGCAGAACCACCATAACTGGCTGCACATATGTTCTTAGCTCACATAAGGTGAAATGAGCTGTTTTAAGCTAACACATTTATTTTGCTGTTAGGACAGGTAGGTAGACATATGGGGCAGCTGAAGAATGTTACTCATTAAATTAATGCCAGTTTTAACAGTTCCAGTGTTATGTGCAGCAGGAGTTAGCTTCAAAAAGAGATTTGATACCAAGGTTGAAGAAGCCCTTGTCTTTGAACATGACACTGAGGCATAGAAGGTATACTACCTGTGAAGGTAAGAAGATTTCCTAGATATGGAAGGGACTGAGAAATAAAAAAGAAAAGCAGTAGAGAAACATTAAGATCTCAGGCACAGAAGGTATGATCTTCCCTTCCAAACATATTTTGCTCCCTTAGCAGAAATGGCCAATAAGTAGATCTTTCCTTTTTTACACTCCCAAATGAAGACCATGTTTCATGCAGCATTTTTTTTCTTTTGCTTTCACAGTGAGTCTTGATAGGTTGAAAAGAAGTTCTTTCATAGAGCTTTTTCCTTCCTCAGATGACCCTGGGGTTATATGGAAATGTCACTGATGGAGTTTCTGAGGAATATACCTCATGAGTTCAGACCCATATATATATTGCCTTAAGGAAAATTGATGTAGGATCCTGTCTTAATAGACTGGTTCATGAAACACACATGAAAACAAATTTTTCAAAGGTTTTTGTGGTAAGCCTACTGTATCATGTGCTGTATACAGTATGAGCCATCTCTCAACTTCACTGAGACAGAGACACAATTTTCCACACGAGAGTGGGGAGTGTGACCTCTGTGGGCTGGTTTTGGCTGAAGCTCAAGTTACTGCACTGTTCTGAAAAAAAGGTATATTGAAGTTCTAACCTCAGGGCCTGCAGTCCCCAGACCCCGTGCCAGTGTCAAACACTGTGCAGACAGACAGCAGCACCACTGAATCTACGTGACCTTCCACTGCTGTGACCTCCTGTAAAGTGTGAAAAACACTCCCAAGTTTTCAACCTCCTAAAGAGCTCATCTGTTATTTAGAAAAAAAAATATTCCTTGTTTAACGTCTCCCCTGCCACAAGAGGGGCTGGGTGATTTTCAGGGACAGCAACAGCAATAAACTTGTGGGATTTTCTGGTCTCTGCTGGTGCCAGGCACTTTATAGCAGCAACTGACAATCTTCAGGAAAAGAGGGCACCCAAGCAGTGGCTTCTTTCCCCTCTCCCATTCCCAGATGGTTCTGCAAACAGGTGAGAGTGAAGTATCCCTCTTCAGCCACAAAGTTGTGACATTCCTCCATTACACAAAATCCATGGCTGGTAACTACATTGTGCACACATAGCACAGTGTCGAACTGCACGGGTCAGTGAGGAAAGAAGGAGCACTGCAAATTAGACTCCCTCTGGAACAGGACAACCTGTCTCTCCAAGCTGAAATGGTTTCAGGATGAGGTTTGCAAACTCTGGAGACTCTTCAGCTTCAGGAGAATCCCATCAACTTTTATTAGAAAGTAATAGTCAACTTTTGAAATTTTATTTGTTTAAACAGTCTCTAGTTTGCTGAAACTGTGGAGGTAAATCCTTGTCCCTATGGCGAAAAATTGCACAAATTCAGTGCTTCATTTATTTTCAAAGCATTTTATCAATAATAAATTACCTTCAAACTGCTTTTAGAGAGTAGGTAAGTGATGCCACTTTCACAGATGGGGGGATGGGGAAACAGGCTGAGAACAGCTTAGCCCTGGAATGTGCTATTACAGAGAGGTTTCAAGAGCTAAAGGTACTTCATGAGTCTCCAGCCCTAGCCATGAGTAATATGAACAAACTACTGTCAACTCACTAATGTGTGAAATATAGTAGGCTAAATTTTATGAGTTTAGGTTGACTGATTTAAACAGCAGTCGTTGGGAGAACACTTTTATATTAGCTCTACTGTATAGGATTTAGGTCCTGTTCTGCAGGCTACCCAAGGTAGTCATTGGCTGAAGTACATAACTATGAAATGAACCTTTTGCACACTAAATTCTTGTCGTGCTGGCTCATGCAGGAGTCATCGCTTGCTGCTGTCACAAAAAAACTGGCGTAAGAAAGTGATGAATCAAGGCGGGGATTTTCCCTTCCCTCCCTAGAAGGCTCCTCTGGATTCTGGGGGAGTCTTCCTCTCTGCTTACAGATCATAAACCACTCAGTGCTGCCAGGAAACCACAGAAAGGCAGCAGAGTCATGCAAAGCTTTTTTATGCAATCATAGTGTCTATCCTTTAATGACCCAGTGAAGTAGAAGTCGTTCCAAACCACCGGAACTGCTTTTGTATTGCACATCGGGAGGCTCCTGATCCCCAGAGAATCTGCACATAACTGTAAGAGATACGTCCTACGTATGTGGCACAGACTTCTCATAATTTGTCCTATGCAGATAAGTTCTTGGAGATAATGTTCTTTTTCTTGTCTCTTGCATGTTTTCCCCTAATTTAAACTGAAAAAGAGGCCAGAAATCAAGCTTTCTTCCATTTTAATTTTTTTCCTTTATTTCCTGTTTTTTCAAAGAATTTCAAATCTCTCTTCCTAGAAAATAACTTGGCACCCCCTTGTGTAAAATAACTTCTCCTATAGCTATGTTGCATGATAAAGGAAAATTAATATGGTAAATCCTGCTTTTATAAGAAAAGTACAGGAACTGAAAAAGTAGAGTGACTTCCAAAGTGATACACAGAAAGAAGTTGATAATATGGGTGGGTTGAAAACCCTTAATAATTTTCAGAAGACTGGAGCATCAAGTTTTTTATGTACATCATCTGTTGTGCATCATGAAAAATGCCAGTCAATGAAAGATCTACAGCTGATGGAAATGCAGCCTTGGAGTTTGTGTGCTTCTGTTCAGCCAGACATGCTAATGAAGGTGATGTGATGCCTCACATCACAGTCCTTGGTAAATTTGTGCCCTGATTGCCTGGCTCATACTGTTAGCTCTCCTAGACTAGGAAGGGTGAGTGTCAATTTGGTATCTCCCACCACCACAGGACAGCAGAGCTTCCCATCCCACACTTTGTACAGGAACAACAGGAGTGAGGAAGCAGCTTCAGAAACTGTGGTGACATAGTGACTATTGTTTTTGTGTTTCAGTCTTACATTACATGCTTTTAGTCTTACATTATTACTGGACTTCAGCTATAAATAACTGCCTTGATTCATGTTTCACACTGGCTGCAGGCAACACAGTGATGCATCTCACTTTCTACCTGACCTGGGGATGTATAAGCTACACAAAGACTGACTCAGTCAATAAATCATGTGTGGAATCTACAGCCCAACCATGGGCTCAAAAATACATTCAAGCCACCTGTGAGGGATATATTTAGAGGAAGGAGGGTAGAGATGGCTTTTGGCACAAACTCAAAACCTGTCTTTTCAACTAACATTTGGCTTACTGGATTTCATTGTATGGCTATATTAAGCTTCCCTTTAATACTTTTTACTTCTTATTCCTAACTGGCTGGGCCTTTCATGAAAGATCATGTGTTCCTCACCTTTTGCAGTAGTATCATTTGGGGGTTATACCAAGGCCAGGTCAACCTGGCTTCCAGCCAAGTCAACTTCTTGAGGCCTGAGCAAAAGTTTATTTTAATAAAATTACATAAATCATGTCAGTCATTCTCTTGCCTGGTTTGGGAATAATTTTCTTGCACTTATGAAATGCACTTAGCAGCTTCCATTAGCTTTGGTTGTTCCTTGTAGCAGGGAGGTTTGGCTGGTGGGTTGCCTGCTGCCCTGAGTGCAGTCTCTATGCTATTGGTTATTTCACTCTCAATTTCCTATTTGGTGACAGATCAAATAGTCTCTATAAAGGGCAGAAGGAATAGCAGGGACTTACTTTCTTCAAGTAGGAAACAATGTCCCATATGTGACCTCAGCAATACCACTCCATGTGGCACTTTACTAGTTATGCCTTAAAGAACTGGATTGTGTCCAGGCCCTGGTGTGGTGCTAATTACCACAGCTTTTGGCTAAGAATGAACTATAAATCTTTAAACACCAACAAGTCTGATTAGGCTTGATTTTCTTTGGCACTGTTGTGGTACCTCCAAACAGAAAAATGTTTTTGCAGAACAGGTTCAGTACATGTGATACTTCCTTGCACACAACACTTATCACACTCAGGTTTATTGATGCAGGAAGTTAGTTCCCCAGTCCTATTCTTTAAAAAATTGAGGTAAGGCCAGATCTTTGAGTGATAGAAATCAGCATAACACTGTCATGTTTTCAATAGTTCAGGATATAGATCTTGGATTTCAATCCTCTAGTCTAGTGGTAGAAAAGGTCTATCAGGTCATGTTGTCTATGTCCTTATCTGTGAAAAATTGTTCCCTTGTGTATAGAAATAGGAAGTAGCCCAACATTGTTTTTAAACATTTCATTTCCACAAATGGTGTCTTTACCACTTTCCCTTGGGAGTCTGCTCCATTCAGATGGGGATTTTCCTGGCTCTAAGCTCTACAGTTTTCATTTCATATTCAGATCCATAATTTCTGTACCCAGGTAATAATTTTCCCTCTGGCTATTTGCATTCTTCAAATATCTGTAGACCACTGTCATGCTCCATTTTTTTGTTTTTTTAGACAACTTGCAAATACGTAACTCTTACTTGTTAAAAAACCAGTTCACTTTAAAACCGTAATTGTTCTTAAGTGTCTTTTTCTGAACTGCCTCCTGTGTGTCAGGAATCACCTGCTGTCCAGCAATGAATGCAGCATGCAGTTGCAAATCACTAGGATGGAGCAGAGACAGACTTTGTCTGGGGTGAGGGGGGAAGGTGATGCAGCCACCACGTGGATGGAAATGCTTGACTGAGCAGTGGGGTGTCGAGCAAGTTTCTACATGGTAGCACTCAAAGGTCCTGTTTGCCTTCCAGAACAGAGAAGGAGAAGCACATTTCAGCTCTTAAAGCATGCAAGTCAAAGTAAAATCCCAAATCCTACTCAAGATTTCAGCCCTGCAGGGGTCAGTTGAAATGATCATGCCAAGGAAAGTGCCCAGGGCATTATCCTGTATCTGGGATTTTCAGTAATTTCTAGATGTTTTCCAGTGACTATGATTACTCCAGTGTAGTGAATGTATGCCTACAAACATAGATGCTGAGACTCTCTAAAACCCAGAAGGAGGAAAGACTGTCAGGAAGAATGCAAGTGTCACAGAGTTCCCCACATGTCACAACTTGTGACTGACAGTGCTTGTGTCTACCCAGTTCTTGATGAGAGTTGGTTGACCAAAAGGAGTTTTAAAGAAGTTTACCCCAAAGTGAGTAGCCTAAGTTTGTCCTTATAAACCAGCACAAAGGAGGACAGGATTTGCAGTTTTTCTTTCATAAACTGAAGGAAGAAATGCCTCCCTTTCTAACCTTTAGCTATGTCCTTCCTAGAAATACTTTTTCTTTCAAGACTAGAATATGATTTTGCCTTTACTTTTAAGGAAAGAAGTGCTATTGCTGTATTCCTTCCACACTGATACAACCTAATAGATCACATACATATTTATTACCTAACCTTTTGTTATTTGATACTATCTGAATGTGTTTACTGTGAGTGCATAGCTACAGAAAGGGCAATAGCTGAAGAATTTCTGTCAGGCAAGGTTACACATAAGCATCTCCTCAAGAGGGTAAGGAGTGCCCTCATGCCCCTTGGAGGTCTGCCTCACACTTCACAGTGAAAATGCTGAACCTGAAAGCTCCCTGTTATGGAATGATTGCAAAACTAACAATTCCATTAGAATGTGGGACTGCCACAGCAAAGGCCAGTTTGGTACCAGCCCCCAGTTCCTACAGCACCACTTCATGAGGCACTCAGAAGGATCAAGGTGTTGTAGTAGATCTCTTACTTTAAGAATGAAACACAGAAACATTCCCTTCACCACTATTGATGTGGCCACAACCTGGGAAAGTACTTTCATATTGAAACAAAATGAATGATATGGTCAGTCCACAGGAATGTTCTGATAATAGTCTGCAGACAAAAACAGTGCCATTGAGTATTCTATACCTGCCCTGAATATCTATGATGATTTAGATAACAAATCATTTTGTCTTCATTTTGCATGAAGAAATAATATTAATTTATTCTAAATAAATTAGAAAAGTGGACCTGGGGACTGGTAAATAATTTAAAAATTGAAAAAATATACCATAAAATTATAGGAAACAGCTTTCCATATTGTGTCTTTTATCAGTCATATTGGGTAAATCTGACATTATATGGTTTATCCCAAATGGTTACTATTATTTCTACATTGATTTGGCTGGAAACAGCCTTGGAAAATATGAAATTACTTGTAAACCCATTAACAACCAGATGGTTGGGAAAGGTCATGAATGAGATGGGAAAAAAGTAGCCTGTTGCATGATCCAAACCATAAATATGGGACCTCTCAACAGACACCCTAATAAGTAGTTGAAAAGAGGAGAAGACAGTATGATGGAGGTAAAGAAAAAAAATCTCAATTAATGTTGAAACGATTCCTGAATGTGTATCCATATCTTTCATTCTAAAATAAAAGAAAATACTGCCACAAAACTGTAGTTAGATCTTTGTTTTATACTTATCCAAGCTTATATAAACAAAATGTTCCCACATTTTTTATATGTCTCTTTTGAATAAATTCACAGAGGCAATTTTTTAAGTCATTATAACAATAATTTTTTTTCATTCTTTGTTTCCAGGGTACTCAGGCACAACACACAGCCTGAGCTGTTTGTTTTGTTTTAACTCAGTCTGCATTCACTTTGTCACTGTTAAAACACTGATAAAAAAGACAATAGATTTATTCAATGAGAGCAGGTGGTGTTTCAGATCAGACACAATCCTGTGCCCCAGAAATGTCCTCATTCCACTGAAGCCTTGTTGTACAGACTTGTAATTCCTTAACTGGTAAAATGGACAACAGCCCTCATGAGTCATGCAGGGCAATAACCTCTAAGCACTGTATTTGAATCTGGGAGAAGCATTGCAGGGTTTTCCAGCTGCTGGAAAGCTTGTGAACATAAATGTGTATAAGCTGATGGCAATAATGTGATGTATTTGGTCACATATATAGGCTGAAAGGTCAGTTCCTAAGTGTTATGAGATTTAATGTCTTGTTAAATGGAAGTGATGGGGCCCACTCCTTTGTTTTGATAATGGGATTTTTGATCCACAGCATGGATGTGCTCTTTGAAGAGCAGACAGTCAAAAAATACCACAGGGCTGATGGATCCTTCAACCTATTCTTATATAGACATTGATTCTGTTCTCCAAGATTTCCTCCAGCCCTGGGAGTACCAGAGTACTACTTCTATTAAAAAATAATTGTGTAAGAACTTATCTAGATGCAGAAGTCTTTTCTACAATATTGACCCAAATATTCTGTGTTGCTACTGCTATGTTCCATTGCTTGTTCTTTCTCTCTAAGAGTAACCAAAAGTCAAATCATAGTCTGATACCTGCATGCTTTCTGAATCTCAGAAATTCATTCATTTTATTTGCTAAAAAATACCCAAACTAATAGAAGAGAAAAAAAAAATCAAAACATGAAGAAATGAGTATTTCTTACAATTCTATGTATTGCTTGCAAATGTTAAGTTGTTGTTCTTCTGTAAAAGCATCTGTGACTGGTTAGAGGAAAGGACTCTTCACACAAATGCTGGACAACTACAATGTCTATTTTTGAGTCTCCTGTGTTGTGTTCATACTCAAAGGAAGTAGAAGTTTCTTGAAGTTGTGAAGTTGTGTTTGTCATTTTTTATATTGCATCCCACTGCTTGATATCCCAGATAAGGAGTGGGCCCAACTGGAAGTAAAAATCAAAGCTATCTAAACAGTTCTGACAATTTGTCCAGCATTCATCATTCATATCTACACAGAAATTTGAAACAAACTTGAATATCTAAAGGCTTTGTGTTTAATAAAACTGTAGATTAAAGGCAGCAGCACTACCAGAGGCTCCAGCCTCTTGCCTGTTTCCAGCAGGCAGCGTGCCATAGTGTTTGAAAATGTTAAGGAGGCATATTACATTATCACAGTGATGTTGCAAGATTCTGTATTATTCATCTGGCAGTAAGAGAGCTACTATGAGCTGTAAATATAAAATCCAGCACTCTAAGCCATCCATGTGACTATGTACAAACTCATTTTTGTAACTCTAGCTCAGATTTAGCTAACATTGCAATCTGGCATTCCAAGTGTGGCATACACACTGTACCACTGTCAGGAGAACATCTCAGCAATCATCTCAGCTTTTCTGTGCTCTGGGCACAAAGCTGGCTTGATAGAACCAGAAATCTGAGCAGAAAACCACTTTTGCATTTTACAAATGCATGGTCAATCTCACTTAAGATTCTCCTGGAGTCCTGTCAGCTGGTCTGGCCTACAGAGAGAGAGGTGGATTGCAATACTTTATGGACAAGGGTAATGGCTTATGATACTCCCATGGGTGAATTCTGCTCTGTATTTGTACCACCCCCCTGACTCTTCACCTGAGCATCACATTATTTCGTGCCATGGGTGAGTGTGGTTTCTCTAACAGCTGTGACATCAGGGAAGAAGTGTTATCTGTGTCTTATGTATGGGGACTGGGACACTGTTTTGCACTATGTCTAAGTCAGATGTGATGCCATCCTTGTGTTGATCACATGAATATTCTTTCAGATATTAAGAAATATAAATGAGCAGTGCCTACATCTACAAAGCCAGTTAAACTGCTCAACTTTTTTTAAAGAATACTGATGATTTATTGTAGCAAACAGTATCATGTCTCCTTCCACCATTTCTCTCAGCTGCTTATCTCACAAGAAAAATAATACCATGGCTATTTTGTGTTAACTGTGGAACACTTTTTGGGAGAAGCATGTTCAAATCATCAGTAATGTCAGTAGTGATTAAGCAGAGCACTATGCTACACCCTTTAATGACAGTTAGCTGCATCTTCCTAGATTAGTAAGCTTTTCTTTAAAGAGTTTATTCTTCTTTATGTGAAAACATTGCAAGATGCACATTACCCTACCTTGCACATTACAATCCCTTGAATCAAAGTTTTTTTCAATACTGTTTCATTTGGACTGCAGATACAGCCATTGAGTATCCACTCAGTATATACTATACTATACAAAGAAAAAAAAAAACAAGATGTGAAACTGAAAATTTACTGAAAATTAAAGGTAAGCTCTCTTCAGAGGGTAAAACTCTTGTGACTTAAAAAAAAATAAAGAAAATACATGGATTTAGCATCATATTACCACTCCTTTTTACAATTCACTGAGAGCAGAGTAGATATGCTTCATGCACCAAGAAAGCACTGCAAACAATAATAAAACCCCCATCATTTCCTTATGCTCATAAATGTTCCCTCTGAAGTGTAATAATATGTGGTGTTAACATATATTGTAATTCCTTGCCGGTAGTTTTTCTTAATGATGATCTTAATGAAAACTGAGTAGCTTATTTAGCAGACAAACATCAAATATTAGTTCAGAAGAATTCTCTAGGCCCTGTGTGCACACAGTGTGGACTTAATCTCTGTCTTTAAACAATATTTCTCTGTGTGTTTGGCTCAGTTAATCAGGTTTCTGTCTTTGTGTGCATTAGGGTTACCAATCTCAATTTAATGAGAAAATGCTAAAAAATGCTCTGGTGTAGCTAAATGAAATTATTAGAGAAATAGAAAAAAACAAGCTGTCCTATCTTACTTTGTGTCCCTGTTTTGTTTACTTCAAGAAACAGGACACATTTGGTAACTGTGTCAGTGCCTGGAGGGCTCTTTCATCCTGTGGTTCAGGTGAAGGCAGCGTTTTTTACCTCCATTTCTACACCTAATGGGAAACAAATGAGGGTGCCCATTAGGCCCTACAACTGAGGCTAGAAGCTCAAGAAAACTTTATAGGGAAAGATAATCTCCCTCATCTTCATTTGTTCCCATGTAGTTCATCCTGTGCCAACTATTTTACCTTTCCTGGATCACAGGACAAAGGTGTAAGTGACCTCCTAGGTGACCTGTTCTTCTGCAGATGGACAACCACTTCCATCTGTGCACAAATACAGCCAGGTTTGGACTTAAATGGAGCTTTGAAGCTTCCTTCAAAAAACTTTTCCTTGATGCCCAATAAATCTTTCTTACAATATAACTGACAAAATAACCTGAAAACATGTAAATGGAAATTGCAGACTCCTGTCCCCACAACCTTCTGCATTTCTACATATTATTTCCTTATTTTTTATCTTTCTTTTTCCATTTTTTCCAAATCAAACATTCCTTTATGACTCCTCTGAAGCCAGGCCCCACTGAAGAAGTTCACACAGCCTCACAGCGAGGAATGTTCCAGCAGTAACAAGGGGAGTCTTCTCCTGCTACTTGCAACAGAAAAGAAGTGGGAACAAAGAAATAAGCCCCCTTGTAAGGCCCTTGATAATGACAGATGAGTGTAGGAGAGCTGTCAGAACCTGCTGAGGGAGCAATATATACATATAAATATAAATATATGTGTTTATCCAGTCTACAAGACACTCCAGGCAGCTTCCTGTTTCATCATAAAACTATTTTCATAACCATAACTGTTGACAGTCTTCATAACTTGAAATTCACAGCTCTGCTTAGAGTTCAACACCTGTGACTCTACCAAGCAATCCAGATTTCCAGAAATTTCCAGAGTTCTCTAGAGTTTTCTGGAGTTCTCCTGAGTTATGTGATGCTGATTGCCTTCACGTTGGAAAACATTTTCCTGGATTACAGCTTAAAATCCACTATCAAGGATCTAAATGTTTTCCTTCACCATGCAGATATGAGGGATTTTTCATTAGAGAGATTTACTGATCAGATGTACATTGCAGCTCTGAGGCACTGCTTCCCTCAACACTTTTATTACAGAGTCAGCTTAGGAAATGGCTGGGGTAAAATGGGTATTTAAGAACAATCTTAGCTCCCAGCTGCAATTTTTGTGATTTCAGGACCTCACTCAAAATGTCATGAGAAAACCCAGCAAAAGGGTCAGAAATGCCAAGCAGAGGTGACAGGGAGGTGTGAAGTCAGAACTGTGGAGAAAGGGCTCAAGCACCCTTTAATAGGAGTGCAGAGCCCCAATACCCTGTGCCACTTTTGATCATGTAGAATTGTGCTCCCACTGGCCTCCGTTTGTGGTGCTGTCACAGTTTCCTTGAAGAGTTCAGATGAGCCTTAAAGTTCAGCTCAAAATGTAATGAAAAATGAGGGAGGCAATGCCAGATGTGCACCATGTCTATGCCTGAGGCAGGCAGGAGATAGAAGAGATGATACATTTCTGACCACTGAACACTGCAGTTACATTTCTCATCATTTCTCAGCCTTTGAACATTATCAGAAGCCTCAGCAAAAGTCATCTGCCCAATTTTTAATTGTTTATTTCTTACCTATTAAAGCTGGCCAAATGGCTTAAGAAAGGATTTGCAAATAGGTTAAAAATTTAGTACTATTTACAGTTTGATACTCAAACCATCTGACTGCCATTGACACTGTGGAGACATTCATAGGTATAAACTCTTCTTGAATTTTACAATGAGTGATTGTAATGGGAATTTGTAGTGGAGAACTTCAGTCTGAGAAGTAGAAATACCATCATGATTCCCATGTGAACAGTTGCACAGTATGCAAAAAGAGTATCCCACAAATGAAAGGAAAATTTTCAGCTATTTGGTTGGTACTTTCAAGGCTCATATTTGGCTCAAAAATGAGGATGAAATGAGCAAAATGAAATCACTTTCAAAAAGAAGATAAATATTTTTAAAATTTTAAGGAATTTCCTTATTATATTATAGTTCACACAATTATATTTTGGACCAACACTGCAAGCAAAAGGAATGAAACAAATACAAGCTGTTGTTTCATTTTTAAACAAAGAGTTGATACATGGACTTTCTATTTTATTCCACATGTAGGTCTCCAAATGACATTATTTTCAGAGATACAGAGCATTGCAAAACTCATGAGAGATCAACTCAGTTCAGTTTGGTCAGAATGCAATCCCCACTGTCTTTTTTCTCATTCATTGTTAAATTCTCAACTAATTGAGTTGATGTTTTTACACCGGTATGAGATGCTAGAAATAATTTCAGATGGAAATATCTACTGGAGTCATAATAAAAATCTGCAGGAAAACAGGAACTAAGTACCTCCTTAAAAATACTTAAGAACAAGATCTTGATCTTAAAATTTCATCTATGTGAGTTTACATGTACTGAATGTTGTGAATCACTTAAAAAATATTTCCCCCTTGGTTCTGGCCCTAAGGTTGAATGATTCTGCCTACAGTAATCTACATTTCACTGTCAAAGGCAGAAAAACTGAAGACGGCTGTTCCTCTCCTTGTTAACTCACATTTTACATATTTTAGTTTGTCTTTGAAGTAACTGTTCTTGGAAACCATTCATTCTTCTGTCCTTTTGGATACCAGGGTTGTCAGAAGGACTGTAAAATAATTCACATAATGAACCCAGTTAAAGTAATCTCGTGGTTACGAAGTGCTGCTGGAGAGGAAGCCTTCACTTTCTGACTCCTGGTCCACACTGTGGAGGTTTTCTCTCACTGCCCCTTCTCTGTGCTCCTGCTCAGGCCGGTTCATTGGAAATCTTTTGCTGGGGTCCATGCCTCACCCATCAACACAGCTCTGCAAAGCAAGCCTGCTGGCCCCTCTCTCTGCCTGCTGTGGAGAGCAGGTGTTGGCAGCTCAGCTCCTAAAACTCTGCAGAGTCCTTGCTTCATTTTCTGACTTTATATGAGAAGAGTTTAGACTAACAAGCCACTTCACAGGAGCCTGGACAAATCCCTTTTCTAAAGGCTCACTACTGTCTGGTTCATAAACACTAATCTATACCAGGCCTGCTCTTACTCATTGTTATAAAAGAGAAATGGGGAAATAACCCAACCCTTTTGCAGTCATTGCCCTCCCTCTATGGTCCCACTCTGACTTGTCCCACCCGTGTTTTTTGTCAGCTTTGGACTGTTGGCAATGGAGATCTGAGGCACTGGCAACATCCTCATCACACAGTGGCTGCTATTTGAACACTGCTTGCAATTGTCAGCCCAAATCCTTTCTTCTGTGTCCCTTACTAACATGAAGTGCGATAAAGTTTCACATGGAAGCAAGTGGAAGTGTTTCTGAGCATGACAGGATGAGCAGTGCCATTGCTGCAGAAAGAGAAATGCAAACCCCCTGCTTGAACCTGTCCAGCCACAGCCAACAGTGACAGGCTATGGACTGTAACTGCAATTCCATGTGTTTGTAAGACTGGGTCAATAGTTAAGGCTCCAGCCTATAGACTAAAACAAACACAGAGCCCAGCTGGCAGACCCCTCTAATGATCTCACTAAGAGGCTGAAGGTTGATCTGGTGGTGGGATCATATAATCACCTTTCATACAGAGGTCATGCCCCAGGATGGATGAAATCCAAGTGCTGTCAGGAGCTTCAACTAAATAAATCACAGCAGTTGCTTCCCCACGATGTTACAGCTCATGTGCCGGTTCCTTTGCAGTGCTTTTTGAAAGGTTAAATGAACCCTAGCCTTTGCAGCAAAATAGCTGATACAGATATAAATATAGATATAGATATAGATGATATAACTGCTCTCTGTGATCTGTGGGAAAAACCTATGTTCCCCATAGAGCATGAGGAATCCCTTTTCCCTTCTCCTTGAAGTGAGCGTGTCCAGGGCACGAGGAGAGCTGAGGGTTTCGGTCTGGGCCCCTTTTGCTCTCTGCTGGCAGCCTGCGGGAACAGCAGCATCCCTGCGTGCAGCACCCAGCGGAAAGGACCTTCCCGCTGATGTGGAACGACTCTGGCAGTGTGTACTCCTGACAGAGGTAAGGAGCACGCTAACGCATTTATGTATTCTTTGTCTCTCTGTATGAACTCGTACTGGTAGGTTACATTTAGAGGAAAAAAAGTTAATGTGTGGTGAAAAAGGACCACCTTTGAGTGGCTATGTACATGCATGTCTGCCTTGTAATTTAATGTAAAATTTAGGTTAATGAATTGCAAGGAAGGAAAATACTTTGGAAAATGCTGCCTGCATTAGAAACAGTCAATTAGAAATGATCTTGAAATCAGGTGTATCTCTTAACTTATGAGCACCCAAATGAAAAGATTAAAAAAGAAAAATTATTTTAATCATGAAAGTAAAAGCCTACATTTTTGTTGACAGATGAATAGGACCACATGAAGCAATTACCTTTCCCACAGCAGCAGCTGAACACCTGGTAATGGGGTGTGTGAACACAGCTACAATCTCCACCCCATAGTCCAGCTGCAGCTTCTGTGCAGGGCTGTAACTCCCAAACACCAGACAAGCATAAGGGGTGTTTGAGTTTAACTTGGGAAGAAAATTGCAAGCAGAGGCATTTAGTCATAAAGGAAATGAATCCTTGGGGGAAAAAAAAAAAAAAAAAAAAAAAGGGATGGGTTTTAGGAAGGGATATAGCCACATAAAAGACATGGTGCATTTGCTTGGCAGAAAAACCCTAACCATACTACACCTTCAAACAAGAAGGGTAAGGAGGTATTTCACTGAATTCACCTGGAGGCTGTGCTGCTTCAGCAGCTTCACTGGGTACCACACACTGGCTCCTGGTCAGATGGTGCATCCAACATTGTGTGGCTTCTTGGTCACCTCCACCCTGTGTCAGCCCATGTTGGCGGCCAGGAGAGGATGGTTCTGTGGTATTTGAAGTGGCTTTATTACCCAAAGTGAAACATAACTGGACATCAAAGTGGATGGCAGGACAAAATTATTTTCCCGTGGATTCCTAATTTTGAATTCTGGATGACGACATTAGACAGGACATCTATAGCACATGGTATTGACTGTCACCTACCTGTAAGGCAGACACCCCTGGCATATATCAGGGGCAGAGACAGGTGATAAAATCCTTTATCTTCTCCCTTCCATATGAAAATATGTGTATCAAAATAATTTTCTTCAGCAGAAAGTCATACAGTTGTGCCTCTCTTCCTGCTGATAAAACACTTCTGTAAACAGACATGAAATCAGCTACACCACAGTAGGACAAGGAAATGAGGAAAGAGAAAAGGGCTGACTGCTGGAGTGGGAAAGATTGCTTTGTCCCCAGTAAGGCAAGAAAAGACTCAGTAGAGAAGTTTGATTCATCTCACCCTTCTCTACTTTTCAACATGCTGAGTTGCAACACAAGACACAGACACTAGGTAAGCAAACCCAGTGCCCAGTGGTAGTTTTCTAGTGGTACTTTAGAGGGTCTTGTATATCTTACCCAACCTCTGGCTGCTAGTCCCAAAGTTCCTGGAGATGCTGTGCCAGAGTGGACAGCTTCCAAGCAAATCTTCTGGGTACCTTCACAGTCATAGTCATGCTTGTATCTGGACATCTGGTTTTCAACTTAGGCATGAACCGCAGTTTTTGTGCCCAGAATCAGATACCCCAAGGTAGCTGGTATGATGCTGAAGATCTTGCTTAGGCCAAAGATACTGTGGATCATTGCACACAAAATCTGATTCAGTGAGAACCTTTAGGGACAGGGAACCAGAACTTGTCAGGTCACAGCCTTCCTCCTACCTGTCCCCACCTTCACTGATGATGTACAAGTCCCAAATCCTGGCTGAGCTGCCCTGGAAATCCTGTCCTGCTGGGATTAGTGAAGTAGAAAGGGTGGCAAGCTGAGATCTTGCTATGATTGACCAGCCAAAATGGCAAATGCTTTTTGGGAGGAGATGCTGAAGGTGGGTGTTTTCGGTGTAGAGACACATCAACACACTATTACCCATCATGTCCTCACCTGTGGTCATGTTTTTAACATCTGTGGCTTGTTTGCACATCTGAACACCATTGTACAGCAAACTCTATACCTCAAAATTGAGGGAATTTTTTTCCCCTGTGGTTCCTAACATCCTCCTTTCATTTAATTTCACTGCTTCCCTGCAGTGATTAAAATAAGCTTCAAGGAAAACTGTAGTAAAGAGTAAAGTTTTCCATTTATAAGGAAACAGGTAAGTTTCTCCTTCAAACACAGAGGCATGGGCTTGTTCTTGAAAAGCAGGCAGGATTTTTTGCAGTTCTGCCTGGCACATTGTCAAAGGCTTGTGTTTTCTGACAGTGAATGCACACGGTGCTCTGCATAATAGTGACTGTGCATCATATCTTGAGTATTCACCAGGAAAAGCCCTGAAAATACAGTGTCTGTCCCCATTGCTGCTGTAACAGAACTCTATGAAACTAAAGGTGAGAGCAAATAAAACAGACCTCAACTTCCAGGGTAAGCTGAAAACCACACAATGAACATGCTAATTGATACAAGTTTTTGACAATGTTTCTGTATTTCTAGTATTTGGGAATTATCTTCTTCAGGACTTTGTGTTGGTCAAAGATTGGGAAACATCAGAAAACACAGTCATTGATGGTGCACATGCAGAAAACTGGCACCATTAGTACTGTTAGGCAAATTCTTTAGGGCAAATTAGAGCAATATTCCCCATTCTAGTAAGTAGCTGAATTTGGCAATGGGTCTCCTGTTGTTTGCTATGGGTGCCTTTCCCTGTCTTTAAGATGGAGAACTAAGTTGTCTGTGCCTATTTCTTCCTTCACTTCCATTGGAGTTAAATCCTTCACCACAGTGTGAAGTATTATAACCTACTTCATTTTCCTCTGCTTCTTAGCCCAAGACATCCCTGGGGTACCATTAAGGTGCCAGCTCCAACTGAAGGAGTTTTTGGCATCCTTCATTGAATAAAAGCACTGAAATGGCAATCAGAATGAAGAAAAGTGAAATGGACACAGTTATCACAGTAATTTTTTTTTTTGGGGGGTGGTGGGGGGGTGGATCTGAATCTTGTAATATTCTCCTATAGACCAGAATAACAAGCCCTTTGATAAGGAAAATGGGGGAACTCTGACATCAGCATAGGATTGAACCTCTCACTCTTGCAAGGAATTGCTGCAATTTCCTACAGCTGAAGTATTTACCAGTAGTGAACTCATTACAGCATGTTGTTTAAAAAGAGTCTTTTCCCTGGAAAATTCAGCCTCAAGTTGTCAAATGGGTCTCACTTGAAAAGAAAGAGGAGAAACAAAGAAGAAAGCACCAAGCAATTGCAAACCCCTTTGAGTCAGAAGTGCTGAATTTTTGCATTTGACACTTCATCTCAGCAAAACTAACCCAATTTGATATTTCATCTAAACAACATTAAACCAATCTTAAAAAAAGCCCACAAAAACAAACATACAAAAAACTTCAACCAAAATTAAGTAAAAGAGTTAAACAATCTGACAATGAGAGAAAACTTAACATTCCAGATTATAAGAAACATTAAAGCTTGAGCCAAAACATATTTTTTCACTTTGTTCATTTCCTTAAAAATCTTGGACAAATTTAGTTTTGGTTTGTCCAAAACCAAATTTCTTTTGTCTCTAAAAAACCCATTACTTATTGACCTAACTAATTACATTAGTTTCCTTTTAAAAGAAAGGCTAAATCTTGTATTTTTGGATCAGTTCCCAAATGATAGTAGGTGATGGCAGAGAGAGGAGAGGATCCTGCAGGAGATTTTGAACCAATTAATCTATATTTGTAATATAATCCGAGGTGCCATTAGACCACCCACAAGCAGATAACAGCAATATTTTAGGGGAGCTGTTGAACAGGACTTTTATATTGAATAACAGGGTTACGTAGCACACATATTTCTTCGATTATGCTAGTTTTAAATTTCTATTTTCTTCTGTTACTAAGTATTGCAGTGTTGGTTCTCCCAATAATAATAATAATAATAATAATAATAATAATAATAATAATAATAATAATAATAATAATAACAGTTCCTACAGAAGAGATTATTCTGTACCTATTTTGGGGGAAGATATACTTTTAGCCATCTAGATATGGTTGTTCATATCTAAAGCTGAAAGTTAATCTCCCTGCCAGTCTGCAAGTCTGTAACAAATGAACAAAGTTTCTGTGGTTGACTCTGAATTCCTACTGGAAAATGTGCAACAGAGAGAACGATGATTTCATTAGAGATCCAGGGGTCTGTCAGTTTCTATTCAAGTTGGAATGATAATGGAAACTGCCAGAATCATCCTGGAAATCAATGGAAATTTGGATACAGATTGAACAAAAAGCTGTTTGGGGGGCACCAAACAGGTGTAAATTTTGTTTGAAAGTTTGGGGTGCTTCCTGTCTTACTGGACTCTCTTAGCCCCTTGCCACTGCAGAGCAAGTAGAAATCTGACAAATCCTTACACTGTGGCTGACTTACAGGACACAGAAAGGACTGTTTCAGGGCAGCTTGGTAATACTTAATTAAAAGAAGATGTGGCAGCATTTTAACATGCATAATTATTTCTACATCGGATCTCCCCTCTTCAGGTAAGCATTTAATTTTCACAATCAGTATTTTCTGAGAAATGATCCTAAGTCTTTTCTAATATCCATGAAGCAGGGTTGAAACCTCTGTTTATTTAAGCTGTGTATAATGTAGACGCATCTTTTTAACCTGCCTATTATTATGTTAACACCATAAGCATCTTGGGTACCTCACAGCTTTTTCACTTTTGTTTTGTAAGAAAAAAAAAAAAAAAACAAAGGAAGAAATCAGAAAATTCTACAAAATGCTTGGAAGCAAGTGTGTGATGGCACAGCAGGGCCCCCTCTGAGGTCGTCTTGGGAACTTTCTGTGTTCATAATCACTTCCTACTGTGCCTGCGGCCACTCTGTCAGCCAGCACTGGGCAGCTGGTGGGCGAACAGGCCCTGACTCCGCTTCCTCTGGCATCCCCTGGGATGGTGGGGTGTTCCCGGGATGCTCCACGGCAGCAGCAGAGGGTGGGACAGCAGCCCTGCACAAACCACTGCCTGCCTCTGCCTCATTCTCTCGGCGTCCCCGTCACCAGCAGCCTTCGTCACTCCTGTTTTTTCAGCCTCCTGCAACCAATTTGTGGATGGTGCTCAGGGTAACGGGAGATGGAGAGGTTTTCTGCTTCAAAACAGAGCGGTTGATGGTGCTCTCTAGCTAAGTCTGTCTCCTTGATTTCCTGGAGAGGATCTGCCCAGTGAAGTGGCTTACATTAATCTCATTTACAGAATGAGTGGCATTTAAATGCCAGCTTGTCTTCCATGCAAGTGTCTCAGTGAGCTCAGACGTGCAGGCACACTGCAAAAAGTACCAGAAGCAATTTTAGATGGGGTACTCAGCTGATACCTGTGCAGATGATAACCAGCAACTCTTTCTTACTGGTATCTTGCCTATGTGATCTAAAATATCTCATCAAAACTACACTTCATTGACATTGTATTCTTGGTCTACTGGGTCAAGCAAAAAGAGCACTCTACCATTAACTGGGCACCACCCTTCTGTAGTTTTGTATCTTTCCATTTATGTTACAAACCACTCGTATGGAAGTATTTACATTACCTCAGTCCATAACTTATAGAAATACATTTGTTGGCAACAAACATCAACCATCTATCCATGAAAAGCAGTTTTCCAGACATTGGCCACTTCCTTCCACAGGACCTTGTTTTCTGTGGAGAAAAAAGAGGGGGAAATTCATCTAAATTGTGGATGCTGTTAGTGAGATCCTTATTTCTGATTTAGTCACCTCAGATTCCCTTTGTATCCAGTGGAAATCATCAATATAGTCACCATAATTTGTGCTCAGGAGGTTCATTTGCTCCTGAAATGACCATCAGCCTTTGCAAAATACTTCAGGCTGGATTGATGTGCCACAGCCAATGGTTCAACAAGGTTCAACAAAACAAGGCTCAACAAGGCTGAGTGTCAGGTCTTGCACTTAAGCCACAACAATCCCCTGCAGTGCTACTGGCTGGGGGGAGAGCTGCCCACTGGCAAAGGACCTGGGGTTGTTTTCCTGTTCAATCAACAGCAGCTGAACATAAGCCAGTGTGTGCCCAGATGGCCAACAAGGCCAATGGCATCCTGGCCTAGATCAGATACAGTGTGGCCAGCAGGGCCAGGGCAGGGATTGTCCCCCTGTACTCAGCACTGGTGAGGCCACACCTCAAGTGCTGTGTCCAGCTCTGACCCCCTCAACTTGAAAAAAATTGAAAAATTGAGGGGCTAGAGTGTGTCCAGAGAAGGGGAACAGAGCTGATGAAGGGACTGGAGCACAACTCAGATGAGGAGCACCTGAGGGAGCTGGGGCTGTTAAGCTTGGGGAAAAGGAGGCTCAGGGGTGACATTATTGCTGTCTACAACTCCCTGAAAGGAGGCTGCAGCCAGGTGGGGATCAATTCTCTCAGGCTACCAGTGATGGAACAAGAGGAAGTGGCCTCAGGATGTGCCATGGGAGGTTCATTTTGGACATCAGGAGGAATTTCATCACTGAAAGGATTATCAAGCATTGGAATGGACTGCCAGGGAGGGGATGGAGTCACCATCCCTGGAAGTGTTCAAGAAATGACGACATGGCATTTAGTGGTCTGATCTAGTTGACAAGTTGGTGATTGGTAAAATGTTGGCTTTTTCAACCTAAATGCTTCCATGCTTCTGTGATTCTGTGATCTTACTGGGTGGACCTACATTGTCTGGAGAGTGAGTCATGACAACTGGTTCATGAGTAGACACCCAAAATTGAGCAACATGGTTCCCATTTCTAATTCCTGCCTAGAAGCTTACTTAGCATTGAGATCAGCATAATTAAACATGAGGTACTTGCTGTACTGTTCTATGCTCTATTCTGAGGAGCTGGACTTGTATTTTTGACTTCAGGCACAGGATCGGCTCCACCATGGGACTGACTCACACACGTATATAAAGGTCAGACATCTGTGTAAAAGTAGGTATGGGGTAAAATTCTTACTAGACAATAACTGCTTTTTGGTTTTGAGAAAACCAGTATGAAAAGGTGAATGTTGAGATTTTACATCATGTTACTGTATCATTTCTGTCTCATGGGCTATAGATCTGGGTTAAGAAATTAGAAGAATGGCTCTATTCTGCTAATTTCTCAAGCACTTGTTACAAAGTTGTCAAAATCATTAAACCTCATCATAGCTGGAGAAGGGAATCAGTTTTCACTCCATACTATCAGTTTAAAAACGCTAGGTGAGGGTCTGTTCTCTTACTCCTGCATACTCAGAAGGAGCTCTCTTGGTTTTGATTAGAATATCCAAATGAAGAAAATAATAAAGAAAGCAAGAAAAAAAATGAAATAAACTGCAGCTGGTACCAGTTTCAGGGAAAATGTACATCTGAACTTTGAGGAGCAATTCATCTTGAGACAAAACCTGCCCCTGAACTTTTCTGACATCCTTCTAAATATCTTGAAATCCTTATAGAAATGCTTTATTTACCTGCTGAACAAGCTGTGATATGTATTTTATTTTTACCTGTGCCTGGTGGGGTCTGTCCTGTCTTACAGCTTGGGGATGATCTAGAGATGTCAAACATTCCTTTGAGGCTCAGTATCTTGGGATAGAGCTTCAAACTGGACAACTTTGACTTCTTCATGAACCTTTCAATTTATCTTACAAATGTCAGGGTGTATACTGTTCCTTTGTTTTGAGAGCCTTAGAGTAGGTGCAAACTATGTGTGCAGGGTATTTCTTTGGCATCTGATCCTTTCTTCTTATTATTTCTATATCTGTTGTTTTTCTCCTGACCTTTTTATATGCAAATATCACACATGCACCAGAGAAAATAAGTGCAGCAAGACTGGAATGTAGTGGAGTCCTTGTGGATGCTCCTATCCAGAGATTCAGTGGTTTTCATGTCTCCCAGGTTTGCAGCAGTTGGATTTGAGTGGCAGCCTTGCTCTCAGACCCTGACTCTCCCATGGCTGTGAAGCTAACTCTCTCCATATGTTCAGGCATTTCCTGAGATGGAGCTAGTCAGTGCTTGATCATGGATGAGAGTCTGGCATCCAGCTCAATGAAGCTCTTTGTTTAAACCCCATTTATTGACAGAGAACACCAAGCACTCCTTCCTCCTTATCAATGGAGTGATTTAAATACTCCAAACATTGAGCATGAGGTATTGCCTTCCCCTACCCCCTTTGGCATTAAATGGTTGTTAAAGTACAAAATGGGAAAGCAACAGAAGTTATTGGTCTCAATAGTGTTAAGGCAAGATATGGTTCCCTGCACAGGAAATGTCACATTTAATACAAAACAAGTTTCAGACTCATAGAGTTGCCAAATTATTTGAAGTGATTTGTGTTTCATATATTCAACTACTACCCTAAATCAGTGCCAGACAGATAAAGGGAGGCATAATTCTAAATGCAGATGAGCTGTAAACAGACACCATGTCTGGAAGGAGTGTTACACTCAGTTGTGATAACTTAGACTGTTTCCTACAGGTTACCAGAATTCAATATTAAAGAAGAAATAAAAATAGTAACCTTGATTACTCCCCTTGGACAGAGTTAAGGAGTAGAGAGACATCTCTTGATCCACCCTACTGTAACGTCTGACACAGTATAGGCTAGAAATAATTTGTATCCCACCCACAAGACTAATAAAAAAAAAGAAGGAAATCTGACTCAGAGATGTGTCACTGTGTCAACAAGCTTCAATAGAAATGTATCTCATGTATGTCCTGTCTGTGACTTGAGCTTCAACCCAATCTAAAGACACTTGATGTATAATACATCCTTAAGGTGATTTGGAAGGTTTGGGAAAATTGCAGAAGTAGCTGTAAGCCAGTAAAGGTTGAAAATTCACAATCACAGTGATAGAAGAGCAATGTGGTTCAAATAATAAAAGCAAAAAGTGGCAGTTCACTTCAAAAATGAATATTTTAAACTATCCTTATAGTAATTTTTTCCCCTCCTCTTTCTTTCTGGTTAACTATTCTCCCGTTCTGAGGTACAGGGAAGGTATTAAGGGACTTTGGTTAATACAGGAATAAAATAGCTTTCTTTCATGACTGTGGCAAGTATGAAGCAATATTGCAGTCTGAAATGCTATCAGTAGCTAGAATCACAGAATGGTTGAGGTTGGAAAGGACCTCTGGAAATCTTCTGGCCCAGCACCCCTGTTCCAGAAGAGCCACCTACAGCCAGTTATTCAGCTTTATGTCTATTCAGCTTTTGAGTATAGACAAAAGCTGCTTAACCAAGGATGGAAACTCCTCTGATTCTCTGGGCAATGTGCTCCAGTGCTCCATCACCCTCACAATGAGGGTTATATATTTTGATTTGAGGAGAAGTACACTTAAAGGAGCTAAGAAAAGTTAGAAGTGATTGCACTTCTGTCCAGGAACTGTACCGGTCCCTCCACCCCCAAAATTTAAAAATTATCTCACATTATAAAGAGCATGTTGCAATGCAAGAAAATCATTGTGATCAGTGGATTCACATTTTAATGGTTATGCAAGTCATACTTCAACAATTTGTACCCGTTTTCCTGCCTGTGAAAACCCAAATGAACAAACAAACAAACATTTCTAAGCTCCCTCAAGAGTCTCAATCCAATATTTTAAGAAAGACTTTCTGTCAGACTTTAACATTTTGAATGGAGATCTGGTATGGCATGATTTTTATCATTAAGGTACAAGGCAGGAAAGACAATCATGCAGAAACTGTGTGAACTGAAGCTTGCAGATAACAAGACCTTTTCACCAAGCCAGCTAGCTGGTGTTAAATTTCATTGGCTCATATTCAGGCAGTCACAGTTGGAGTTGCTTCCCCACATTTGTAGTTTGCAAAATGTGTCTCTTAGTACTGGCAACTCCATTCCTGCATATGGGAGGATAAATTTTTTATCCTAGAGTCAACTGCTGTAATTGTTTGATGGAAATCATAGGACCCCTCTGAAGGCCCAAATGTATCTTTCCAAATTATTGTGCATAAGGTGAGCTGTCAGGATTTCCAGCAGTTGCTTTGGAATTTGCTCAGAGCCTCTCCAGTGCTGAGACAATACAGCACAGGTCCTGTCAGCTGCAGGACTTGCAGCAGCAGAGGTCTGGCCTCATGTCTCCATTTCAGGAGAACAGAAAATCCTTAGCAGCAGGGCATAGTGGAAGTAAGATGAGCACTGGTCCAGTTTTCCTTGAGGGCTGTGCAGCAGCTCTGTCACAAAGGCAGTGACATGCCCAATGTCCAGCATGAAGGAGACGGGCAATGCATCAACCCTAACTTATGCTTAGTCCATGCCAAGATGAAGATGCTTTCAGTCATGTCTCTGACCCCACTTTGCAGGTTTGCATCTTCTCAGTGCTGAGACTTCAGCCCGTGGGAATCTTCCAGGCAAAGGATATTTCACAGAATGTCCCCTCATTTTTCCCTCATTTTCCCCTCGTTTTTCTGGCCCGCTGTAAAGGCACACTTAGCCAATATTATACAAGTCACATGGTATCAAAAGGACATGCCTTCAAAAAATGGCCACAGCTCCCCTGTGATTGATATGACAGGAGGGAAACAAGGTAATTAACAGTGTGGGGATTATGAAGGCTTTTCACTGACAAACAGATGCTGTGGGTGATGTTCAGGAAAATGAATTATTTAGGATTAGGAAACTGGGAAAATGTGAACAGATCCTGTATCAAATTCAGCTTTCATAAAGTGGCTTTTGTGGTTATATGAACTTATTCCATTTGTCTTTTTGACCAGAAGCTGCTTGGGCTCTAAACTTTCTAGTTTCTGTGCTCATACAATGCTAGTCACTCTCTACATCTGACATGGGGGTCAGGAGTACTTTGCCTCTGGGGTCCTGCTCTGTGGGGTGATGACACGCTATCTCTCCCCACAGCTTGGTTTTTGGTAGCTACAGTAACTTGGGCAGGAGGCAGCTGCAGTAAGTTCTCATGTCAGTAGCAGAGCAGGGAGGCCCATCTGTGTAGGATGCACACCCAAGTGTATCTGATACTGTTTTTGAGACTCAGTCCAAACTGGGACCTTTAGGCAATACCAGAACATAAACAGAAAACATGGACAGCACCCTGGCTATAACTACTCTGGCTGATTTGTTAGCTATTTCTGAGATTTTCTTGGAGTTTGTACTTTCAGACAGAAGCTTCAAACTTGTAAACCCCCACCAGCTTCACTTTACACTCCTGAGCCTGCCCACTGCTCTCAGCAGACCATCTTCACTGTACAATAACAAACACCAGGACAGCTGTCCCCAGGATCATGGCCAAAGTAGGAATCCAAGCAGATCTTCTGAATCCAGTACCTTGTGTATGGATGAAAAAGCAATTTGATTAATCCTTCACCAGCTCTTTGCTTTTTCCTTGAACTGCTCCTGTACAAAAACCTTCCTCTTCTGCCTGGAAAAATGTTTCATTAAAGGTGTCAAGTCCAAATGAAGAAAAGGTGCATTCTGAGAGCAAAGATCTTAAGGATGAATTTTGTGAACATTTCCTTTTACTTTTTCTGCTTGAAGTGTTCAAGGGAAAGAAAAGCTCCTTCCTTCCTTCTTTCTTTCTTTCTTTCTTTCTTTCTTTCTTTCTTTCTTTCTTT
>WBNO01032365.1:211218-299507 GCA_013400575.1 Peucedramus taeniatus | reverse complement strand
AGATTTGCGCTTTCTTGAGGGAATCTGAAAACTTAAGTTTTCCAAAAGGGGAGAACTAAGAAAAGCAGCCTGTCATGTTTCTCTGATAGCTGGAATGTCTTGGTTTGCATCTGTTTCCTGCACAAGGAAGCCCAAGAAGCAATGAACTCACCAGGAATAGAAATGTATGTGCTTTCTTTTTATCTTTAAACAGAAACAGCATGGTTACGCCTGCAATCTGAGTCCACATAACCAGTAATTTCTCATTAAAAATACAATTGGAAAATAGTTAAAATGTTCTTGTGAGCATGATTACATCTGTGTTAAATAGGAAGAGTTTAAATCACATTGCTACTGAATCAAGATATGGGTGGGAGTTTTTTTTGGAGTTCCCAGAAATTAAACGTCATAAGGCATGTCTGCTGGCTAGTTCATCCCTGGGACCACATGGCTCTCATGAACTCACATGAATCAGAGTCTACATATGTTGCTGAGGGTGACAAGGCATCTGAGATTACCAAAGCAACTGAGGAAGTTGCAAATTTCTTAGAATAAAATATTTTCCCCCACTCTAAAGCAAATAATTAATTCATTTGAGGATTGCTATGGCTGAGTAGAGAAATAGCTTTTAGGAAGTTCACCTTGCTGAAGAAAATGTTCTTTTCATAAAAGTAAAAAGATAAAGGGAATAGCAAGACCTCCTGATTAGCATGATCTCTGACCAGCATTAGGGAAAATCAGTGATGTGCTTTATTAGTGGAACAAGAATGGTTTTGTTTTCTCTTTGTTCTGAGCTCTGGATAGATAAATGAATGAAATAAGTACAATCTGTAAAGGGTCTTTTGCTCTGCACTTTTTATTCTATCCCGTATCCATGGAACCGACATTCACATTTGTCAGTGCAGCACTGAGCCCTAACATCAAAACATCTTTTATTTTTGACATCTGGCAAGACTCTTTATAAGCTAATGGAGAAACTTTCCTTTTTTGCCCATTTACAATGTATGCAGAGACAGCAATCACAATGAACATACTGGCATTTTTTGCCTAAACTATCCATGGGGAATGAATCTGGTTATGGATTGCTTTTATTCTGCCACATGAGACAAAAATAAACCACTATAAAATGGACACCTTAGTTTTAGCAGATAAGGAGAGTGGTCAAGTTGTTCACATGAAGCTACGAATTTTCAGTAGTCTGAACTGAAATACTTTGTAAATGCCCAATTTGCAGAAGGCATGTGCTCTACCCTATCCCAGCTTGGGCTGTTTCAAAAAGTTACAGACATCTCTTCAAACTACATTTGAAAATCTCATCAGAACATGTTTTGGAGTCTGAAGGCATCCAATGAAGAGCAGCAGGAATGCAGCATGTGTGTGTAACTGTGTTAACTTCATCTGCCAGTATATATAAAAGCAGCTACATTTGAGCTACCTACACTCCGCTGTGTTACTTCTCAATCTGAGTTTGGTGTAGCAGAGGGCAAGTACCAGACATTTCTGAGGATGCTGACATTGTGTAGCAAACCCAAGGTAGAAAGGGAAACCTTTTCTTCTCCCTTTGCTCAAAGTGCAGCAGGTGGAGGCAGAATTGTCCTTATCCAGTCTCTTAGGGGTGATCACAACAACCATTTCATTTTTGTGAGAGATTTGCTTTTCGCCTCTCACCAAGACAAGAACACTAGAATGGCTCAGAATACAGCTATAAACAGTGGTTAAACTTTGATAGCAATGCCTTGTAAGATTTGTAATTATTTTGGATTTATTTTAACAGTATGAACATTGTTTATTCAGCACTATCTAATGTGTAGAATTAAGGCACTTAAGGCTTCAGAGAACAGAAATTTATCTCTAACCTAAGTGGTTAAAATTGTTCTGCTGTGTCTCTGCTGACTTGTTTCAGCAGCAAATTTAGCATGCCCAATGTATGAAGTACAGCAGCTGAGCATCAAATCCAGTCCAGGCTTCTCCTGTGTTCACCAGGCTCCAGGGCTCACTTTGATGTCCTGTCATTAGAATGCTGGAGCGATAGCTCGAGTGCCATTACCTTCAGCTCACCTTTGTTCTGCAGGATAACTTGTATTCTCAGTTAAATCCCTTCCTGTACCAATCTTTATGATAATATATGCAGAACTGCAATGTCATCTGGTTAAGTAGATGCACTGCCTTTTGGGATCACACATATCCTGTTACAAGGGTCACTTGTTCCTCAAATGTTTCTGTCTGAACAGAGAGCTTCACAGCTTCTATGTATACAAAATATTGGACAGCTTTTCCCTGCCCCAAAATTGCTACATGGGAAATTTCTATGAACAAAGGGCTGGAAGACATGGGTTGTTTAAGGCCATGTGCAAGTTAGATTGGACACTTTGCAAGCTTTTGTCTTAGGTCCTGAGACTGCTTAACCTGCTTAGAGAGTTCGCATTGCTTAGTTTTTTCCCAGAAGTAAAATACATCCACTGAATGTTGGCGTTGTCTTTCATTTTCAATGAAGACCAAAAGCAGTTGGCAAAGAGATTCCTCAACTGGCAGGAGGATGCCAGCAGCAATAGTGGAAAGACAAGGCTGGGAATAAGAAGACCACTAGCACAGACATGCTAAGAACAGCACCCCGGTAGGTAGACAAAGCAGCTCTCTGTTTCAGGCCCATGACTGAGGATTTCACTGCAATAATCTGTGTGCCCACAAACACCCTCACAATCTCACCAGTCTGTTTGCAAGCTGCAATTTTCAGATAGCTTTCTGCAGGAGGAGGCATCAAAAGTACAAATCATGCATGGTATTTCCTCTTGAGCACAGGAGAGGAAATAAAGGCAGCCAACATTTTTGAAGGGATGACTAGAGGTAGTACATACATTTTTAAGTAAATAGTGAAGCTACTATGGGTGAGATTGTTGCACATATGAAGAGCAAATTTTAAGAGAAACAAGAAAAAGGAGAGAGAGCAGCAAACCGGAAGTACCTTTGGAGTTATATGATCAAGACAACCAAAGTGGAAGTTTTTAATACAAAACACATTTCCTGTAAGGACACAAGTCTGTTCCTCAAAAATACCAAGCATGCTGCTCACAAGGACAGATGAGAAGATGAATCTGGTGGATAGAAGTAATTAGAGTCTCTAAGATGACAACAAAGCACGTTACTAGGACTGTAAATGAGTTAGGGATTTTCAAAAATCAAAAAGGTGTAAAAGGAAAAAATTAGTCAAGTTGGTATTTGAAACTTTGTGTTTTCAGGTATTGAAAAAGTATTATTATATCAAACATGCTCCATTTTCAGGGTTTACCTTTGACCCTACATCTTTGTATGAATGTTTAGCTTTTTAAAATGGATGAAGATGCAGAAAGATCATATCATATTTGCTAGCTGGTGAGAACTATATTGAACCTGAAAATTGCTGGCCACAACAGCCAGGTAAAGAAGGCCATCTTTCAAGTGATTTGCTTAACCACATGTCCTCCAGCACACTGATCTAATGTATTAATCTCTGTATCTTTGTGAGTGTGTATAGAGCCACTGAAGTATCTAGCCTTTGTAATGATAGATGAAAGAATCTAAATCAGCTACAAATCTTCTCTGGATTTCAGATTTCATTTTTTTCCTTTTCTGAGATCTGAAATGCTGCCTCGGAAACCAAATAATTAATGGACATAGCCAAATTTTGGCAGCAACCCTTTTAAATAACTCAAATTCCAAGAAACTTCTCTTCTTCTAATAGTAAGTGTAATAAAATAAATCCTTATGCTGCATCCATAATCACAGCACTTGACATTTTTCTTCAGTAAGTCAGTACAAGCTAATAACATGCCTGTTTAGATTTTTCTTTAAGACAACGAATCCTGAAGAAAACATACAGAAGTGCAAATTTTACCTCCATGACAAAAGAAAAATTGCTGCTGAACAGTGATTTGGAAGTCATAAAAATGCAATATTCAGAATGTCTGCATCCATTAGTTTGACAGATGTTCTTAAAAACATTCACTTGGTTCTCAAATTGGTATAATTACACTGTCAGTGTTGTGTCCCTGACAAACATTCAGAAACTCTTATGACTTTTCTGATTGCTCTTATGTTTTCTGAATCCAATAGTCATATGTTTATTGCTTGCTCAATTTTAGCCAAAATGTGTAATTCTCACTGCAAATTAGCCTGGGTGTAGCTTGGGATGCAGACTTGCTTTGGTACCCATTACTTGTCTGTTTGTGCTCCTGTGACTCTCTCTCCTGGCAAAAACCCAAAGGGATTCTGAGAATTACACCCTGGGCAGGATGGTAGGACATGTTCTTGGGTCCCAGTGAAGACACTCCTTGGACAGAGAGATGCTGGGTGAAGATGTCTGGGCTGTATTGTTCCTGTGTCTAATGGAGACACCGAGTGTCCCTTCAGCCTGTCATTCAGAGGTTTCTCACCTATTGCACTTTTGGCAACTACCTAGAAGTTGCAAGCTGGACTAGCTGGTGGCTTTGTGCAGTGTCCTCTGTAAGGAGAGCAGCAGGTCTGCCAGCTGTCATGCAGGCAGGATACCTGATGGATTTTGCATTTGCCCATGGAAGAAAGCGATCACCCCTTGGTGGCAGGGCACCTAAAGCCTTCATCCAGGCAAGCTGCAGGTTGGAAAGAAGAGAAAAAGCCTTTGAGGCTTTTTCCTTCAGGAGCTTTATTGAGCTAGCACAATCTGGACTAATTATAGTCCTAAAAAGCAATTACATCCTAAGAATGCCTGGATGTGGTCTGTCTGTGTGTTCATGCACGAGCACACCCTCGTGTATGAGAGAGAAAGACACAACCACCACAACAATCATAACCCCAGAAGCCGCAGGATTGGCACAAAAGGAACTTTTTTGACAACGAATCCATTTTTGTTAAATATTGTGGATTATCTCCTAGGTTCTTTTGGGAATATACAGAAGATTCTTGTGCAGACCTGAGGGAAAATCAGGTCTGATCTGATCTGTTAGCACCTCTGCTGTTAATATAAATATTGGCAAGAGTTATGTAAATACTGGTAGATTCTGGAGGGGCTGTGAGCAATTTAACAGCAAGAAGCTCCTTTTTAAATACAGGAAAATAAAATGCTTAATGTGTCCCAGGATATGCTGTGTGTATGTGAGTGATTACATACAAATGCCATATAATGAGCAACCTGAGAAGATGCTAGTTGCAAATTAATTATTCCTCAATTAAAGTCACAGTAGTGTACTTGCTCTGGTTGGGATTAAAGTTCCTGCTCTGACATTATTCACCTGCTGCTATGGAAACAAACACATTTAATGTAAGAATCAGTAAGTGTGTTTTTCCCAAAGTTATTGTTTTCTTGGGTAAATTAGGCCCAGATCCTCCATTTAGCTCTCTTGTGGCAGCTCTCTGAGCTCAGTGGAGTGGGTTGTGGGTCACTTCACATCAGACCAGCAGCCAGGAGGATGATACACATCACCTTCTTCACTACACATATTTTCTGGTTTTTACAAAATCCACTAAAGCTTGCCAAGAGCGTGTAGAGTCTATCCCAGGCCTCCCCACCCCTGTTATCCCTCTGTCTGTGTTTATCATTTACACTGCACTGAGATTTCTCATCTTAATTTAGAACTGTCTGTGCTTTTTTAAGCTGTTCCTTAATAAGGAGAGTGGGTCACACTGTGAACTTAGGGAGGTGAATGTGCCCTATCCTCTGGGGCTCTCAAAGGTGGGGATTTGGGGTGATATGCAAGAGCCCTTTTCAGAAATTATGGGTGCAGCTGAGCCTTTGTTCTCACCTAGTCTTGTGGCCAGTATGTGGGGCACAGGGAGCCCTGACCCTGCCACCTCACTTCTCAGGGAGAGAAGTGTCATGGCAGCTGCCTGGACTGGATATGTATTGGACTTGTTTTCTGGGGTGGATTTTTTTTTTTTAATTTTTTTGTTTTGTTCTTTTTTCAGTGATAGGTTGTCCAGACAAAACAAGAGCTTCCAACTACCAAGTCCACTGCTTTGTTCTCAATGGAGGTGGGCCAGGTCCTGGGACTGCTTTTGTTGGGCCACATGGAGGAAAGGAGTGAGCTGAAATTCTCCTGGTGGTGCATTTGGTTACTGCAGGACACTGTGAAAATCAAAACTTAGAGGTCTAACCCTGGTAAGCCAATTTCACAGACCCGTGAACTAAAGAGGGGGTCTGAGTGTTTGCTGACTATCACCCTCTTCACTCTGTCTCAAAATCTTCCACTTGAACCACCCCTGATTTGCAGTGGACATTTGCACTGTGTGTGGTTGATCTAATGTTCCCTCAGGCTCTGTTTTACAATGGGTGGGACTGTAGAGGAAGGGGCAAAGCCTGTGTTATTTTCCTCTTTGGTTCCTCTTCTGGTAAAATATTACAGGACCTTACCTTACTGTTCCTGTTATGCTTTCTATTTTGTTAAAATGCCCAGAGTCTTTTGGCATTTTCTGCCAAAAAATATCTCTACTAGACTCCTTCCATTTCCTCTCCCACACTCCTCCAGGGTCAAAACCCTTTATTTAACTGAGGCTTCCCACTCTCCTCATTGCCTAAAAAAGTAAAGAGTGGAGAAAAGAACTATTGTTATTTAACAACTTTGAACAAGAGAAATAAATCACATCTACTTTAAAAACAGGCAATTAGAGCAATATTTTCACTGAAAAGAATAATCTGAAAACACAGACATTGTATCGCCAGAAGGCTTGGAAATGCGAAGAAATTAAATGTCAGTATACTTTCTGCAACAGTGTCAGCTGCAAGAGAACTTTTGCAAAAACTTTTATTAATATAACTGTGGCAGGATTGCTTTCCTGGGCCTACAGACAGTCTGAAAGGCTAGTTTGGGATTAATTTAGTTTTAATTACACATAAATTTTAACACCAGAACATCATCTAAAGTTATGGGACTTAAACTAGAATGGTGAAATACCAGCCTAGTTAAACCAAAGGGTTAGTGGAGGGTGAGCTCTGCATGTGTGGAAACTAAATCAAGTTGAGATCCAGTTTACTGGTTAAACCTGAATGAATAGCTTTAATATAATAACAGCTCTTATCTCAAGGATGGAGAAATTAAGTATTTCTTTGGTTCATGGTGGGAACTGGTAGCTATTACAGAAAAGGAAATACAGAAAGAAGAAGAGATGGGTGGGAAGAGGAGAGAAGAGAACAGGGATGGAAGAGGTGAGGGACAGAGCACAAAGACCTGGAAGGGGAGCAGATCTTACTCAGCAACACTGACCGTAATAAGGCATTAAGCAGATAAACATCAATTTACTACTTAAAAGTCATATTCTACCCTTGAAGTATGTGCAGATCTCCCCATGAGGTCAGTGGGTGTGCCAGTCTGAGCTGTCAAAAAATATGTTGTCTGAAATTTATATGCTGGCCTTATGGGAGTAGCTGGATGCAGAATTTGGCGCTGGCTGTGGAAGAAGTTTGATGTTACTGTACAGAGCCACTGACGCTGGCAGACGCACGTCGGAGGTGTGATTGTGCAAGGACACATTTTTCACCCTCAGCTCCCTGGAAAGCTGATCGAGCTGCTTAGCATGAATAGGTTGAGGTTGTCTATTAATTTGCGGCCATAGACATTTCTGTGATTTCCTATGTACTCGTTCTCATACTTTCCTGAGGATGATAATTCCTCCTTGAAGTAAGGAAGGAATTTGCCTCTTTCACCAGGTGCAGAGACTTGAGTGTCCTGGTAGACTAATGGGGACTCTTTCTAGTGAGGCAGAGTTCATAGGGGAGAAAGGAATGATCCATGTCAGAGGAATGCCCCTTTCTTTAGTGTAGCTTTGTTTATATGGTCTTCAGTAGGTGCAAAATTCACTTCTGTCCAATGTTTTGAGACAGTGTTACTTCAATTACTAATAAAATAATTCTGGTAATTAAATACTCAACAGAGTTAATGCTTAGGTTACTAAGTAGTTCTTAGCACTGGTTTTGATCCTATGGCAGCAATGTGTTCTGAATGGGAGAGATTGTACACAGCAGGAAAACCAAGGAGGCAGCTATCCATTGAGCAGCATCCTTTGGGGTGAGGGGGTATTTCCAGGCTTGGTGCTGGCAACTGCTGGAATTGTCAGAAATGGAATGGAATAGGACAAGTTCAATTTTCTGTGTATCTGGAATCTAGGCTAACACAAACCTCTTTCAGAAAGATTGACAGGAGGTGAACTTAATAGCAATATAAAGTTCCTGAAAGCCTGGCTTGTCAATGGTTCTCTCTGAGAATGATCAAGACCAGTTATACCTGACAAGTTATCGACAATCCCCTTTAGGTGTCATCTAAAACCTACAAAATCTCCTAATCCTGAAGAGAAATTAGATAAAATCTTGAGGCACAGGGTTTCTGTCCCTCCTAAAATATTCCTGGCATTAACTTTCAACATCTGCATATTCATGTCTTCCTCCAAATATATTGCCAAATCTAACCCTGTTTTAAATCTTTCTTTAGTCTTAATTTTCTTGATGCTGTGTTAAGACCTGTATCACTATAGGTGCCAAAATGTGAAGAAATATTTTCTTGTTTTCGTTTTGGACCTGGTATCTTTGAATTTCTTTTACTGTCTCCTCCTTCTTATGCTACAGGACAGAAGAATTAACAAAGCAAACAGAAAAGCCCTCTGCCCCACTTTGGGTAAATGAGGTGTAGGAGAAGAAAGTCACCATCTTCTAAACTGTTACAAAAAACAAACATGAGAATGGTCACTAACAAGCTGTGCTGGAAGAAAGATACATGCTAGGTAAAATGCCTAAGAAAATCTGGCATGTAGGAAACAACTTCAAGTCAAGCCTTTACAGGTCTAAGCATTCCACAACTCCCTTTTTCTGCAGTACAGAGGCTGCCTTGCAAGCATCCAACTTCTCTTCACAAAAGATGATAGCTGTTCTCATCTGGTGTATATATTAAATATGTTTCAGAATCTGGCTGGGCTGGAATTTTTTCACTCCCTTCATTCTGAATTTACATCCCAGTGGGGCATTTAAACTGGAGGTGACAGTGTGTCTGTCTGTACCCCAGCCCTGTCAATCCAATTGCTGACAAGGAGAAAAGGCAAATTAGAGAGTCATGCTGCTTCAGTTCAGCTTCTCTCTCCAAAATAGATATCAATGTGAAGTAGCCATGAAAGGACTTTTTGTGTGGGGCTTTATCCTGTCATAGCAGGGGTTGCTGTAATGAACTGAGGAAATGTGAGATGAAGTGGGAATACAGGCATAGATGAAAAAACTGACAAAATGTCAGGAATCATTTTTTTGTAAATCTAAATGTAGCACTGAAACCAGAGCTGAAATGTATTAAATAACTGTCAAGTGGAGAATTACAGGGAGCTGCCATCCAATCTGTGTAGAAGATGCCTTTCAAAATATTAAGTAGCATCATCTTCATCTGATGTTTCACACAACAGTATAGAGTAATGCCAAATTGGGACTAGATGCACAGACTGGGTAGAATGACAGTCCTGCTACAGGCTTTGGTGAACAGCACTGATTAACACCCAGTGGAAACCTGCCCCCTGCACGGCAGAGCTGTGGAGATGTAGAAATGTTCAATAACTCCTCTGTTTTGGCCTTGCACTGGGACCTTGTAAAAGGGAAAATCCAGATAAAAGCTGTCAAGATCTCGGCACGCAGGGAGACCTTCTTTGACATTTCAGGTGCTATCACAAAAGAAAAAAGGAACTATGCACAAAAGGAGGTGACTGAGTCATGGAAAACATTGGGAGACTAGGCCAGTCAGACACTTTGTCAATGACCTCATGACTTGTCATCACCAACTGGTCTGTTTCATCCTTCCCTCTCCCCTGCTGCTGACAGCGAGAGCTCCCCACCATGAGTTCTACAGACAAAATGTAAGATTGGAGGTGGAAGCCTGCAGCTCTGCTGTGCCTGGGTCACAGGTTTTGGTGTGTTGTGCTCAAAGACAATCACACACGTGTCATGGTGGTGGCCACAGGAGGAACTGACACTGTGAAAAGAAAGATGTGAGGAAATTTTGATACCGCATACAGATTCTTACAGAAATCTGTAGCAAAAGGTAGAGAACACCAGAGCAATCAAGGAAAATGTTTGATTTTTCTGCTCCACCTTTCCCAGTGAATAGCTGAAGTGGTGTCTCTTGAGCAGGATTTTTTCCTTGGTCAATCACCCAGCCTGTGAGAGCACTGCATTCTGAGGCAGGTGCCTGTGAATTTGTCTGACTTTGCACTGCATGAAAGCACTTCATAAATAATTAATTTTGCCTCCAAACAAGTTTTAATGGCACTATCATATACCCTCCCTACCCACAGATACCAAGAGAAGTCCTCCATTCAGCAGGGGAACACCATGGGTGCTTGGTTTTTCTGGGCTTTGTTTGATCATTAAAGGCACAGGTCAGCAAAGATCATAGTTTAAAAACTGTGCCAGACCTTACTGATGGTGTCTTGTGCTGACCCAAGGTGGGACCATTGCAAAAGCTTCTCCTTCATTTTGACAAGGCATCTCTCAAACGCCCAAGCTCATTAAGCTTATTACTCGAAGTAAGAGATACAAAAACTTTCTGCTACACCAACTAATCCCCCTGATAAACGTGAGCCAGGCTTCAGCTTTAGCTCTCTCAGAGAGTGTGACATTGAATTGCAATGCTCTGTCTCCTCACAAGAAGCTCAGCTGTTGTGCTGCTGGAATCTCGCCGCAGGGATCGCATTCAGACGCGGCGCTCCTAATCCAGACGTGTGGCATCACTCACCCCAAGGCATTTGCTTCAGAACACCCATCCTTGTCTCTGGACCACTCTAGGGGGCGGCAGGACTTCTGAAACAAATCAAGGACAGAGTAGTGAATGCTGTGTTTGCACAAAGGCAGTGGTTCCAGCCACCATCCCCATGGACCAGCCTAGGAAAGATGCTGAAAAGCTCAAGCTGGCCGTGGGACACATCCTGTCTTCTGGGCATTGCATAATTACACTATCCTTTACCTATTTTTGTTTTGTTGTACTTTGTCTTAAATGCAAAAATTAAGAAAAGAAGTGAGAGGTTGAAGACAGACTGAGACAGTCTTGCAAACACTGTGATTTCACCTTTCATGGTAGGTATTGTTTCATTTAGCCTACATTATGGCTTTGCCTACCATTTGATCTCAGACTCACTACTTGAACAGATTTGCTATTAAAAAAATACTGTTTTTAAATGATGTTTGCTTTAAGTGAGTCTGAGTGTGATTATTGTGACTGGATAAAATAACAGACTGTTTGTTTTGTTTTAACTGAATTCATAACATATGTTTGTAATAAATGGACTTGGGCAGTTGTCCTGGTGATAAATGGGCCAAAATTTGAAATTAGTGCGGCCTTGATGAAATTTCATCGCTGCAAAATCCAAAGAAAAAGAAAAAAATCATGTGTGAAAGTTAACAACTGAGCAGAGTGAGGGACCTTGGGGGCAGGATTTATGGCTGCACGGTATACTGGGGGACAGGGAGCAGTGGAAATGTGTGCTCAGAGGGAAGAAAGAGTTTCTGAGGCCCCCGGCAAGTCTGTGCCCCATTGCTGTGTACGGGACTGCAGCTCAGCCGTCAGCCACCTGTACTTCTCCTCAGGAGCAGCAGTTCCCCCTCAGACCACCTACTTTGAAACCAAAGCCACTTGAGGCAACATTTAACTGCTCTGGTTCAAGACAGTGATGCAAACTGCCTGTTACCCAGGGAGCCTGAGCTGAAGGACTTTGGCTGGCTGTGCCTCCAGCTTTGTCTGAAAAGTTCACAGAGTACCTCTAAATGCAGCGTGCTGGTTGTGGGCTGAGCTGCTGGACTGAATTTCACTGGGCAAATTTCATCTCTCAGCTCCCACCACCTCCTCATTTGATGACAGAAAGTTTAGGATGGACAGCAACAGCACTGACCTCTGCCTATAGAAACTGGTCTTCTGCAATGGATTTCATAAAGCCAAAGACGAGTTTGTTTGTTACACTTGCTTTACAGTGCGTGTGCTCTGCTTCTGCCTCCTTTGACTTGAAAAAGAAGAGAAATTATCCCCCTGTGCCCTTCACATTTCAGGGTATGCAGAGTGTCTAAGTCCTGTGGATTCCCCCAATTCATCTCCCCGGCTCAGCAGCTGTCATAGCTCAAATGGGATAGTTGTCTCCATTTCTTTATTGTGATTTCCTTAAAAAACTAGACTAAGCCTTGGACTTAATCCCAGCACAGTAATCAGTGACTGAAGGAGTGAACAAAGCCTTCAGGGAAAACCCCACAAGAAAATTTTAGAATCAAAGCTTCTAAAAGCAACTAAAATGATAAAACAATGAAGTCAACAACATAAGGGCCCCACCCTCCAGCTTATCTTTTTTGAACTTGTGCTTGCAAGAACATCCTTGGAATTGCTTCTTTGTTTCATCCTTTGTGAGAAAGGACTTTTAGTACTTTAACTCTCTTCCAATCTCTTTATTTCAGGGATATGTGTGGACAAATCAACTCTACTGTTTCAGTCTGTGGTCAGGAAACATGCAGATGTTCTGAAATGACTCTCCGATTCAATGTCATGAAGTTTTTCATCTTGATACATTGTATTACTTCCCAGATTGTTTTTCCAACTAAGCAAGTGAAAACATTTGTACCAAGAATAATTCTTTACTATACAGAAACTGATTTTTCTGTCAGTTCAGGTCCAGTTTTTGGTGTTGTTGCACACAACGAGCCAGGTACAGTCTTGGGGATGGGGAGCAGGGGCCAGGGGAGGTGAGGGGTAAGTTAATGTGACCAGCCCCAGTCCCATCTGCACATGTAGCAGCTCTGTGAACACCTCATTTGATCTATGAGAGATTGTCACTGCTTGGCCATGGCCCTGCTAAATCCCTCCATACCTACCACACTGATAGGACAAAGACAAAATCTCTCAGGAAATTTATTGGGTTGGACATATGTTGTCTGCCAGTGGCTGGAACTGCAGGCCGGGGTGATGAGTTTTTCCTTGCACTTGCTTCTGGGTAGCACATCAGACACTATTCCTATTGCATGGCAAGGATGTCCCAAGCCTTTAATTTACATTCCTATTGACTACTGTGCAAAGAAATTATGCAACTGTTCTTACAGACCAATACTTGGAAGACCTTTCCAGCTCCAGTCTCAAGTGTCATTACTGATACTGCTTCCCATTTTTACAGTTTTGCTTAGAAATGGCATTATTTTAATATATTTTTATTCTCTTCTACCTAAGAGTCCCTTACAAAGGAGTTATGGTGAACTACAGATAACTATTATGTTTCAGTGGGAAAAGCTGTCCTTTTCCATACATTGTAACCCAAATGGGGTCAAGTCATGCTTCTATCGTGTGCTAAAGGATGCATTATTGGGAGGATATCCTCAGCAGAAAACACAGAAGGTCTTAGTAAAGAGTAACTGCACACGGAAGAGCCTGCAAAAAGATCAGGAAAAGGATTGCATATGCTAAGGCTGTTACCTCTGCTGAGGTGCATTATTACTCGGAAGGATTGGGTGCTATAATGCCGTGCTGTGCTCAGCCAGGAGCAGAGCTTTGCTGTGTGTTGCTCCTAGGATAGAGGAAGGCAACACAGACTTTTATCCTTCATTGTTACCACACAAGCACATCAGAGCCAGGTACTATATCTTAAGGCAAACTCTTTTGATGACTTACAGTTACATTTCCAGTTGACATTACTTTTGAATCATGATTGTAACAAAATCCTCTAAAGGCTTATGGAAAAGGTATGCCCTTTCTGCAATATCTGAGAGTCCTAAAGCTGCACAATATACTGAGAGACTATGCAGCCTTTGTTTGATTATGCAAGTAGTTAAATATAAAATTTTATTAAACTTGTTAATAAAGACATAAAACATACAGCTTCATACTTTACTTTGATTTGTTGCAAGTTTTCACTAAATCCACCATATCCTGGTACATGTATACACTGTGTTTAAGGCTACTCTGGTTTAACTAAGTAAATGCAAAGTAGTGCTGAGAGACCTGTGAAGATCATTTCTGGAGATTATTATGATCTGTTTCAAAGCTGAAAGGGAGTCAGAAAGGGGAATAGCTATGAGAGACAAACTCCTCAAGGATAATCCAGAGGGGTGTCTCAGTCCTTTGACTCCTGGAGGAGCCAGAGAGGTATTCTGGATCTAAGCCCACCATTACTTCTTATTCCTTATTCCTTCAGACTTCAGGCTTTAGTTCTCAGAGGGTACTCACTGAAACATAGCCTCAGGTTCTTATTTTAAACTTACTTCAGTTTTTATTACACCATGAAAAATATAATTCAATTTAAGGTCTCCTCTTGTGAGCTTCCCTACCTACTTAGAGGAAAGATGGGTTCCAAATACTGAGTTCTTTCTCTCTCTTCTTCTCCAGGAACAAAAGTCAAAGACCCACAATCAATATAGCAACTGGAACATGGTTGTGATACCAGCAGTAAAAAAAATGTGCTCCAAAACAAAAGGTCAGTGATGCTGACCTTACAACTGAGGCCTTACAACTTTTCTTTATAATGACATCCTTCACATGACTGGCTTCACAGAGGTTAACTTGCAGGGGTCTGCTGTGGTTACACATTTTAGGAAAGACATGCAGAAAATTTTATTCTCCTTTCAAATAAGAACTATAATATACTCACACTTGTGCTGTTAAAAGCACAGATCATAAAACACAAGCGCTACAAGGTGGCCTCCCTGGCTCTGCTATTCTATAGCTTACTCATTTTTAAACATTTACATTTGTTCCTAAGACATTAACATACCTTTTGCTCTGCCATGCACCGTGAATAAATTTGTGTTCCTAGGACAAGCCAATGAAGTAAAACTTCATAAAACTACTCAGATTCACAGCTGTAACTTGAAGCGATTTTGACCTTTCACAGGAGGAAAGAAAACAGAGAGGAAGAAGGGTATGTGTATATTCATTATAGGCCTTAAAGTTTACAGAAACACAGGTTCCCAAGAGCCTTCTCAATAATGGTTTTAGTCAAATATTTATATTTCTATAACTTTATATGTTTAATGATTTTCCCCATTAAGGTTTTTGTGGTTTACCAAGGAAAATCCAAATATTCTTGATGATGATTGGTGAGTTAAAATTTCTTGTAGCAAGACAGTGTATAAGAGCCTCTCCAAATAACTGCCTTTTTCACACATCTGGAAAGACTCCATTTTTTTATCTGCTAGAGCCTTACAAGGGCAGCTTATTACATAAATAAACAGAAGAATACATGCAGCCACAGAATGACTGAATTGAGTATAATCTTACAAAAACAAACCCTGTCTCAATGCTCCTTTGTTTGTTGCTTTTTGGCAGTATTATTGACTCTCCTGTGTGTATTGTATAATCATTACTGCCCCCACTTTCTCTGTGATGTGAAACATGTCCAGGTGGTCAGCAACAACAAGGCCAAGGCTTGCCTAGTGCTGAAACCTTCTGGAGCTGAGTGCATCCTGGGAATGGGATCTCTGATTCTCACTCGCTTTCCAAGTGGGTAACAGCACCATCACTGTTCAAGAACTCATCAAGGAGGTATATATAATAAACCTGTCCTGCTGGAGCACAAGTTATTCCTTCTGAGAGACTCTACAATGAAGGTAAAGGACCTGAATAATGGAATCATAGAATCCTTTTGGTTTGAAAGGACCTCTAAGGTCATTGAGCCCAGCCATGGGTCACAAACATCCCAAAAAGTTCTTTCTACTGGAGCACTAATTCTGTCAGATGAAAGGAGAAAATTTATGAACTATCATAGGGGAGGGAATAGTCCCAGAAACCAGAGGGAATTCACTCCAGTGGGAATTAAAACCATTTTCCAGTCTCTTACAGATCTGTCTATGGATGCCTCTTGCCGCTGAGAGAAAATGCTGTCACATTGCTCCCACCCAGCCCTCCTGGGTGGGGAACTGTGGTGCTGCAGCACACCAAGACTAGCTATAAATATCTGTTTCATACACTTGTTGGTGAAACCCCACCCTGCTGGGCAAGGACTGTGTTACAAAATCTGGTACCTTCTGGCACTGAAAAGATTGGAGCACTCTGAAAACATGGGATGTACTTCCATAATGTAGAAGGTACATGGCATTATAACTATGGCAGCAGAGACACTTTAGTTTCTGTAATATTTGTAATTTCAACAATTATGTTTAGTAGAGCAAAACAGAAAATAAAAGGTATTAAATGAATTTTCTTTCTGCTATCTATCTTATCTATCGGGCCCTAGAAGCAATGAAAAGGCATGCAAAAAATTGAGTAGCCTAATCAGATTACATTTACTGAAATATATTTTCATTTCCTTCTGTAAAGATGTCTTTTATTTTTTGAGTCATGATTTCTGTGATACAGGCCTACCTATTCACTCTGTTGCAACAGATACCAACTACACAGATAAAGGCTTATCTCCTGCACTTCTTGAAGCTTGCAAAAGCAAGGGAGTTAATTGCCAGTAATGCCTTTGGCAGAGACTTCATAATTCAGGAACATTTCTGTGATGCTGCCACTTAAAGTGAACAGAAGGTAGGAAGTGTGTGCCTGAAGTTCAGTCTTGTCGACAAGTATTCATGTGTTGGCTGAAGGAATTAAGTTCCAATATGTTACTAAAGTTCAGCCCAAACATTGGAAACCCAAATCTGAAAGTAATTTTTCAGCTTGGCATTATTTTATCTGTGGGGTCTGTGCTCCCCCAGGCACAGCAATTTGGAAATGAGAAACGTCAAGCTGCAATTGCTCAAAGCTTAGGGCTCCACATGTGGGATGATGTGGTTCTCTGGCTGCTCTGGTACCCTGGGACTCAGCGGCTCAGAGCGGCCGGCTCAGGGCAGGGATACTCAACATGTGTAACACAGTGGGGGAAAGCAGGAGAGAAGCCATGCTGCTTCACAGACCTGAGCTACTCCCTCAGCCAGCTAAAAATGTAGGAAGCAGATGGAAGGATCACAGAATCAGAGAGTGCTGGGACAAAGACACAAGGCTGTGAAGTAGGAGGATCTAGACATGCAACTGCAAATGTCATCTTTCATAGTCAGCCACCAACCCGTGTCCAGCCAGAAATAAACCCACAGACCTCAGGGACCAGAACAGGGGCAGAGTGCTGGGCAGTGCTCATGAACACCAGCTGGGGAGCACTGGGAACACCCAGAAGAGTAACACATTGTTTTGCTTGTCATTAGAAAGTTAAGCCAGTTCCAAAACGGCAAACACCCACACAAATTGAACTCAGCTTTCCACATTTATGGAGCTGAGTACTAAAAGGTACTCATTTAAGGGAGAAGGCAGTAAGCTATTTTGCTAGGATCCTTCAGATGCCATGGTTTAAATGCATTCACCATGTTAACCCAGCTCTGCTTCTCTGAGCTGTGTGTCCTTTCACACACAGACGCTGATCATCCTTGTCATTACAATTTGCCGCGCGTCTCGTTTCGTGTTTGGTGTTCCATAATATTATGTCCTTCACTTATTGCTGTAGGCTGCAACAAGGCATGACTGGGGGTGGGAATGGAAAGCAGGAATGGGAGAAGGACAGAAAAGAAGGAAATTGCAGACATTAGCAGCCACCAAATTTCCTCTGGAGGTTTGACATTTCCAGTAGAAATAAGTCAGAGCCCTGACAGTGAACACAGTACAGCAGAGACATTCTCAAGCTAAAGGTACCATCAGCATCCTCAAACCCATGGAAAGTGGAGCTGGGTACAAAATCACCAGAGCAGCATAGTGAATGCTCAGCTCTGAACCACTATGGAGAGACAGCTGTCAACATCTGGATCTGCCAGTCTAATGGTAGCATGGCCACATCACTCTGCAACATAACCAAATGGAGCATGAGGACATATCCAAAATGAAAGATGCATCTTTGTTGCATGTTCTTTTGAATCCTAACCTGTTACCTGTCACTTGTCAAATACTTGTGCATTCTCTTTGGGGCAACAAGTCCAAAGCATACAACAAAGGAGATGTAGTGTGGTTATTTAAACTATTATTATTTTGTTAGGTTTTTTTCCGTATCCTGATATCAAGTCATTCCTTCAAAAAGGTAAAAAAAATCTGTAAAGTAAAAATTGCAATGTCTTTGCAAAAATTTTATCTAAGTGTTATACTCAAATTTATAGTTAGGACTGGTTTAGGACTGGTTCCAGTCCTAGGGCATCTGTGCAAACCTATTTGTAATTTTACAGATCTAATACCATTTAGTTATGCCTTGGAAAAAAAGCCAGTCATGAAAAACAAAAGTAACAAAAAACAGAACAGAGAAAGGAGATAATTTCCATTCCACAAGTAATATTGCTATTTGATATCACTTTGCCTGAAATCAGAAGACAACTAATTTTCAACTGAAGCTGGAATATTTAAAAAATATCAGTTATAGATTTTTGGTCACCGAAAGAGCTTGACTTAAAGATAATGAAAACAGTTCAGATTGAATGTTGTCTCTTTAATTAATATTTGCTTCAGATCTACTCCATTTCTAAAGTGAATGCTAGAAAAATAATCAAATGAAAAATAGAATTCCCAGTTATTTGAAGTTAAGTATTTGATTTCCCCTAATTTCTCAAGAAAAATGTACTGAAATGTTCTTTTCCAGCACCATAAAAAAACCTTAATGCACAACTTACATTCATCATGCAAAAAAAAAAAAAAAAAAAAAATCACAGTCACATAAATATAGGGCTTGAGATTATTATCCAGACTCTGGAAAGGTTGCTAAAATCAGGAAAGTGTTCTGGTGTGAACAGCTGTGGCAGAATCACAGAATCACAGACTCACGTAGGTTGGAAAAGACCTTTAAGATTATTGAGTCCAACTGTAAACCTGATACTGCCAGATCTGCTCATCTTCTAGCAGCATTCTTAGGATAATCCTTTTCCCCTAACATTCACTTTGACTGAGAGAAATAAGCTGTTGGTAAGAGCACAATTTTTCCCAGAGAAATATGTGAGCTTTTGTTAAACTGTCTGTGTATGAAGCACTTAAAAATCTCTCAGTGCAAGCCTTGCTTACGGCAAAGTGCCTGTAGTTTTTGTCAGCAAAACACGCAAGCAAAAGAAAAGTCATCCTAGATAACTCTACCTAATGGTCTCTCCTGATTTTGTTACCCAAACAAAAACCAAAACAAATCCCTCCTCCATCCTCCACCCGTTCCCTCCTACGTTGAAAGAGAGGCAGCAGCCTGCTCAGGCTATAAAAATTCCCAGTCTTTTCACAGCCCCAGTCCCCAAGGACAGGTTGAGCAGCCAGCTCCCCACTAACCTCCTTCCAAAAAACGCCCCCACCCCTTGTGAGTCAGTCATTTTCATAGGGCTCCCCAGGGTGCTCCAGGCTGCTTTTGCCCAGAAATCCCGCTCCTCTGCTCTGGGCTTTCCACCTGTGAGGAGATGGCCTGCAGGAGACTTTGGCAGATTTTGGTTACCTCCCCACCTACCAGATGCAGGGTGGGTTCTCTCACACTCGTAAATTGCATGATGTCAAAGCTCTTTGTTTTTTTGTTTTTTTTTTTTTTTTCTTTTTAGCTTAAAAATAAAAATTTTAAAAATCCTCTGCTTTTATATTTCATGAATTTTTAATTCTCCTTCCCAGGCTGTGCATGTTGTATTGAACTGGTGAACCTTTCTCATTTACTGAGGCTGATTAGAAAAACTTTGATATTACTTGTTTGTTTTTTTTTTTTAATTGGAATACACAGTTCTTTTAAAATCAAAATGCCATTTGTGAAATCATTGCAGTTATGTTTGAATCTCCTTTTGAAAGTGAACCAGGACTCAATGGTCTGACTCAGCCGAAATCTCTGTCCCACTTCAGCATTTTTTGTGATGAGTCTCTTTCCCATTTTGGCATTTTTTATGATGATTCTCTTGAGTATTCCATTCAAAATAACCTTGAGTTTATGACATTTTTCTGTTTCATATGTTGTATGCCTCTACCAAAATGTCCCAAATCAAAATGAAACACTTTGTCCAGTCCAACAATATTAGTATCCAATTTCTTTTAAACAGTTTCAAAACTTGATGGTTTTGTCCTGAATTAAAAAAAAATAAAAAAAAAAACCTATTACAGAGATAAAAAAATATATATTATGACCATATGGCTGTGTGAGGAGAGTGCTTGTGCAATGCCTAATTTTTGAAGCATCACTTGTGGAAAATCATCTGTGATTGTCTGCCTGTGGCTGTAATTATCTGACCAACGCAGGAATTTGTAGCACACAACCTGCAGTATTTGCTTTGCATCCCTTCCCCATCAATGCTGATGTCCAGGATTTAGTGCTTTGCAACTCTCAGCATTACATCACTGAATTTTCAGGCCTGGGCCATGTATCCACAAGCCTGAGAGATGTTTGTGCCCTCAGCGAGGAGGCTGGAGTTGATACGCGTGAACAAAGGAGCAGAATGCTGGCCAAATGCAGTGCTTTGAGGAAATGAATCCACTAGAAACATCAGAGAACAAGGGGATTTCTTAAGTCCTTCTGCACTCCACAGGGGCCTTGGATAGTTACTTTCCCCACTAGAAGATGATGTTACTTTCCTTGGAGGATTCATGCCTTGAACTCTGCTGAGAAAGGGGGAAACTATGCAATTGAAAGTAATGGAGCAGCAACATTGCATTTTCCAGATTTATTTTCTGTTTTTATTGTTCTGATTTTATTCAGGTCAAGATACAACCAGACATCAACTGGCAATATGCACTTGCAGTCCAGAAAGACTGGGCTGCACCAAAAGCCCCATGGGCAGCAGGTCGAGGGAGGGGATTTTCCCCCTCTACTCCACTCTCGTGAGACCCACCCTGAGTTCTGCATCCATCTCTGGGGTCCCCAGCACAGGAAGGACATGGACCAATTAAAGTGAGTCCAGAGGAGGCCACAAAGATGATCAGAGGGCTGGATCATCACTCCTGTGAGGAGAGGCTGAGAGAATTGTGATTGTTCAACCTGGAGAAGGGAAGGAGACCTTAGGATGTCTTCCAGTACCTGATGGGTGCCCACAAGACACCTGGAGAAAAATGTTATAAGAGCATATAGTGACAGAAGAAGGGGAAAGAGCTTTACATTGAAAGAGTATAGTTTCAGAATGGATATTAGAAAGAGATTCTTGACTTTGAGGATGGGGAGGCACTGGCACAGGTTACCCAGAGAAGCTCTGGGTGTCCCAACCCTGGAAGTGTTTAAGGCCAGACTGGAGCCCTGAGCAACCTGATCTAGTGGAAGGTGTCCCCGACGACAGCAAGAAAGTTGGAACCAGATGATATTTAAAGGACTTCTTCAACCCAAACCATTCTATGATTCTAATATTGACCTGTTCTCCTACTGTAGACATGAAATTCAGCAAAAATCTGGGAAGTGCTCACATGCTGAGACTGATCTGGATTCGTGGAGCTGGGGAGGACTGTGCTGTGCAGCTCCTGTGGTAATGATGGGGATGTCACAAATACCAGTAAATTTTAAACTAATTTCTCTTTTGGACTTCATTTTTAGTAACTCTCTGATGCACAAGTGGGTCTCTCCCCACAGACCTTACCAAGCCCTGCTCCCACAGGATCATAAGAATCAAATAACTTGGAAAGGTCCTTCGAGATAATGAAGTCCAACCTATGACCTAACACCACCACCACCATTTTGCATAATGCACAGAAAAAGGGTGGGAAGTTCATTATAAACTTGGAGTTCCTTTCAGATGATGAGAATGTTTAGGATTAAAATCTAAATTGTTTTCAGACAAAGATATATTTGGGAGATTTTGAATGGCCACAGAAGTTGATTTCATAGCAGAAATAGGAGAAATTACATCTCTGACTGCGCAGCAGAACTAAATAATCAATTTTGCTTCACAAAGCTGCTTTTTATTGTGTAATAACAGCAGGGAAAACCCTCAAAGAGCTCTCCAAGCAGGAAGTGTCCTGCGAGAGAGAGATGTTGTGACTCATCTCCGTAGCAACTGGGGTTGATGACGTGAATGGACACTCTGGCTTATTCGTGTTTAGCAACAAGCATACAATTCATAAATACATGTTGGGTGACTAGAGTCTTACAAAGAAAATGATCAATTGTCTGCAGATCCTTATCTATTGAACTAGCCAGTAAACCTGAGAGTGATAGAGATTACGGGAAACCAACAGGATTAATAACAGGTGCTGCTGTTCTGCTGGTTTAATTTTCCTTTTAATATGAAGATAAACAGAAGGAAGTTATAGTATCCCTAAAGAATTTTGTTCTGGAAGAATTAAGAGGTTACTTTAATTGTTATTTTTTTTTTAGGATCCTACACTGACAAGTGTTAAAATCTCTGCCTATGTGATAACCCTCTCCTGGGCTGTGACAGAGGTGTGATGTGGGAGCCCAGAGCTGCCAACTGTCCACCACCATCTGTCAGCAAAAGGTAGCAACTGCTGGATTTGAAGCACTAGGATGTTTTTTCACATCTGCATGAACTGTACACATATAGTTGCAGCCCTAGTGTGCACTCAGGCAAGAACAGGCTTTTCACAAACTACTCTAACCATTGAATTTCTTTACTGAGTATGGAAAATGCATATTGTGATTATGATGTTTTTTATAGATCCTTTCTAAGTAAAAGTGAAGAAATGCTCCTGCCATGTAGCAATTAAGTGTCTTTTTTATTTTCTCCTGGCAAAAAGAGATTATTTCCTGTTTTAAAAGGACCCACAGCCTTATCATATGCATCTCACCTGTATTTCTGTAATATCTCCCTATTTCATTTGTAGCACTTTCCCATGTGTCCAAGGAGGATTACTTTTCTTCAGAGTGCCCTTGCCAAGCTATGTGCATATCTCCACCTGGGTGGCAAATCAGACTCCTTGGAGCAGCTCTGCTCTGTAACTGAGTCACAGCAGACAGTAATGCTGCAGAGGGGAGGATGTCCTTTCACTCAAGTAGCTGTCACTGTCTCACTCACACCTCTGACCAGACTGGAAGTCTGTGAGATCAGACTGAGATGTCTGAGACGAAGTATCTAAGCTGACTGTGACTCTAGAGGCAGGAAGTGCAGCTACATGAAACATCACTATGACATCTTCTTTGTTGCTGTGACCTGTAAGCTTTATCTAATAATAAAAGTACTTTTCAAACTATTTTTCCATACCCATTTTTTGCAGTCAGGCAGGCTTTTTCCCTTCCCCTTCAAGGGGGAAGCCTCCTACCTCAGTTAGTAAAGTGGCTTCCAGGTACTAACACAAAATAGTTACATCCATTTTGGAAGCATCTCATTTTGGAAGCAGCTACTCAGAATGGGGAAATAAATTATTTTTGCTGAACTATGGGTCAATTAGAAAATACATCTTCACCAATATTAAAACAGAATTATGATAAGGAAAGAGTGAGCAGCAGCAATCTACCACAGTATGTAACAGCCTCACATACACAAAGCCCTACTGACACCCTACTGGAAGGTACACAATTCTAAATCCTCCACCACAGCTAAAGAAAACCAAAGTCACTTCCATGCTGAAGGAAATGAAAGCGGTCTGGCAGCTCTCCTGGAGTGAGCAAATATCTGGCTGCACAGCAATTTGGACAGCTTATCTCCCTGATGCCTGGCAATTGGAGATGCAAGACATGCTTCATTAAGAAGGATCACTAGATAGGGATAGGCTTGTTTAGTAAAACAGAAAGTAAGCAACATTCCTGTTACTTTAAAGTAACAGTTTTCTTCGGAAATTTAGCAGAAGCCTGGTAACAATTACCATATTTTAATGGTTATCAACAAAGGGAATATATAAGTCACAGCAAGATTTTAGAAAATAGTTGGTGATTCTAAAAACACAATTTTGGTGCATGACTTGCATCAGTTCTCCAATGCCTGATTTTCAAAGGTCTAAATGTTCAGTGCTTTCAGAAAATGTTATACATTTATAACTTGCATCAAAAACCAGAAGGCATTCAAATGCATGAATTTGAAAATCTTGGCATTGTGTTGGCCATTTGTGCCTGCTTACCCAATTAACTTCTGATTATGTGTACAGCTACCAAATGGACTGTCAGAACCTGTCTCTGTGGTTCTGCCACTGCCGTCTTGCCAATCCAGAAAGTTCCAGTATCATAACACAGCTTTTTCCTCTCTCTCTCAATCTCTCTCTCAAAAAAAAAAAAAAAAAAAAAAAAAAAAAAAAAAAAAAAAAAAAAAATTTTCTAAACTATAGATGTTTTTTCTCAAAAAAAGTTCGAGTTGATCTACAATACCTAATGAGACACCTTCCAATTCAAACTATTCTCTGATTGTCTCATCCTAATTATGTGTGAGTTTGGTCCTTTCTTTTCTGTTTTGTACTATTTACCATTCCCAGCAGGCATAGGAACGAATTATTCCAGCTTTCTCCTGGGCATGCTGGTGTAAAGCTGAGCTTACCAAGGTCCCACAGGCTCCAGCTGGCTCTCAAAGCTTGTATCAATCTGAATACTTTTTGCATGTTGAAGCAATTTTCAGCTCAAATGCAGGTAAAAAACTTGGCATCAGTTGGCATCAGCTGCCCATCCCTTTCAATGTCATCCTCATCTATTGTTGGCACTAATTTTATGCCTGAGTGTCTCACCTGAGATTGCTGATCTGAGCCTTGGACAAGAAATGACCAGGCAGCAATCCCTTCTGAAGCAATTGCAAACTAAATGTAAGACAGGATAATAAATAAACAACCAGAAAGAAAGAGTGAGACAACCCTGATCAGAGAGAAAGGCAGAATATCCATGATTTTAGCAATCTAGCAGCTTTCATAGTGGGACAGGGACTGATGAGTTTAACTTGCAGGAGTTAACTCCTAAGTTAAGGAGATCCTTAAGATCCTAAGTTAAGGAGATCTAAGATCCTAAGATCTCAGGATCTTCCTGATCTTCTCTAGTTCCTGAGACTAGAAGGAAGCTTGGGGGAAAAATGCTGAAGGTTCTACTTGAAATTTTACACAAAAAGATGGGTTGTTCAGAGTTGGAAGTGGATCTTCCTACAGTGAGCAACAGATGATAAACAAACCAGTTGAAGATAATGAAGGCCCCCAGAAGCACAGATATTGGTGAAGTGGATGAGTTAGAGAAAGTAAGTTTGGAAAAAGGAGAATCAGGAATGCTAACTATTTACACCAACTTCATCTCCCAGTTAATTTCTACAAATTTTCATTTATTTACCCCACACTTGCTGCTCACAGTCAGTGCTGTCCTCAGTCTGCCCATACTTGTCTTCTGTCCCCAGCTTCACTCCTGTGCCTCGAATGTCCTCCATATTTATAACTTGTTTTCAGCCCTTGAGCATCTGGTGTCAAGACTGCTCTTCCTTTCCCTGGCCACAGCTCATTTCAGCTTCCCCTCTGCACTCTATAATATTATCACAATCTTTTTCTGTACATCTAACAGAAAAGTCAAATCAGATACACAAAAGCGATATCCTTCCACAGTGCTCAAGTACATTTGCCCACTGGTGAAATGGACTGACCTTTTTGCAAGTGTTTGATATAATATGGACATTTCCAACTTCAATTAATAGAAAAGAATGATTGTTATCAGAAAATCTAAATAAAAGTTTAACATTTTCCAAGCTCATATGAAACAACCTCAAACCTTTTTTTCACTTTTCTTTATGGGGAACTCAAGTCCCTTAGTCTGAAGTAGGAAGACGTTGAGATGATTACTCTGAGGATCAGATGGATGCAGTCAGAGAGGCAAGATCTATAGGTAGAGGTCATAGGGTGGTATTAAACCAGTAAATATAGCTGCAAAATAGCAGACAAGCTTTCATTGTTTTCAGGTCTGAAGTGAGAATGGTGATCTTCCCAACTCAATAAGAGGTTAATAATAACTGCACTGGTCTTGACTTGACCATTTCAGAAAAATAGGGGGACAAAAACAAAACTTGTGGGCAAAGATGGGTAAGAGATTTTCAAGCAAAGTGAGTAAGAATTTTGAACAGTGTATGACAGAAACAAATACACAATCATTAACAAGACCAGTGGTATAATCTAATTTAAAAAAAAAAAAAAAACAACAAACAAACAAACAAACAAAAAACCCCCGAGAACACCAAATTATGTCATTGTGCATTTTAATTTTTTTCCAGAAAGAGATTGGAGAGAAAGATTGTTGTGAGGGAAGGTAAACAAAACAAATCTTCACTATTTTAAAAAAGTGAGGTAAACTAATATCCCTGTGTCCACTAGAGCTCTCTCATATCCCAGATTTGTCAGGTGTATTTAATTTCTGACAATAAACATAAATATATCTCAGATAGAGCAAGGTTAAGATGGGAAGATCGCTGTATACTTGCTTTTGCAAGTTTTTTTTTCTTTTTTTTTACAAGAATTTTACATCTTTTGCAAAACTAATCTTTGAAAATCATGTTATGGAAGTCTAAATAGTATTTGCATTCAGCAACTAAGGAGTCCAAATTCTTTCTGACCATAGGTCTGGATTTATCACTATATCCAATTTGGAAAACTAGTCTGGGTGGGTAGCTGATCCCTGCCTTTTTATGGCTCACTGATTCTTTGACAGCTACTTCTGGGTGGCTGTAGGTTATGACACAAATGTTTCTTCAGTAACCATTTACCTGCTCCCCTGTGTATTTCTCTTCCCTAATGCCTCCCTGGCTGCACATGAAGGACTGGAAAGGCAGCCTCTGCGAGTTCGTAAAATCGTGGGGCAAAGGGAATTGACTGACAAAAGATCCCAAACAACTTCCAATTCAGCTCTTCCTGTAAGGGTCACATACATAGAGTTTGCTTCTGGAGCTTCTAAAGAAGAAGAGAAAACCCCAACATGCTCATGTTGCCTATCTCATCTTTCTTCCTGGATTTTGCACGCAAATACAACGCTGAGTGGAAAAAAGAAACGTTAGAACCTTTAATTCTTATTAGGCTTTTCAGTGCAAACTAAAAAGTAATTTGTCATGCTCAGTGGCTTTGCTCTGTTTAATCACAATCAGATGAAATATTTGTTGAGAGATTTCTGCAGAAATATTGTGAAATGTATTCACTGACAATTTGTGAAAAAAATTCTGAATTTCAAAAATTAAGGAAGCCAAGAAGGTTCATTTATTACTTCATTCTATATTTCCTGTAAAAGCTAATCTAGCAATTTTCAAAAATATATTGCATATAAATTATAAGTTATTAATTTGGGATATTATCTGTTTTTATAACTGTAGGAACTGTTTTGACACATCAGGAAGAAGGAATTCTGACCTGAATTGATATCTCTGAATTGCTGGTAGGTGAGAATTGCTTCTTCTAAAAGCTGTGCAGTGGCCCTAAATATGACACTTGCGTCAGCATTTTTCACCAAACGAATTCAAATAATGTTACATTATGGAAAAGAAACTGAGCAATGTCTGCTTTAAAAGGCTTTGTGCACTGCTTTGCTAAAGAAAACTCATGCAACAAACACAGGCCCCAACCCACAGCCTCTCCCTCAAGACAATTGCCCAGATTCATGTGCTGCAGCAGTGATCTCAGTTGGACTTTGCACAGCTTTAGCATCTCTAGGAAGATGCATTTGCAGAAAAGGGGTTAATTTTAAAACCACTGATAATCTGCCACTTTTCTGTACTCTTTACTTTCCCCCTAACATCTGCTTTCTGCTATTTTGTTTGCAGAACTAATAATTTATACTGTCACAAAACTACATCTGAAAAGGAGTACGTCTCCTATTTTTTCTTTTTGCATTTCTTTCATGAAATACAATTCCTTAATCAAGACAAGGAGGAGAAGCTACTATCCCACATCCAGGTCTACGTCCAGTGTTACTGAAATTGTGGCCACTGCTCTACGAGCTAGTCCATTGGGAGAGGGCTTTTTTCAATGAAAATGTGTTCATAACAGGTCCACATGTGGAAAAAGTCAGATTTGGGTGAATCATCTTTTTTCTCTGGGAAAACTTTCAACTGAAGAAATCCTGATCAGGCCTCAAACTGCAGCCATAATGTCATGTCAGAAAAAGGTTTTAGGTAATTTGGTTCTTATCCCTTTGTCTCACTCTCTCAGATTGATCAAAAACATGCAGCTCAGACCAGAAAAGCCCTTCCAGTAAAAATGCTGTCAATGCCAAGATTGTTTTAACATTTTGTATCTTAGTTCTTAGACAAACATCATTAAACCCTTTTTTTTAAAAATCATGTTTTAACTAGAACATTTTTTCCTCTAAGGAATGGAAAGGTGCATTTTCACTTGATCAAGTCAATAAATCAGCAAAGTTGCCATATTGGTTATTGTTCTTGAAAGAAATTACATGATATCAAACACACACACAGTTATGCCAGCACACTATCATTTTAGGACAGAAGCTTCTTGAGCTTTCATCCAATCAAAAATCCAGAGAGAAAATGAAAATGTATGTCTTGGACACTTTATGGTTAATTATAAAGAGGCCTAGAAATACTAACTTAATAAACAGCCTTTGTAAGGAATACATGCTATTAAAATATACTTGTCACTGCCCAGTTCTAGTGATGAATGAATAACACTTTTGTGATATATGAGGTGATGGCAAAAGGGAATGATAAGAAGGATATCATAGCTAAAGGATTAAATTAAGTTTTTTGAGGAGGGCTACACCACACAAAGTCTCCCTAGATGCCCTGGCTGCAAAGGAGGACAGCTATCATCATTCATACCTACTTTTCCAGGCTCTGCTCCCATGCAGGTCCTTTCACATGCCTAGGATCACTTCCATCCTAAACTTTCAAGCATCTAAGTACGGTCTTTATTTTGTACACAGCTCACCAACATGTTGTGAGATTTAATTACTTGCAAATTATGTGTGGCACTAGCGCAGGGGAGTTGGCAAACCTCACTTTTATTTTTCTCTGAACAGTTTATGAATCTTTGGTGAACATGAATTTATTTCAGGTGGATAACTAGAAGTTCTGCCCATCATCATGATGTTGGCTTTGGAAAAATAAGAAATTATCTGGAAAAAACCTCATACTAAAAGGTGTTCTGGCAGAATCATACATGATCATAATATCAAAGCCATTAAAACTATTGTCTCATCAATAAATATACAAGAGACTTAGTTACAATGGATGGTACACCTCTAATGATTTTAAGAGAAGCAATATTTTCTTCTTGATCAAGGCTGTTTCTGATTCTCCTCAAGCTCCTTTTATGTCATAAATATCAGAAAGACTACATTAAACTAGGTTAAATTTCTGAATACTAGGTAAACTTGTATTCAGAAATTACCAGATTTTAATATCCCAAAACATTTATTGGTAAATGTTTCCAGTAAACTAGAAATAAGAAGTCTAGAAAGTATAATATGAAGGTGAATAATTTTCTATATTTAAAAATAAAGAGATTTTCTGATGATGATGCCATACCAACCCACCCATATGGCTGAGTCCTTGTTTTCTCCTCCCTTTCCCCCTTGCCCTCACCTTCTGAGTATTGGTCCCACTGCCTCTGGGCCCGGGCTGGGCTTTGAATTAATGAAATGTTCTGGGCAAAATTATTGTGGTTTTTAAAAAATTAAGTCAGAATAATTTAACTGAAATTGTTTCCCCTACAGGCTTTGTTCCAACAGAAGATGACATGGGGGTGGGACTGGGGGTGGAGGGGTGGGATTCAGCGCCTGGGGACAGGGAGCCAGCATGTGGCTTTGACATTGCACAATTTGAGCACACCTTCACACCTCTGGTCCAGATCTTCAACATAAATGCTTCAATCTTGTTTCATTAGCAGAGCAAATGATGTAATCTGAACTAAATGAAGTAATCGGAAGTGCATTGGCTCCTTAAAATACAAATTTCTTAGTTTGATTCTAAATCACAGAACTTCTGGCTGCAAGACACCTTTGCAGTATTCAAATATCATTGCTGTGTTTCTGGCTGGCCCAATAAAAAAATCTTGTCTTGAGAAGATAAAGGACTCAAATGGTCCACAAAGACCAGAAATGACCTGCCAGTCTTTTGTACTGCATGCAGCACATTCTTATCTGTGAACATGATTAGGTGCTATCATTACATCCAACTGAAGTGATACAAATGTACAGTAAATCTCCTGAGGTCTAAGGCTTTGGAACCACTGTAAAATAACACCATCAAAATTCCCAAAGAACACAAATACCACTCCCTAAGAAATATTATTACTACTGTATCTATGAAATCATAAACTCCATTTCTTACCTTGTTACTGCAAAGCCAGAGGGATCTTTTCCTTCTCTAAACTAAAAGCAAAAAATATTAAAAAAAATTAAAATTTAAAAAGAGGAAAAAAACCTCAAACCAACAACAACAAACACCCCCAAACAAACAAAAACCAAGCCACCAAAGAAAAAAAAACCAAAAATATAAAACCAAACCAAAATCCAAATCCCAAATATTATGAATAAGAAAAAAACTGTGTAGACATGAATGAGAGGAAGAAGGCTCAGTGAATAGCTAAACAGGAGAATGGCTTGATTACATCTTCCTGGACATTCCCAGGGTAGTGTGACAGTGCTGGTACAGCTAATGAGCCACTTGGATTATTAAAACCCAGATATCAACATGAAGGGATCCACATCAAGGCACATAACAGACTATATTTTTTCAGTTTGTACAATTGTTCAACCTAATGCCCATCCTTCTGTGAATATTTTTTTTCTAAAACTCCCTTTTTTCCCTTCACTTTCTGTTTGTAGGATTACAGTGGCAACCTTGCTGTACAGCCCATCACCACCACTACAGGACAGAGAGGGTTATGATTCACTGCCTTGAAATATAGCATTTGTAGGAACAGGAAAACATTGTCCTTTAGACAAAGGCATAAATGGTTTACACTGCAGCACACTAATAGATGGTTTAAAGGTGTATTTGATTTTTTGTGGCTTTGTTTTATATACATCACATATGCACAAGCCCTGGGTGTTGTAAGCTAAATATGTGTGTATATGTTTCAATAAAACAGATTTGTCTAACATAGGGAAAAAAAAAGCATACACAAATGAAACATAAGTTGTCCATCTTTTTCAGTAATCTATGTTAAACATTGAACACTACCATCTGTTCTGATGGGAGAAAAAGAAGTTATTCAGAGAAATAACTTGCCCTAGAAGAAAATCACCTGCTGACCCACTCATTAGAGGCTGGTTTGTGCACTGAAGCCTGAGGGTTCCTAACCTTTCCAAAAGTCTTGGATGTGTTGGTTTTATAAACACTTCTCATGAAAAAAAAAAAAAAAGAAAAATCAGTTTTGTTCATGTAGTTTACCCTAACAGTGAACCTATTTGCTGAGATGATGTTGCTAAAACGGTCTGGACAAATCACATATAGTGACTTCTATTTCACATTGTTGGAAAGGCAGCTTGTTTGCTTGGATCCAGCCCCATCAGGATGGTCAGTGAGTCCATCTGTACCAGACACTAAAGCAGTACCAAAGAACCTCTGGAAAGGGGAGCTCAGGGGTCTCTACTCACAGGCTGCCCGGGTGGTCCATGGCACTCTGTTGGGTTCAATTCCCATGAAATCCCCAGGCAGTGCTTAGAGGTGAGTGCAGGCCAAGGACATTTCCTTTTGGTGGATGCAGCACAGACCCCTGGTGTCCAGTGCTTGCCTGGTGGTCTCAGACCCACTGACTGGTCCTGGGCATTTATAATTAACCACTGCCATATTAGGCTCTCTGATCTTCTGTGTTTGTCTGTGTCTTTATCTATTGTTTCCCAGTTTATAGAGTGCAGCATTTTGCAGCAAAGACTTTGTTCTCTTTGATCTTGCAGCACACTAGGACTCTAGTTCATGGCTGTATCCCCTTCAGCAATCCAAATAATAAACAATGCTAAATTCAATTCAGAATACTGCTTCAGACAAGGGTATAGTAAAGAGTGTAGGACTGACAAAAGGCAGACTAGAAAGCAAACAGCTACCTTATTCATGGTGGAAACCATTTAATTACTTACCTTTGTTATTCGTGGACATTTATGTTGTTCACAAAACAAGCAACTGAAGGAAGGTGAGAATATATTTTTCAGCTATTGCTAGTGTTGAAATTATGTGCAGCTGCTGTCATGTAAGACACTTGATGCAGTCATGAAGAAGTCCCTCCTTACACCATGTGCTAGGAGGTTGGAATGAGGGGCTTACCGCCATGAGATTTCCTATCATAATTTTCATTTTTCCTCCTGACATTTCTGAACACAAACAATTGTAATCACTTCTAGAAGGAAACCCTGTGTTCATGCAAAGCAACAAGGGATTCCAGCAGCAAGACAGATACATCTGGACAATTTGGTAACCTCCCAAGCTTTGATTTAACTATTAAATTGTTGACTATACTTCTTTCCAGTCCATGTGGAAATCTTCAGTCTGGAGCCTTCAAGGGCTGGTGTTGACATTTTTTTGATGCATTCAGGGCACTCCCAAACACTGCAGATGTTCTGATGCAGTCGGAGTTCTGACATTAATGGAAATGTAAACATATTACAAACAATCTGATTTTAAAACTCAGATAGGACCATTTCATTTGGGAAGTGTTTCTTTACTAAAGGCAAAGATACTACACCCCAGAAGTAATTTGGCATGAAAAAGTGTCTTGAAGCACACTACAGTGTGTCTGAGAAAACAGAATGGTTTTTGAAAGTTTACTGGGGAAAAACTCAACCATCTTGCCTGAGGGATAAAATGCACTGGCCAGGTCAACACATGACGAAAGCTCATTATGTCACACATTATGTCAGTGAGGGCCCTCTGCTTCCAACATGCAACCTATTAACTTCAATAGAGAGGAAGGCAAAACTTTTCCATGGGATTTGAGTTAATGAAAACAAACACAGTGTTGGGTTTTTTTAATTCAGCTGAAACCCCACTCCTAATTAATTAATTATGTTAATTCAATGTTTTTCATAGTGTGTAAATCAAACAACTGTGTCTTTTGCTCTAAGGCAACTCTAAAATCTAGCTTGGAGATTTTTCCTTTTCCCCTTTAAATCAGCTTTAGCTGGTTACAGTCCAGAACAGTGCTTTTGGGAACAGTTGATCAAAAATAAAGAGAAAAAACCCAGAGGAGAAATTTCAGGCTGTATTTTTAGCCCTTTTATGTTTGAACACTTTCATTGACTTCAGTGGTATTTGACTACCTGTATCTGGCTCACAATATTTAAGCTTCTAAGACTGGGCTTCCCAGCATTACCTTCAGTATTGAACATAACTTCCATGGCACAGACTGCTCCAGGGTTTCACTTTGGTATTGTGTCCTGGATCCAATTTCTCTGCTCTTTGTGGACTTCTAGAGCTAAGAGGCTGGGCTTTCCTGAAAGTCATCCTAACCTCAAACACAAGTTACAGATCTGAAGGAAGGATTACTAAGTGTCATTGTATGCAGTAAATCCAATAACAATAGTAATTCCATTTATAAAAGAGATATCAGATCCCTGACTTTTCATTGTTTTCTGAAGTTTTAATGAATATTTCTAGCATCAAAGATAAAAGGTATAAAAATTGCTTTAAAAGGTGTGTGTATCTTACATCTGATCAAATTTGCAAATTCCAAGATCTACTGCTCTGGAAGACTTTAACAAAATTACTCCATGAAAGACAGGTGAGTGTGCCAGGTAAGGATAACAGAGACTTTTGGCCTCCAAATTCAACCACAAAGACACTTCAGAAGGACCACAGCATGGGAAATACTCCAATATGTTCATGAGACTCTACAGAAAAGTATTCAAGGACTATTATTATACCACATACAAAGTGACTTATTCAAATTTTGTCAAAGATTTTAGACTGCTACATAACTTTTGAGTAAGTTGCATAATTTTGAATGAGACTTGGCCTCCTGAGAGGCTGAAAAAAAGTTTAATTGCTGAAATTATGGATCATGAATTATTATTTAGCAATTTTTACCTTTTTTTCCAGTGCATAATTTTTGTGAATGTAGTTACAAAAAATATATTAAAAGGAAAATTATTTTTTAAAAAGTTGGGGACAAACAATATTTGTCTGATCTTCTTCTCCACAATCTCTTAAATTCTAGTCTCCTATGTAAATTAATAAAATTGAGATGTGATTGTCTACCTTGGAAAAATACTGTGGTTCCTTTTTCATTTTCTGCAACAGCAAGAGTCATAGATGATGTGTCAAGCACAGCAGATTTTCTTGGCTATATCTTAGATATGGTTCTTCTTGTACTGAACTGGAAATTAGTATTTAAGGTGCTGAATTTTCCTCACTGTCACTAGTAAAGGTCTGTTGAAAAAAAAGTTGGTTTTGCTTCCATCTGTTGTTGACTGCACCTGCTGATTGTGTTGGCCTGCTGTCCTTGTCAGCCCAATGGCTCTGCTGCTGAGGAAGTGAAGTCCATTTGCTCCACAACAAGCATAATAACATTCTCAAAGAGTATATTTTGAAAGAAAACAGGCCATTGTGAGATCAGAGTCAAACAAGTGGGCTGTTTGGAGCAAGTACTTGCCTTTTTTGCCATAATGCATATGCCAACATCTAAACTGGAAAACACATGTGAGCCCACAACAATGGGAGGACAAACAGCTGCCTTGCTCTGCCCTGCAGGCAAAAAAATAGCACAGGAAGTTTAATTTTGAGTTTTCATCCACTTATTGGAAAATACAGTAAAACAAGCTGAATTACAAATTATATACTTTGGCTGAAGTTTTCACATCTGCCTAGGAGATTTGGTCATTAAGTTTCTAAGCTTTAACACGGACAATGGTCCAACATCTTTGCACAACTTTGGAAATCTCAGTTAGAATGTGTAAGACAAACACACAAAACTCACAGATATTAGAAGACCCTCTTTTTCTACCATATCCTGAGAGTCTTATGTGCTGACTGACAGATCATCCTTTCCCCCTTTTTTGTGTTCTCTGTGTTTTGGATGATCGACCTAGTTACTCAGTTCATGTGAGCACTTTTCTCACATTGCATGGAGATCAGAGTAATATCCTACGTTATTTCACTCAAGCAGAAACTTATACAGTTTGAATTATCCCAGGAAATCTGCTGAGTACTTCTTGGAGGTAAAGTGTCCCTGTTCCTGGCAAAGTTAGCAGATAAAAGGATGTGCCTGGATCTGGCTGAGCTGCAGGAATTGATGGTGTGGACCTCCCAAATGCAAAGTACCTTTGGCTACCTTAAGCATGAGTTAGTTTAGTGTGAGAATTTTGGTTGCATCAGAAAGGTTGTAAAACCAGGTGTGTGGTCTGTGAGACATAGACCATTCCTTTAAGTCTTCTGCCTAACAATGTGTCTATTTTTGAGGAGCTGCTGTAAAGGTCCCCACAGCCCTGTGTGGGTTTGTGCAACCCACACCAATCCTGGAGCTGCCATAGCCATGGTGGTTCAGTTACCTGGACCTGTGGGATGAAAACTGCCTTGGGTACCAGTAGCCACACCTTTCTTCACAGTGCAGGTGGCTGTTGGTGAGGAGAGAGGACATTTTAAGAGACCTAACTCACTGGTTTGATGTTCTGGTCCAGGCAATAAGAAAGGAAAAACTGGCCTTTCTCCACATCAGAGATGGGTAAGAGCTGGCTCTACCCCTACTGACATGGGACTGTCTCCAGCCTCTTGCCCTTGGCTATCTTAGTAAGGCCTTGGCCAGTGTCCACTTGTTTCCTTCTTGCCTGAGCTCTTGCATTGCTCCTTGTGAAACCAACCCAAAAGGGTGGAGGGCTGGGACACACTTAGATCATTTCCCTTCAGGGCTCATAGGATGGTGGGGAGGAACATAGCCAATGTCCATCATCTTACATGGACCTTCTGTTTACCAGGGTTCACCCTTAATGGCACCATGGCATTTGGAATCGGCTTGGCCACCCTGCCTCAGGGCCAGCCTGCCCTTCCACGTGGAGTCAGTGGCAAGTCCTGCAGCTGAAGCATGTCCAGAGTACCCAGAGCCATGAGACCAAGCATGCCTGGATGTTTAGAGCCAAATTTGTGCCCAGAGACTGCCCAGCAACTTCTAGAGGTGTGGCAATAAATCAGCCAAAAGTACTGAAGGCAGATGGAGACAATCCACACTATCCTCACCACTGCTTTGGGTGACAAAACAGGAAATTATAGGCAAAACAGGAAGACAGATAGGGCAAGGAGGCTAAGTCTGTCCTTCCAGGCAATCCTTCCTTAAAAACCAAAAAAAATCACTTATAAGACAGTGAGTCAGGAAACCTGTAAGCTGTCTTCTTGTTCTTGCAGCTGAGTCCAACTCCATGTTTTGCAGCCACTCTCATTTCACTCTGGACTTGCTGTAGCATATGGATCCACAGGGAAAAGCTCATTTCCAATTTTTCTGTACTTCACTGTAAGGTTCAAATAATTACTTGAAAATGTTGTTTTAGACAGACAGAGAACATGGCACTACTCTTCTCTGAAGCAGCCATACCTTTAGGAGACTTACTTAAAAAGCCATACAAGAGCACATTGAAAACATAAAGTCTTAAAAGTAAGAAAAGTGCAACTTTAAACACCAGGAGAAGATTCATATACGAGATTAGAATTGTGGCTTTCTTCAGGAACTTGTTCTTGGATCTACACGAAGGTTGTTTTTTCACAGTTTTGGAAGGGTTTTTTTCCCCCACTTGAAGCATTGGATGAGAAGTGGTGATACACCTGACAGAAAGGTAGAGTGATGCCAAAATGGTGCTGCCATGTATTTCTTTTTGATCCACCTTGGTAAAACATAAATGGACATTGTTGGGGGTTGGATCTGTTTCTTTTGTGTTTGTGGAATTTTTTCCTGATGGTTTGCTAGGTAACTAATTGCTGGGTACTTTATGGATACTTGACTGAAACAAAAGGGGGCAGCAGGTTTCTCCGGGGGAACAGCAGAAAGGAGCTGGAGTACCAGAGGAAGACTGAACACATTTTTCTCCACCATCGGACTTTCGTACAGGACTATTTCACTTCATAGAACTGTATTCACTGCTCAAGGAGGATTTCATCTGGACTGCTTTCACCGCCCTGATACCCAGGGTGTCAGGTCACATCCCTGACTCTGTCAGGGCATTTTCTGAGGTTTTGTTGTTTCTTTGTTTTTGCTTGTCTCTTAGTGCTATTACATTTGTATTTGCCTTTGTTTTGTCTAATATTCCTAGTAAAGAACTGTTATTCCCACTCCCAAATCTTTGCCTGAGAGCCTCCAATTGCAAAATTATAATAATCTGAGGGAGGGGGTTTACATTCTCTATTCAAAGGGAGATTCCAGCTTTTGCTGGCAGGTACCTGTCTTTCAAACCAAGACAGACATGCTTAATGCTAGCAGATTTAAGGACCTGACTGAAGTCCAGTTTTGTTGGCTAGGCTTGACTGGAGAGTGTCAGTCTCAGTGATTTACTCCTATCAATAGGTTGATATTTACATGGCTTGGTAAAGAAGCTACTGTAAAAAAACCATCACATGAAGTCTTTTTTTGTTTGGTTCAGTCTTTTTCTATGTTGAATCCTATGAGTTGGTTTCTCTCATTTTTGTTCCCTTTTGCTCCTAGAAAAGAAAATGGTGATCCTCTGTTTTTCTTGCTTGTGTGCCAAGTCTTGTGAAGTCTTGAGGCATCCCTGGACACAGAGTACCAGCTGGGGTAAATCAGTAGCAGAAACACTACAGAGACTCCCCTTTGAGATGTGTCATTGTTGGGTGTATTCCTTGATTTGGGTCAAAATGGTCACAGATATGGATGTAAAAACACATTTAACCTTAGTATTCACCACCTTCCTTGGCAGTGTGAGGCATTGGGCCAGCAGTGGCAAGGTGGATCTGAAGTGCTGTTTTCACACCAATGCATGGCTATAAACATATTTTACATGTTTTCACCCTCTCTCTACTTTGGACAGACCCACTGGAACTGTGAATGTATGGAAACAGATAAATAGCTTTAAAGAAATTCTTTTGTATATGTTCTAAATTTTACTAATGTTTAACTAGACTGTTGTGGTGAAATGTGTTATGAGCAATTACCAATATTATTTTTTTCTATTCTGAGGCAAATTAATAGTAGCTGTTTTTGCACTGACATGCAAACATTTCAGTCAGACAACTGCTAAGTATACTTGAGAATCCTATTATATATATGCATGTGGAAGAGCAGAAAACACTAATATTTTCCAAAGTTGAAAGACATATTTTAATTCTCAAAGAATTAAATGTGAAACATGAAACATTTTCTGGATTGTTTAGTAGCCTTCATCAAGGTGAAAATATAACTAAAATTCTGGTCAATACATGACTACCTGCATTTAATATGAAGCCATAACCAAAGCCCAGGTGAAGGCAACATAGGATTAATCTTGCTTTCAATTTCAAGGTACTTAGAATTGTAGTATGACATGGGTTGGAAGGGTCCTTAAAGATCATCTGGTTCCAATCCCCCTGCCATGGGCAGGGACATCATCTGCTAGACCAGATTGATCAAAGAGCCATCCAGCCTAGCCTTGGACACTTCCAGAGATGAGGCATCCACAGCTTCTCTGGGCAACCTGTGCCTCACCACACTCTCAACAAAGACTTTTTTTCTAATATCTAAACTAAGTCTTCTCTTTTTCAGTTTGAAACTCCCTTGTCCTGTTACTTCATGCTCTTATAACTTATGGACAAGATATCTGGATTTGCCTAGAATGCAAAAGAAACTCTTTCCTACTACGTATTACACGTGTTTTCTAAGTCACAGAATATTTATAGCATATAACTGTACAAATAGGTGGCATAAAATGCCAGAATGTCTGCTAAGAATCTTAAATAAATGTCAAATGATAGAGAGTTCCTTCAATATTCTGGCTCCATGTCATCGTCTCAGCAGAGACCAGAGTAATTGAAATAGAGGGAGAAATGTTGCCCCATTACTGTACCAGGACAGCTGGTACTTTTTGCCTACAGAAGGATGAGAAAGAAGTGGGATTTGGCACCCTTTCAGCCATGGCAATGAGAAAACTCCCTCCTTTTCTTTTACCCTCTCCAGATCCTACTTGCACACCTACAATAGTGAAATCTTTGAAATACATCTAAGAAATACAAAAGCCGTGTACCAGTAAGGTATTAAAATGTCATTCAATCTTAAAAAGCAGAAGTCCCTCTGCTAAGAGGAGTTTTCACACCTACACGAAGACAGGGAGAATGCTACAGACACCATGATGCACAATAAGAGCACAGCCTGAAGTTTTATGTGGAAGAAATTCGCATGACATGGTGATGGGTAACAGGGAAAAACATCTTGGAGAGATTAATAGGCAGTGACTTAGACAGATTACACCATGGGAGCTACAAAATGCTGTCCAAAATAGATTTATGATGCTTCAACTGAGTGCAGAATTACTGGTGTAACTCACCTGCATCTCCGGAGAAACACGTGGAGCTGTTGGTGTTGAAGGGGTCTCTGAACTAATAAGCACTTAAAACATTTTTCCAAACATCTTTCTGATGTCTGTGAATGACCCTTTCTTGTTCCCTCGTGCTATCCCACAAACCACCGTTAACCCCACGGCGGTGTCCAAACAAGAGGCACGTCGGGTGGCTCCAGGAGAACGACTTGCCACCACATTTATCACCAGACTTTTCCATCTCTCAGGCTTTTGTGATCCTGACAGTTGTTTGGGCTTAGTTTCCACCAGCCGGTTGTGATGAATCTGAGTCTGCTCTTCAGCTGAAAAACCCAGTGGCTGGGTGGGCCCGAAGGAATGGCCCTTCTTTCCCCTCCCTGTTTAAGCCTCTTGTGAGTAACTCCCTGCAGCTGTCTGTAAACATCACTTTCTGAATGGACTGAGAGATGTCTGGAGCAGGCCAGGCTCTCACTGCTTCTCAAATGAAAATAAATAGTGCTGTCAGCCACTGCACAGAGCATTGCTCCTGCCCCAGGCTTTGCAGCCACCTCAGCCAGGTTTTTCTGTTTCCAGCATTTACTCTCTGAACCTAAGTGTCCTGAAAAACTATGAATTTACAAGTAAACACACACACCACACAAGACAGGAGAGAGTCAAACCCCATAATCCTTATCGCCTCTGATAAACCACACAATTAATGGCAATTATCAGTTAATGGCTTACTAAAGGTGCAAAGCAGAAGCCGTTGTGTTTGTGGTGCAGAAAGCATGTCTTTGCACCAGTGTGAATTTTACCTCATAGCAAATTGTTGTTAACCTGAAGCTGTGCCTAGGCACCCATCCTTCACACAGCTTTGCCAGCTGAGGAAGCCACCTCCTCTGACTTTTGTCCTGTTGAGGTCTGTGCTCTTCCTGGAGCGTGGGGGTTGTTTGTGTCTCCCAAGTTGCTTCACATTCCCTTGGCCAGGTTTGTCTGAAAAGTCGAGAGCTGCTAATGCACCACCTGCTACCTCTGTGGCATGGAGAGATCCAGCCCCTTTTCCTGCCCTGGCCACTGGTGTTCTGTCTCTTCCCTTCCACCAGTGGTCATTATACCTCCAGTGTCTTGGTCCCAGAATTCAACGTGGTGTTTCCTCATCCAGTGTGGTCACACAGCCAGACAAATCTAAGGTATATAGACACTAATCCCTCTCTTACGCAGCTTATTTTGACAAAAAAAGTCTGGTTTCAGCCTGTTGTCTGTCTCATTCAGAGGATCTGAGGAGGCAGCAGCCTCCCTCAAGGGCTAACAAGACATCAGGAGTGGGCTGTGGCAGTGTCCTCAGCTGGCACCGCCAGGGCTGGCCAGGCATGTCTAGCCACAGCTGTATTTTTCAGACCCAAATGTAGAATGTTAAAGCAAAGTCCACTTTTTTTTTACCACTGTTTTTGCTTCCTTTTTGATCTTTCCAGCTCTGCTCTCTTCTAGTCATTTGGGTTTGATTGCATTTTTGAAAACAGGATGAACTGGTTTAAAAATTGGAGATTTATTTTTGCTTTTTTTTTTTGTATTAATTCTGTAGAACTGAAATGTTATTCCCATATTTTAATTAGTTTTTCAACATCCTGAACTGCTGAAAAATTTTCAGTATGGATCTAAGATCTTTATTTGCCGTGACACAGGAACATAAACACCAGTCTAGGCACCCAGGGTCTATCAAGCTCGTATTCACTGTGCCTGAAAGCAACCCAACCAATAAAGCATCAATTTGTGTGGAAGTAGGGATGGCTTTGTTCAGAACTTACAGGGATTTCAAACTAGGGCAGAAAAATTCAGAAATCTTTCAACTGAATCCTTCTAGGATGCTGTAATTATCTCAGCATTTTGAACATTAATTAATTGTAATTTTAAGAGTGAAGTGTTTGATTTCACCAGCTCAGTAATGTTATTATCAATATTACTTTCTTTTATTTTGACCTGAATAACTACCCAAGATTTTTCAGATGTCCAACTAACAATACCAAACTAAACAACTCCAAAATTGTATTGTTTGACATTATGTGTCACATGGACAGGGTACGAAAAAGGTAGGAACTGTTGGATCCCAGCCAAAAATGATGCCCAAAAAACTGATAGCACTTACAGACATAAAAAGACCCTGTAACCTCAAGGTGACCTTGCAGTGTGGATCCTGCTTCATTATTTGGTATCTATGTCTAAATTCTTGATTCAGCTGCTTGCTCTTGGAAATTAAAGGAAATGTTTTCATAGGTCTTGTATTTAGCTAACTTTACTGCAGAAATCTCCAGGAGATTTAACAGAGAAACTTTTGTCAATTTTGCTGTTATTGTGATCAGAAGGCAGAAAATATGCTGCATGGGAAAAATAACCAATTTTTACCAAAGACTGGTAAAAATTTTACCAAAATTTTATCAAAATTTTAGCAAAGTATGCCTGTCATTTCCCTTATGTTTTTGCTGGATGTCAGGGCATATGGAGCTATGATTAGATAGATGACTTTAAGGCTGTGATAATTTCTTGTTTTCTAAAGAGAGCAAAGAATTATCTTTGAATAAAAGCAAGTCAGTGTCCAATGAGCATCTCCTTGTGGCTGTCTTTGTTCTCAGTGTGCGACAATCACTTTGAAGACTCATTTTACTACAAGGGCACTTGTGTGAAGAGCAGCCCACAGGACTCTGCAGTGGTGATTAGTCTTTGTATACTCCCGGATCCTTTGTGCCAGACCTTCAGCATGACAGTTCAAATGGGTTAGGAGTTCACTCTCACTTAATTAATCCCAGATTTTGTTCATATGGCACACATCGTTGGTGGCAGGACTTGCAAGCAGGACTGCATAGGTATGAAATCAGCAAACAATGGCTTCATTTTGCTTTGTGGTTCTCTGTGAAGCAGGCCTCAATCTAGCAAAAAACCCCAACCAAATGAGCTAAAATAACCCCAAATATACAGATATATTTTTCAGAAAAACTATCTAAATAAAAACTACAAATGTACATTTTAAGTGTTATTTCCAAGACTCAGAGTCACAGATTGTCAGAAAAAAAAATCTAAAAGTATTTGATTTTCCTTTAATATGACAGTCTTTCAGCACAGGATTTTAGGGAATCCACCTCCTTTACTGCAGCAGAAACCCAGAAAAAATAGAGTAATCTAATAGGCCTGCAGCAGTGAAATGCCATTAAGGTCCTGGAAGTGTTTCCTTAAGTTATGATGTTTAGAAGATGTGGTTGCTGAGGCAATGCCCAGAGCTGGCAGAAGGAGCACTGATAGACAAGTGTTTGAACACCATCAATGTGCAGGGAACCCATTACCTTCCTCACACCTGCAACTCTTCCACTGGTGTTGTCCAGATCTTAGATAAATCAGTTTTTGGCCAAACAGAGTTCACCAAGATTTAATCCAAACAAAGCAGTGAGTAGGCAACTAGGCAAAAAACAATGCTTTAGAAGATTCTGCTGGTTTAGTACAAAATGCATTTAGATTAAGGATATGGAAAGAAAATTCCTTAATTTAGGGATTAATTCAAGAATTCCTATTAATTTCTTGATGCTGTCAATGCCATGCTGCACAGCACAGCAGCTCCAGAGTCTGTCTAATTCTGGTGGACAAAGAAGTGACTGAACTTGTACAAGCCTTTGCTGTCTGGCCTATATGTATTATTGCACCCAGAATAGCTTAAAATTAAGGTATTAGGATGTAGGCAAATTCTGCAGGCCCTGACTATTGGAGGCCGTCTCTCTGTGGTGTAGACTTTAATAAAAGAAGTGTCTAAATTACATATTAGCATACCCAAAAAATCTAAACATTTCAAAGGCACATGGTTGATGACCCTTTTCCTTGAACACAAAGGGTCTTTCTCTCTGTAGTACAATGCCTTACACTTTGGCCTAAGATAAACTTTTGTCTGAGAGCCAGGAATGAGCCCCTCAAAGAAGGAGAGGTCTTCATAGGGCTCATTGCATTTCCTCAATCTGCACTCTGGAAAGGAGCAACACATCTGGAAGGGCAATTCTGCCAGGTCTGCTGAAGGCAAAGGCTACTGTTCTCCTGAAGAATCAATGCAGCTACAGATCATAACATCAGTTGTGCCACTTAACATACAACTATTGGGTGCTTAGATGCTAAGGCTACCTCTCTAATAAAAATTAAGTGCAGCCAGGACTCTTGTCTGGCACTGAGGACACCTGGTATGGAGCACTGCCAAAGTCAATACTGCTAAATGCTGTTAAATAGTACATATATATATTAAAATCTCTTGCTCTGCAAAACAGGGCAACTGCCTGTTGGGAATGTCTCCTGCCATGTGCTAATCTCAGAACCATGCCTGGGAACAATTTGAGAAACTGCTGAAGCAGGCCAAAAATATGCCAGAAACTTCTCTGATAATTTAAAACTGTAGAAAATTGACTTACAGAGCCTGGGAATATTCCTGCACCCTGCTAAATTTATAGTGTAAGTGTAGCCTGTAGAGATTAAGGCAGCCTAAGAACCTATAGAAAATAGGGTTTCAGGAAATATGGACCACTCAATACAGTGACTCAATTCACCCAATTATCTGCAACCCTGTATTAAGTCTATGACTAATTAAGTATGTTGCCCTAGAAAACATTTTATATGATGAAGCGTTAATTTCTTATTTCTTATTATTCCATTGTTAATATTAAAGTACAAATTCATCAGACTCAAGGAGAAGAAATGCAGTGTTTATAAACTAGGGATTGGCAGGTAACACAGGAATATATCAGATCATTGGGACCAGGGATTAGCTTCACAGAAGCTAGATGCAATTAAAAGTGTTAGGACCAATGAGCTGAGACATTCTTTCATTTAGGTGTCTAAACTATGTTTGAAAGTTTAGTTTTTCATTTAAAGTCTTTTAATAAACTTTGTTCCTGCATATTATAGCAGCCTCAGTTTGTCTGTATAATTTTTTTAACTGTTCTTTGTAGGTGAAGATACAGAATAATTAGTATTCTGACAGGTTCGTATTTTTATTTAAACTATGTATTATTGAGCATAGCAGGCAGGCAATAGTTTTCAATGGCATGAAATCATTTGTTCCATCAGAATACTCTTTGCATGACAATATGCACCTTGTTCTCTTTACTATGAGATGTAAAAATTCTTTATGAGCTTACTATATTTAAAGGCAAGGAAAAACACTAAATCAGGCAATTTCTGAATTTTATCTGGCCATGTATCGCAGATTAAAAAAAAAAAAACCAAACTGAGTTAAACCCCACAAAGTTAAATCTTTACATCTTCAAAGAAAAATAGAATTTTCCTTGTGAGGCTATTACATGTTTTGCTATATAATATTATCACTAATAAAGATGGCATGTTAGCAAGAGAGGCCCTGGGTAGGTTCAAGCAATAGAGAGTTTTGTGGCTTCTGTTGTTAATAATCTGTCAAAGTCAGGCTCCCAAAACAGTGTGAAGGAAGAAATAGAAAGAGACAGAAAGAGAGAAAGGAAGGAAGAAGAGAAAGAAGGAAGGAAGGTTGGTTGACTTAATACAGGGGCACAAATTAAAAGCAGGGAAAAAAAGAGTGAAAAGAGACCAGGGCTCAGGGAGGAGAGATGAAAGTAAAAGAAAAGACAAACATACACAACTAAGGCCAGAGTGCAAGTCCTTTCAAGTCCTCATTAACCCCACAGTAAAGAGTTTCCTTGTGAACATTTAGCCTTTTCATTGAGCTCTTCTTTTTCATTGTCAAATGTCAGCTGTGAAACATGTTTGGACGCAGCAGTAACCCTTTAAAAACCCCTTTCACATAGTGCAAGCACTGTTTTAGCTCCATGAGCAGACACACTAATGTGAATAGTGTATTAAACCAATGTGTGGGTGTGAAAATCACACCCCTGTCTGTGTGAGCAGCTGGGCAAGAACTGGGAGACTAAAATTTCCCTGGCTACAACCTGAGCACCAAAGTCACCCGGGCAGAATAATTGTGAGGGAAGGATGAATGCTCACTCATGGCTGATTTCTTCAAAAACCCCCCAAGAGACCATGACTGCCTCATTCATCTTTGAGGGCCTTGGGAGCAGCTGCCATAGAAGGATGATGGCACAGCAGCCCAGGATGGCTCCTCTCTTGGAAGCACAAGGTCAACATCCAGGCTCTCTCATGGAGAGCTTAAACATGCACTTAACTCTTCAGTTCAGAGGTAAACCCATTAACTTCAGAGTTTTCACAGAGGTGAAGCTCAGTTGAGGACTGGGATTTTTTGAAAGGCTTGAAGTACAGATCTGAAGTATTTTGAATCTAGAAAGTTCCTTCCCAGGGCAGATTTTCAACAACTCTGTAAATAGGTTTGATATAGGGTGTTATATGATTTAGAAGGGTTACCAAACCAGAGTGATATTTATAAAAAACTCATAAGAGGGTTTTGTTTACTAGAAGTTCTTTCCTTGCCAAAGGTAGTTATTTTGTTCTTTTTTCATTTATTGATGCCAAGGAAAAAAAGAGGGGAAAAAAGCCAATAATTTAAGAAGGTCAAATGTGTCCCAGCCTAAATTGTGAATTACTTAAATAACAGGACATGTCACAAAACTGACATCAGTGTTTCTCTTCAGTCCCACCCAATGATAATGAGAAGCCATCTGAAAAATTTCAGCTGAGCAAAATAAACAAAGATTTTATGCAGACCCTGTTAAGAGCTTGATCCAACAAACCTGTATCCAGCCAAATAACTCTTTGTAAAATTAGAAATCTCTCTAATATTTCCTTATTCAACAAAGAGGCTATGTTTGGATTACTGCAATAATGAGCATGCACAGGATCAGGTAAAAGAAATTAGTCAATATTTCTCTTCTTTATATCAATTGACATCCCACAGAAGACAGCTGTCATCTTTAAATCTTATTTTAGAGGGAATGTGATACCACTTATGTGATGGGGGAGGTGAAAAGGCAAGAACGTAAGGGAGAAATTCTGCACAGTTTAGCTACTAAGAATAGTTACCAATTATTTTATTACCAAATGGTACAGACAGAGAACAACAGGGAACAATGAAAACATTCCTGTGAGAAAGAATAGGAAAATATTACTTGTAATGAGAAAAACGTAGGCAGCACACTTGGAAAAATGGTTTTCAAGGAAACCCCTTTTTACTGAGATGAGAAGCAAATGGAACAAGGCTCTGAAGTGGAAGCTCATGTGCTTACTGAGGGGAGCTGATGTGATTGTTTAAGTGATCTTGGCCTCCTTCAGCAAAGCATGTCTTTGTGGAGGATGGCAGAAGGGTGTGTGGCAGCAGCAACAGAGGGGAGGTGACACTGGCAGCCTCACTACTCTCTTACAGGTGACATTGACAGCCTCACTACTGCTGTCCTTGGAGTCCACACCAACACCTCCTAGACACCTTTGTCTGCCAGAACAAGCTGCAGCCTCCTCTCTGCTGTGTGATGTGTTGGTTGTAATTATTCCATGGCTTAACCTAGGTATTTGTCACACTTTGTCACCAGTCTGGCCAGAAACACCCTCAAAATGGCTCGTGTGGTTGTCTGAGCCCTGAATCTGTAGGGCTGAACCAGGACAAAACCCTTCCAATGGGTCAGTTACTGCACATGCCTGCCTGTGCATCTCAGCCCAGGTACCAGGCAGCCCTCAGAGGGCTCCTGTCCTCAGCTGCACACACTCAGGAATATCCTTCCACTCTGTACATACAAGGTACAGTTTCTGGCACATGAATTTGTTCTTACTACTTATTTCATTTGGCCTTCCCAGATCTGAACCCTTAAAATAAACAACTTTACTGTCCTTTAGGCATTCCCTGAGGAGTGTTGGTATTACAAGGGTTTCCATTGCCATAAAGACAAAAGCAGAGGCTCAATGCAATGAAAAGGTTAATTGATGTCAGCATGTTTTGGAAAGGGATGCTAGGAAGGAGGAGTATGTGGTTACAGCAATAACCAAGACAAAAGATCTCTTTCCCCATCTGGGCAGCAGTCCTCTTGCATGACTTAGGGGGAGCCACTTCTGTCTTCTGCTGATGTTGATGCTTTTTTGCAGTGCATCTAAGCATGCCCACCTGATTGCAGCCATGGGCAGCATGAAAGCATGTGAAATTATTGCTCAGTCTGGGCGAGAAGGAAGGAAAAGTGGCGGACATGCGAGGCAGAGCAGAAGGACAGAGATATTGCTTTGGACCAAATAAGCCAGCAGAGAGCACAGATCACCAGCTGCTCCTGAGTGTTACAGCAGAGGTGAGTTTCGAAGAGATAGCATTACAAACTTGGGGGCTGGGGAGCCCTTCCTGTGCACAGGATGAAGCAGGGGATACCACCCAAATTTTTTAAGAGAAAATTACAGTAACAGGTAATAAAAAATGGTAAAGCAGGCAAGGGAATTAACAGCAGCATGCTAATAATGTCATTGGCATATATACTTTTCAAGTTTCAGATGTAATGGGTGAAGCAGATGCATCCCCAAGCATCCCCTCTGCTCCTCACTTCCCACCTAATCCAGGGCATTGCCTCCTCTGATATAGGGACTGAACAGCTCTTGGAGCATCTCCTTCTATTATTCTAGTCAAAGAAATTCTGCAGAGTAAATGCCTGTTATTTAAAACCTAGTCTAAATAGGATGTCTTTATTTTAATAAAATGAATAGAGCACAAAAAAAGAGCCATTTACATGGCATTTAGGAGAAAGTGCTACTTTTTGATGTTGAGATAGTTGTGAGTATCTGGAGCTTGTAAACCTTTTCCTTATTCACCTAGACAGCATGGGTTTATGACCTAAGAGAGGACAGGCAGGTAGGGATATAACATTTATAACCTACAGGAGGGTAACCAGGTAAGACAGAAAACATTTAAGTAGTGGCACTAAAATGATTAAGGCTTTATTGCACTTCTCTAGCTGGAAAGCAGTAAATGATTACAAAGCATTATTATCTCATCCTAAGAGCTCACTCAATATATAAGGAAAAATAAATAGTTCACTTTGTACATTTAATTCAGTCGTTTGCCTGTTTACATTGAAACTGGCTGCTTTAACTCCCCAAATGTTTAATATCAAGTAGGTTCAAAGAAAAGTATAACTCCTCAGCAATGAATTTCCTGACTTTGCTCTTTCTGTTTAGAAAAGATGATAAAATGGATTGCAATGTTTTACAGAATTTCAGTATTTATTACATATCAAAGCTATTGGCCTAGCATTTTAGAAAGATTTACAGGTTTTTGTCTTCAGATGTCACATAACAACTTTAAGACTAATCTCAACCAAAGATGCTAAATTGCCAAAGTAGTTTCACAACTGTCTGGAGTCTTAAACCTTTCACACCGGAATTTTGCTCTGCAGGATCCAAGAAGTATGTGAATAAAGAAAAAAAAGGAAATAAGTGAGCCAGCTAAATCATTTGTACAGTGATTAAGTGAAAAGACTGCAGTGACCCTTAAGCTGATGAAATGAAACCCTGCAGGAAGCAGAAAAGCAATAAACAAAATGGCAGAGGTTGTTGAAGACTATGGACAAGGTGGTGTTACCAAATACCAAGCCCTGGGGCAGACTCTGCCCTGTAGTAGAGGCACTGTTTCCCTTATCCTCCTCTCATGCAGAAACACTATACTCTACTAGGGTTTCCCAAACATTTACAAAGCACATTTCCCCTTTGGTTCATCTTCTAGCGAGTGTATCTTTCCCAAATCCACTGCTGCTCTCTTCTTTCAGGGTGAGAGAGCAGGAGTGGGGGTTAAATGTTTGTCCTCTCCTCCCTGTTCCTGCCAGGACTGAGTGCTGATAGCAATTAAAGTTGTGTAATTAGCAATTCCCTTGCTGTGGCAAGCACTGACAGCCAATACTTACAGCCGATTCTCACTTTGCCTCTCTGGAGGAACTGAGCTGCTGCTGATTTCTGCTGTCTAAAATTTCATGACCCTTTTGAATGCTGTTGTGACCTTCAAGGGGTTCATGACCCTCACTGAGAAACATTGGGCCATTTCTATAAAACTCTATTACTTTTTCATGGGTAAATATTCCTGTGTTCCCAAGTGCACTAACAGCTTGCAATGGGCCCCTGCAACTGTCAGACACCAGGGACAGACTTGCACGACCCTGGCACCCCAGGCAGCATCATGTGCTCTCTCTGTAGCTGCTCATCGCTGCTGCTGTGCAACATCCTGCCAGTCCAAAGGGCAGAGGCAGCCCCAGGCTGAAAGGGGAACGAAGGAGAGTCAGTCATGTGCTGTGACCACAGAGCAAGATAGGCAAGTGCACAGAAAACATCATCTCATGCCAGCTGGAAAGCTACAGCCAGGCCCCCAGGCCCTCCTGACACCTGCACACAGTGGGCCTGGGTGGTTCCAGGAACAACAGCAGGAGGTTTAATCATGATATAACTGAAACCAGCACTCTGTTGCGAGGTGAGTGGCCCCAGTGCTGGCGTGATCCACTGTGGAATGTTCTAGTGTGGTGCTTGGGGAGTTTTCCCAAACTGAGAGGACCTCAGGGGGAGCTGAGAGAGCCCCCAGAAGCCTGCAGCTCACATGACAGCAGATGTTGGGACCTGGGTGGGGTTGGAAGCCAAGGTAGCCAAATGCCTTCACACCTATAAAAGAACCACTTAGGTAGCCCTGGTGATCCGCAGTGATGCCAAAAGGGAGACAATCTGCACAGCAGTTGGCACAGAAGGTGTGCAGAAAAGGTGCTGAAGACATGACAACTTGTCCAGGGAGCAACAGTAATCCCCCACAGAAAGTCATAGACTCGTTCAGCTCTGCACCCACTGTGAAGTCCATGGGCCCCTATCACAAGGTGACTGGGTTTGTGGAGAAGGGAAAGGAATGCATGTTGCTTACCTGGACTTCAGTGACCAAAGCCTTTAACATCATTTCCCACAACATTTTCCTGAGAAGCTGGCAGCTCTTGTCTTGGATGGATGCTCTCTGGACCAGATAAAAAGCTGGCTGGATGGCCAGGCCAGGAGAGCAGTAGTGAGTGGAGTTAAATCCAGCTGGCAGCCCATCACAAGTGGTGTTCCCCGTGGCTGAGCTCTGGGGCCAGCCCCATTCAGTATCTCTGTCAATGATCTGGATCAGGGGATTGAGGGCACACTCACTAACTCTGTAGATGATGCCAACTTTGTTGGGAGTGTTGATCTGCTTGAGGGTAGGAGAGCTCTGCAGAGGGATCTGGACAGGCTGGATCAGTGGCCCAAAGCCAGTGGTGTGAGGTTCAGCAAGGCCAAGTGCTGGATCTTGGGTCACTTGGGTCACAGCAACCCCATGCAGTCCTACAGGCTCTGGAACAGTGGCTGCAAAGCTGTCCTTGGAAAAGGGCCTGGGAGTGCTGGGCAACAGTGAGTTATCATGAGCCAGTGTGTGCCCAGAAGGCCAAGAAGGCCAATGGCATCCTGGTCTGGATCAGAAACAGTGTGGCCAGCAGGACCAGGGCAGGGATTGTCCCCCTGCACTTGGCACCTTGAGTGCTGTGTCCAGTTCTGGGCCCTCACTGAGAAAAGGATGCTGAGGTGGTGATCCATAGAAGGACAAGGTGATCCAGTGAAGGGTCTGGAGCACAGGTCTGATGAGAAGCAGCTGAGGGAGCTGGGCGTGCTTAGCCTGGGGAAAAGGAGGCTCAGGGGAGATTTTATCACTCTGCAATTCAAAGGAGGCTGTAAGCCAGGTGGGGATTGATTCTTCTCTCAGGTAAAAAGCAGTGGAACAAGAGGAAACAGCTTCAAGTTGCACCAGCGGAAGTTTAGGTTGAATATTAAGAAAATTTCTTGACCAAAATGTTTGTCAAGCATTTCAACAGACTTCCCAGAGAAGCAATATAGATGCGTTGGTTAGTGGCATGGTTTAGCCATGAACCTGGTTTAGGAGTGGACTTGGCAGTGCTGGGTTAATGGTTGGACTTGATCTTAAAGCTCCCTATGATTTGCATTTCCTCTGGTTGACTCCTTCCTTTCCCTGGGACAGAACTGGATCGTGCCAATGGGCTCAACCTTTGCACTCTTCATCCTGCCATGAGGATTTTCCATCTGAAGTTTACTCTGTCCAAAATGGAAAAGTAAAAATTCATAGGAAAGCAGTATCAATCTGCAAAGTCACCTGATGCAGAAGAAAGAGTGAAGAAAGGGGCAGGATCGCTAGTATATGACACAGAAAGACTAGGAATAAATTCTGAATACCACTCCAAAAGCCATGCACATGAAGTTTACCTCTTCTAACTTAAAGACCCCCACATTTCTTTATTGGATACAGTCATCTGAAGGAGATATGAATTTATGTATCTGAGGAAAGGTGACATCCTGTGCAAAACACTTGTAGAGTAATAGTGAGAAAGCAAGCCAGAGTCTCCTCCAGAAAGCAATTCAGCACAGAAAAGGAGTGGTAGCAGGAGCAAACATTCACATGAAAGTCTCTGGTTTGATTCATAGATTCCAGTGTAACTGGGGAACCCCTGTACTGCAGTATCAGGCTTTGGAATCAGTTTTGCACCACTCAAGCACGGAACAGTGTTGAGCCCTAGGAGTGTATTCACACAAGGCAGGCACGGTTAGGCAGCCTTGGATTTGGTCCCAGCTTGACCTCCCTGCTTGATTTTAAGCAGCCTGTGAACAAACATTTACTACAGTAACAGCAAACAAGTGAGTCTCTGTAAGGTGTAAAGCTGGGATGCAAATTACAAACATATGTAAATTGAAATAGTTTACGTTAATTTCCTAGTACTGAATTCAGTGACTAAGTGCTTATTTCAGAATGTTCATTCCATGCCTTGAGCTACTGCTTTGTCCATCTCTTCAGTGGCAGAAAGCAATTTAGCATAATCCTTCTACTGTAATGTCCAGTTTTTCCCTAAAGATTACAGATGAAACCAAAAGACCTCTAAAGAAGGCTTATTTCTTTGCAAAGCTGGCCACTGTGTGTTTAACAGCACCAGAATGGTCCATTGGAGAACAGAGGGAAATCTCACATTTGGGAGGATGCAATGAAGGAGTCCCAGACAACCTAAACAATCCTTGTTTGCCAAACAATGTGTGTGAGGCTTAGAAAATGATGAATTCGAAACACATTTCCCTGCTTCACAACAACTGGAAAATACCTTTCAATCAAAGGAATAATAAAACTCATTGAAACCAGTGAGGCTGATTATCATCTAGCTTTAATCACTGTAATGCTACTTGCATGAATGTGACTGCACCCAGCAGCTGATATCATCTGAGGATCTGGTCCAGGGATCTGTGTAAGGGAGACTGCAAGATAACGATGGGAGACCTTTAATGTTTTGGCACACAGGCCTGGCTGTTGATCTCAAAGTCAGTTCCCTTACCTCCTCTATTGGAATACTATGGGTTTACTTTTTTTCTCACAGTGTTTCTGCTTCTATCTTTAACTTTTTTTGACTTCCAGCTGAAATATGGATGTTAAAAGAAGCACACATTATTTTTAAATGTGACTCAGAATTGTTGCTGCATTGGGGGAAGATGAAAATTCAAGTAGTTGTTAATTTTACTCCAACTATTCAAACAAAAAATATGAGATGCTGTGTTTCTTTAGAAAAAATAAAATGTTGAGGTCTGTTTATTTAGAAGGATATTCAACATTCAACATTATAGACTTGGCCACGTGAGATGTGGTCCATGCAAGTGGGACATTCAGCCTTTTATTGAACTACTCTTGCTAATTATATAAAAGAAGTTTTAATCAAAGATTTCAATTTTTTTGCAAAAGATTTTAAGTTACTGGAAAGTGAGTCTTTGTAAGTTAGTGGAGAAGAGGTTGATGTTTTCAGTCAAAATTTTATTAAAGCATTTTAAAAGTACATGCAAGCCATCAAAATAACTTTAAAACCTGAAAATTTTAATACAATTTTATTTTGGGAAGAGTTCAGTCTGTTTCACTCTCCTTTCAATTGTGGATGATGAAATTATTTAAACAGCTTTCTATCCCCATTCCCAAAATCTGCAGCTTCCCAGCATGAAGAAGGAAGAGGTGGATTTACTGTAATAGGGTGACTTTTTTCCCTGGAAAAGCTGAGCTAATTCAGAACTGGTTCCTCTGGCCCTTTGAGCTCATGCAAGGAGGAAAGGCTGTAATTTAAGTGTAGGGGAAATGGTTCTTTGAAGCATAAGATATATGTACTGCAGACAGGCCACCCAAATCTCCCGGGAGTTCACCACCTCTGTGGTTCCCAGAGTACTAGCAAAGAGTTTTTCAGCACTCTTTTTTTAAATCATTGCTGCTACCATGTCTGTGCACTTTCCCTGGAGAGGACATTATGTGATTTAGGCTGTTTTTAAAAAGATTCTATTGGTTTGGTCCACTCCAGCTGGCTCCAACATTTCACTAGGACTCAATAGAATGTATTTGCATCCAGCTGTAAGATCTGTCAAGACTGTAAGAATTTAAGTGTTGGGATCAAGTTAAGCTGGTGTGGGGTGAGCTTGGAAAAATGGCCGAGTTTATATTCTGCCTGAGCTTTAACTTAGATTGCTAAAAATACAGCTTCTGTGTTCACAGCACATTTACCCTAAAGAAAGTCCTAAGGATATTGGCTTACAAGCACTGTAGGATAAGCCCATCCTGCAGGAGCAACTCTCACTCAAGCTGTGGTAGCTTCTCCCCTCTCCCACTGCCACTGCAGCCTGCAAGCCTGAACTCTAAATCCAGCTGCTCCTAAATGATGTGAGCATGGTGTGCTGGCCCAGCCCACTTGCAAATTCTATTTGACTTTCTAGTTCAGTGAACTACAGGCATTTACTTCTACCTGTGATTTGCCTACTCTTGCCATGGAAGATGGCAACAGACAAGAGTGAGGCACCCAGGGAGGCTGCTGGAGACTAAACCACCTCCACTACTGGGGTTTCATCTGCTGTGTCTGCATGTCAACACCTGAAACCCAATCTGGGCTCAGCCAGCTCGAGGTGGTGCAGTCTAATCTAGATTTCCAGCTCTGCCTAGCTACTCCTGATGAATCCTGATGGGCAGATTTCAGGGTTTTGCAAGAGAGGAAGGTCCTGCAGCTGAGCCAGCAGCACTGCCAGTGTGTCTCCACAGCTGGGCACATTGGCATAATTGTCCCTTGAGTGTGTATTAGAGCTCCAGCTCTGGGCTGGGTGGAAGGAAACACCCTTCCTGTCCTTCTGCTGGTGACTGTGGGCAGAACAGAGACAGTGGCTGCAATGGCAAAATATCTCCTAGCACCCCACTGAATTTACACAGAACTTGTAATCAATCTTCAGGCAACTCCCCTAATCTAGGCAAAACCTGAGCTGCACATTTTTCATGTCCAGCTCTCAGCTGGATCCTCCATGAACTACCACTATTAGACAGTGTTATTACCATAGATATTGCTTGATAATTGCATCATCCTTTATTCTTCAAAGACTGGGTACTCAAAATTCGCATGGAGTTTGCTCCTAGATTTACTGGCACCATTTTGAATGGTGGAGGACCAGGAAAATGAAGCAGCAAAACAACCTCTTGCCTTAACTTGTTAGGACAGTTGCAGTCCTGAGACTAAATTTTCTCCTCTTATTTCCTTTCTGATTATGTACTCAATATATGCAATACAAAAGGAAACAAGAGAGAGAGAGAGAGAGAGAGAGAGAGAAAGAAAGAAAGAAAGAAAGAAAGAAAGAAAGAAAGAAAGAAAGAGAAAGTCACCTTTTAGTTCAAAACAAGCAGCTACTTTAATGACAGCACTTATAAAAACAATATTATGTTAAATTATTTAGTATGTTTTATTTAATAAAAAGGAAAAAGGAAGATGAAATAGGGCATTGAGGAAATTCCTCTGTTTATTTTTGTCTCTGTGGTGGTTCATTTTACCCACCAGTGTTTTTTTCTTCACTGCAAATCCCCCTTCCCTCTTGATTAAAAACAGACTCTCTAATAAAAGTGGTTTAAGATCATACTGATAACTTCAATTCAAGAACATGAATAAAAAGCACCCTTGGAGGAAAGACCCCATCTGCTCATATATGATGTTAGGAAGGGAGTGCATAATGCAGAGTAGTGATTGCTACCATGTGTAAGATTATTCAGGTCTTCCACGTGTGGCTTCTAACCTATATGGCCACTTAAAAAAAGAGGGATTCAAGTATCCTATAAAACAGGTCCTATGTTTTACATTTGACCTTTTCCTGAATATCAACCTTATTAAAAACAAATTTTAAAAAATGTCCTGAATGGAAGCTGTAGTTTGATCTGGGGCTTATGGAGGCTGACAGCAGCCCTGCTATTGCTTTGAGCAGGGCAGGAGCTGGCCTCTGCTTCATTCAAAAAGAAACCCCTATCAAGCTGCCCTGTGATGATCACTCCACAACTGGTTTTTATTTCATTTTATTCTAATAACCTTACAGAAATACATTTTTCACCAAATTGAAAGCTTGTCTTCCCTGAAGCCATGGAAAGGATTAGACAGCATTACATCAGGCATTTCAAACAGTAAATTCTGAACTTGGAAGAAGCACTTCAAAGCAGGGTTATGTGAAGCCTCAAGTGCCCAGGCAGAACAGCAAAGGTGAAACAATCATAACCTCCACAGTGGAAAGCAGTGACTGAGTGAGTGTAAGCCATGAATCCCATTATTTTAATCTAAAATATGTATTATCATGAGGTTTGAAATCCATGTTTGATATACTGTGCTAGTTGCTGTAATAATGTATAATACAGGACCTGGACTCCAAGACAAAATTTAATCAAGATAAAAGCAGATAAAAGACATTGGAAAGACTTTTGCACACCATTTTTTACAATTTTTTAATAAAAGTGCAGCAACTGGAATTGGTGAAGGCACAATTTTTTTTAGCCAAAATAGTTAAATTAAAAAAAAAAAATGCCCCCAACTAATATCGAAGCAAATGAACATATAAAAAGAAAACTTCTTCTTGTAAAGCTTGCTCATCTGAATTTACAATGATAAATTAAATTGGAATTACTCTTCTATCTATGTAAAGCCAGAGATAAGGACTTGCACTGCCTTAATTATACTGGTATGAGCTGGCTAAGAGCCTCTGCCTATTCACACAAAACAGGTGCCACTTTACCAGCAATGGAGATGCCTCTTTTGTTCCCCAAATGAGGCATCAGTGAGTGAGTAGCAGTGGCCACATTTCACTGCTTGCCAAGTCATTGGCAGGAGGCAGAAATATCTGCACTCAAGGAAAAGCTTGCTTTGGAGGTGGTTTGAAGTGAGAGGAAGAGGCAGCTTATCAGGTTTTAACAAAGATAGTTTCAGCAAAATGTTTTTCTAGGAAAAAAAATAGTTTATGGGTTTTTTTTGTTATTTTTTAAAAATTATTTTTGTTCGAGGTTTTTTTATGGGGTTTAGGGATTTTTTGAGGGTTGTTTGTTTTTCATTGATTTTGTTTGCTTTTTTACATTTAACATAAATATTTAATTTAATATTTAACTTACTGTGGAGATTGATTTCTGCCAGCTTTGTCAGTGCTGTTTGCTCATCACTCTTCTTGGGCTGAATTTCATAGAATCCAAACCACAGTTTGGAAGAGCACAATCTTTCTGAAGAACAGGAGCTACTCAGTGGTCAAGGAGCCCCCTTTTTCTCAAGCAGCAAAAGCACAACCATGGCATACTGAAAAAGCTGATATGAGCTGGACATTTTGTAATTAAGCTGAAAAGAATCAATGAAAGTTTCTGCCTTGGACTGAAGCTTGTTTCTAGTCACAGAAAGTCCAGATAGAGTCTTTCCTAGATGTACTGCATCCACGGAAAATGGTTACGACAACTTCTCCTAAAAATACTTTTCTTTATATGTCTGGAGATACATGTATAATGCTTTATGTTTTTCCCATTGCTATATGCTTAATAACAATCCTGGGTTATGTTCTTTGCTAAACTTGGACCAGAAATGCCACATTGTTTGCCCACAGTCATACCAGAATGTCTGAAAATGACATTTGGATTCTCTCCAAGTTATTGGGATGAATATACTGCTTTGCTACCAAGAAAAAATCTTCCTTGGCTGTAAAGTTCCCATACTTACCTCTCCTACCCTATTCCCTACAGCTGTGTTTCTGCAGCCCTGTGACCCTTGTCTCATAAGCACCTCTGAAAAGGTGCTACAGGCAGGATATTGGGGGCTGTGAGGAATTAAAGCACTTGCCACAGATGTGTGCATGGGAGCTGACTGCTCTGCTAATGGTGGGAGGCACAAAACCTTGAAACCTTCGTGTCCAGTGCAGCCACAGGCAGCAGCTTTGTCTCAGCAGCTGCAGGGCTGATGTTGCAGCCACTGTGAAAAAGTGGTCAGACCAATACTTACTTGAGTTCAGATGTATGAGGAGCAGATAATCTGACATGGACTGACATCCTTACACTTCTCACACTTTACAGCTCCTATTTGCCTTCTGTCACAGGACATCCACCATAATCCCAATCCCCTCCCATACCCAGTATTTCAATCTTACATTCCCTCCTCTTACAATACCCTTTTCCTCTTTCAGGCTTCTGTCTCCTGCAAAACCTACCTCTCCAACCCAATATTCCCTGAATTTTATGTTGGCCACTCTCACCTCCAGCCTCAAGCTCATATCCCTCTCAGTTGCTTTTTGGCACCTCCTGAGATATCTCACAGGCATCCAGCCCAACAGCATCACCTGGAGCCATCCAGCACCAAAAGCCTGGATGTGAGAGGCAGCAGCACTGACAGACCTGCCCCTACAGGGACCCTCAGAACAAGTCAGAGCAAGGGAAGGAGCTTTAACTGGCTCCTGGTGGCAGCCAACTATATTGTGTGCTGGGTGAAGCCTCGTGCCTAAGTGCAAAGCAGATTTATTGTGAATGATGCTGCCTCCTTGGGCTTGGGCAATTCAATATTGTGTATCTCACATCTCTGTTTATGAAACAACTTGAGGAACTTACTCAGCATGGAAATGAAGCAATCAGAAGGGCTATGGAAATGCTAAGTTATTGTTATAACCACTGAGTAGGTGGACTAGAGTTATGTGCTTAAGGCTGTGTATTCACTGATTTATAACTTAGAAACAGACAGCCTTTTTATTTTCAATTAAATATACATCTGTCCCTTATCTGGCTTCTTTCTCAATTACTTACTCCTAGCTGTATTGTAAATGTCTTTGAAACAGAAGATGGAGAACACAGGTGGTTTCTAGGATGGGAGGATGAATAAAAGAGACAGATTATGTGAATTATCTCAGCTGAAGCAATAAAATGTGAGTGACCTGGGAATGTCCTGTGTGTCTGGTTTTGGACCATAAAGTCTGCCCAGAAAGGATGCCATTTATCTGCATTAGTCCCTGAAGCAGGCTTAGCAGTCTTTTTGCAGGCCTGAAACTGCATCTATCTATCATTGCTACTGTAATCTTGAAAGCAGAAGGGTTAATGACAAAAGCATCTTAGAGCTACAAACATGGTAGGAAATAAAACACCACACTTGTACAGAGGAGGAATTCCCAATCAGTAGCTGTGCTGGTTGTTGCAAAACCATTTCAGTTGTGTTTCCACATTAAGTATTCAGCAGTCCTGCAGAGCTCTTTGGCTCACAGTAAGGTCACTTGCTGCTGTCTGCATCTCCCATACATGTAGGTCTGGGCTAGGAGCTCAACTTATAATTGCTTTAGTACCAAGAGCTCAGCAAATGCACTGCAGGAAAGGGCCTCTGTCACTGTCAGCTGTGGTTCTCAATGACACCTTTAAAATTCACTTGTGAATAACTGATTAGATTGATTAACTCTGGCTCTCTGCTTCATATACCTGAAGGTGAATTTATTCCCTTTTAGGCAATAATGTCTTCTAAATTAAATAAACAAAACCACAGATGGTGGTTTACATGTTCAATTAATATTTTGTTGTTAATTATTTGTAACAAACTCTCAGAACTAGTTCTCATGATAATAGATAAAGACTTACCACGGATCAAGAAGCTGATGTTTGCTGTGGGACCGGTGTTTGCCAAAGAGAGTATAAAAAGTCAAAAAAACAGTCACAAAATATTCACTAAATATATGAGAGAGATTTATACAGGCTAAAGAGATGAAACTGAGAGGGGTGGATGGGGAAGGAAAATCTAGTCAGTCAAAAATTAATTAAAATCTGTAGGGAAATGGCCATAGATGTTATAAAGCAATATTAAGCAAGTGAAGTGGAAATTATAATTAACACACTTGTAGAGACACTCCTAAACAAAGCTAAAGGTATTATAGAGAAATCTATGCTTGGTAGGATTAGGGACAATAAGTACATTAAATATGTTGGTAATAAAGCAAATCCCTAAGACAACATAAGCCTATTACCACACAAAGATGGTAACTTTATCAATACTGCTGCAGACAAGCTGTGTTCAGTAAATATCTGTGCTGTACCTAGAAAGCACAAGTGAGGAAAAACACAACAGATTTTCCAGGCCATTAGTAGCTGAAGACAACATTAGACAGCATTTTCTAGAGATAAATATTTTTAAGCAGAAGCTCAAATAAGAATCACCCCAGGGTACCATGAGAACTGACTAAAGTGGTCTCTGCCATGCAAATGTTCATTTTAAACACATTTTGGAATACCAGGGAAATACCAGGGAAGACAGCTAATATTGTGTCTGCATGGAAAAAAGGGAGTGGTGTGACAAGAATAGGCTGGTGAGCCCGACATCAACACCAGGCAAAAAATATTTATTGCTTTCTCTCCTCCCTTTTCACTTCTGACCTTGTTTCTTTTTGAACACCAGCCCAGTGACCTCGAAGCAACCTTCTAGTTGCTTAGTTTTCCTATGCACTAGGAGTTGAGACTGATTCCCACTGAGGTCTCTGCAAGCCTGACTGGAATTCCAGTACCCTCCCTGCTAAATACAACCACACATGGTCCCCAAAAAGGCTTGGGAAGCAGCTGGCCTGCTATGTGACAGCAGCACACAGGAGCTGGGAATCAGCCAAAGAGTGAGAGCTCCAGCTGATGGATTTAAACAAGGACTCCACTCCGAGGGATCAGAGAGGAGCAGAGGCACATTTTGGAGGGACAGTTCTGAGTGACACAGGCTGCAGGGGGTCTTGCCTGGTTTCTCTCCTGAGACCTAAAGTGGGAATGCCTGACCCATGGAAAATGGTGGGTTCACTTGTGCCTTTTTCTTTCTGGTTCATTTGTCGGATAGAAGTTTGGGCCAGGCTTCTCTGGTTTTAACAGTCTGTAGCCAGCAACAAGAACTGTCAATAGCCCCTAAACATTTTGTTTTCTGCTAGTATTCTATCCCTAATTTTTCTGTCTTTCCTGCTTACTCTTTTTTTTTATTTCAAATATATATTTTTTCTGATATTCCTGATAGTTCCCTCAGCCAAAAACACCACTACCAAAGTGCAGCCTTATAAAGATACCAGGAACAGAACAGGGCTTGCACAGGTAATGGAGGGCATACCAGAGAGTCTCTGAAACCTGCTGAGGGAATTAAGTATATCATGTCTCTATCACAGGGGAAGGACTTGTGGAAAGATTCACTGACCTCTGCTTCCACATATCCCATGTACTTGGGCTTAGGTGCTGTTTGTTGCAAGGGCCAGCCTGGGAGATGTGTTTGATGGTACAAATGTCTTGGGTGTATTTCTGGTTTTCACCCAAAAGTGAACAAGACCTGCAGGGATATTTATGGAGCTGAGAACACAGAAGGTAGTATAACATCTGGAATTCACAGCTTCTCTTTCTTTACTAATCTTCTTTTACAAGCATTTTGCAATAGACATGAGAATTGAGGGGCAGAAAACATGAGAGCACTGTTCCAAGACAAGTTAACTGGAAGAACAAGTTGAACCAGAGGCAATCCTCAACAAAGAGTATTTCAGCAAAAGGAAGAAGGTATAAAAACTGGAGACAAGAAAGGATGACACCACATTGTATACAACACCATCTTATTTTCCTAGGCACAAAATTAGGATTACTTATTATTCCTATACTCATAAAAGTTGGATATTCTGCAGTTGATAAAGCCAGGTATGACAACTACAACCACCAGTTCCCAAGGTCTGAGATGGCTGTAGGATACCTCTGAAGTTTTTATTGTTATTATTTTAATAATCCTGGGTACAGACTCCAGAGGACAATCAGGATGTAATTTTTCATGAAAGGGGCCAAGAAGAAGGAACAATAACTTCATTTGCTTCAAAAAGTGAAGGGAAACTCTCTGCCCTAATTACAGCTACATAAGGGTAGAGAGAGGAGCAAAGGTAGGTAGTATCAGCCAATGTCATTGCACATTGCAACATTGACCAAAAGATGCACAAGGACAGAGAAAAGGACCTTCTACCACCTCCTCCAACGAGCTATCAGTGGGACCATGTGCACCATCTAGTTGGGAGAATGTGGATGCCTGAGAGAGAGTTCTGGCCAGTCTTTTCAAGGCAAAGGGATCCTGACCTGCTTGTTAATATAAAAGATGGAAACCAGTCCAGTATCACACATACATTTCACCCTTACATGGCAAAAGTTATCAATGCCTCTCATTCTTTCTCTTGGAGGTTCAGTGATGATGCTGTGAACTTGAAAGTAGCATCACTTAAACAAGTAATTTGTCCAAGAAAAATTCATTAGAGTTCCTCAAGTCCTCATGCTTTCAGTCATAAATAGCTGCTCAGCAGTGGAGAGGCATTTACAAAAACTTTATGAAATAACACATTTCCTGGTTTATTGCCTGAGGACATGTCAGCTAGACAGGCTTCCTTGTCTAAATAAAATCAATTGATGTTAGCTAGACAGGCTTTCTCATCTTAGTGGATGCAATTGTTGTTAGCTAGACATATTCCTAACTTTAATAATAGGAATTGCAGTTGTTGAATATTGTTTGTGGCAGGCTTGTCAACAAATGTCTGGTTTAATTTATGAAAGAGAATTGTGTCAACAATGGGAATTTATTGTTTTCTACATTTCATGCCTTCTGGAGTCCTTGGTATAAGACATGTTATGGGAAAGGACTTGTGCAAAATGCAAAGCTCCGAGTGAATCTGGGGTCACACACTTAGGACCACAAGAATTAAATGTCTTGAGCTGCAGCACCCCTGGAGATGTTCAAGGCCAGGCTGGATGGGGCTCTGAACAACCAGGTCTAGTGGAAGGTGTCCCTGACCATGGCAGGGGGTTTGGAACTAGATGACCTTTAAGGTCCTTTCCTTCCCAAAGCATTCTATGATTCTATGAATTCAAACAGGATTCCTTGCAAGGCATTAGGTAAAGCTCTTCCATGCTCATCTTCTTTATTTTTTTTTTTTTTTTTTGAGCTATAATATATGTACTGAAACACAAAAATTTTTCTTTGAGCTTTCCAGGATCACTGTAAAAGAGCTGAAAGTTGCAGCATTTCACTAAGAAAATACTATTAGAAAACTGTGTTTTTCCCTATCTTGTCTTGCTGAATTCATGAATAATTTCAGGAACCCTAAAACTGCATCTCTCAATGAAATTGCTGATGGCTGAGGGTATTTTAGCAACCTCTTCACAGGCTGAGTCTTTCAGCTCATTTTTCAAGCTGTGATCACAATTCTTTGTTTCTGCTGGAGCTCTCTGGCATTTTGTCCCCTGATGCCCAGATGTGGCAAAGGAACCACTGCATAAAGCAGAAAATATGGAGTGATAACAAAAGTATGTGTTCTGATCTTTTCCTGTTTGTCAGTAATCTATCCTGGACCTGAAAAGATGGAAGTGTTCTGGAATTTTGTGGTCTAGATAAATAATCTGTGTCCAATTCCAGCTCTGTCTCAAAGGAAAAATCTATCTATAACTTAAATTTTCATGAGGAAACATCTCTAAATGTGACACACCCTGTTTTCTTATGAGATAGCCTTTATAGAAATGTCCCTGGTGGGCTACTCAACTCTGCAAAAATCATTACTAGTTTCAAAATGTAGGTCACTAATGTGACAAAATCTTCTACTGAATAGATGTTTCTCTACAGTATTTCATTACCTCTCTTTTGGCTATGAAAAAGTAACTCCTTTTAAAATTTAGATATAATGATAGGTATTAAAGGAGAGGACCAGTTATGGTATTTTGATAATAACATATTATACCTTGTGTATGTATTGATTAGCTTTCCTCTGTTGTGGTACATACAGATCATGTCCAATATGTCTTGTAAGACCCCTAACAATGCAACAGCTGAATGTTTTAAATCCTCTAATATATTTAACTTCACAGCCGCCTTGACAGGTAGGGGAATATTATAGTGCCCAAGACCTGTGTACCTCTTCCTACCTGTAAATACCTCACTGAAACAGCTACATAAATCCAGCCATCTTAGGGTGCTCACCTGGCCAGTGAAACACAAGCATTGCTGGAGTCAAAGTCACCCTGAATGAGTTTTTAATTTCCCAGAACCACCTCACCAGGAACTGAAGAAGGATGGTGAAGGTCATCATTTAAAGGACAAGACTTTACAATTTACAGGAGGTACAATGAATTTGGGCCTGACCTCCTGAGCATGGAGAGGTTGAAAAGAAGTTCTCTGCCACGCTGTCCTTGCAAAGTCATTGATGCCAAGATGTGCTGACTTGCACAGACATTCAGCCTACTTCCCATCCACAGGCTTACCTCCTTGTCAAAAAATCCCTCTGAAGTCTGAGACTAACAGAGACAGGCCCTGAAATCAGATCTAGCTTCCAGCAATCCATCATCATCCCAGTCAGAGCTGTTTGCTCCTCTGGAAGGGGCTGGTGTTTGTGTTTTGCATCTCCATGTTGCAACTGGTAGCAAATGCTGACTAGAACTGGTCTGTAGCACCAGGAAGGGAACAGCTCTCAGTGAAAACAATGGGTTTGTCATGATGGGAAAAAATCCAGGACTGTTTGTCAAGAAATATTTATTGAGAAAATTTATTTTATTTTAAAATATATTTGGGAGAGTTGCAGGGAGTTCTGGTTCTTTTCAAGGATTATCTGATACAGTAGAAATATACAAAAAGAAAAAGGCAGGGAAAAAATGTCACACGGAAAGGGATAGATAGACAGAGTTGTAAGTGGTAATGTGACAAAATTCTTATATATGGCACTAACATTTCTCACAGCAAGACTGTCTGACCAGATGTGGGTGGAAACAGAAGGAAGGAGGCAGAGAACATGTGGTGGGTGAGAGAATCCAGGTCTTTGAGGACAGTCTGTTAAGTGCTGGTACATGTATTTCTGTGGGAGTGGGAGGAGCTTCTATTGTATTTCAAGCTGAGAAAAGAAACCTTACACCAAATTATCACTTGCAGTAAGTGCAAGTTCAGCCACTTCTGAGAAGGCAGTAAAACATTCCCAGGGAAAGTTTCTTTGCACTCCTGCTTCATTTCAAAAGCTTTCTGAAATTTTGAAAATTATTAATATTGTCAGGCATAAATAGGTGCCTGGGAAGAAAAATAATTTTCCAAGGAAAATATATGTAAAAATGATCCAACCTCCTTTTTGCGGTTTTGCTCAGACAAGGAGAAGACACCATTTCTACAGGGAGAAGCTGAAAGGAGGGTTTTCCCTGCACAGACATCTGTTTCAGGCTGAATTTTCATGCCCGTGTTGTTTTCTCTGCTGGCAGTAAACCACTCTGCTCAAATGACCGTACACCCCTGTCTTGAGGGACTTGAATGAATAGGAAGAAAAAAGCTCTTCATGAAGCTTTGAAATGGCAAGAGGGATCAAATGAACATTTTCATTGGCATCAGCTCGTCTCGCTTTGCTCAGAGCAGGAGCTTTGAAAGTCCAGGGCCTGGAGCATCACAGAGTCATAGACCAGCACTTGGAGATCACCAAGGTGAGGGAGCATATTGCCTCTTTGGATTCCCAGGCACTTTTTTTTAGAAATAAGGAACATATACAATAATGTTTTTGAATACAAAAAGCTGCCACCAGCTTTTTGTACTCAAAATTCTGCCCCGTTCAAAGGCTTAAGGCAGATAAACTCCCTCACCTGATGGGAATAGTTTGCACAAATCCAATCTTTGAAGTTAAGAATCATTTTGAACAAAATTCTTGTTAGGAAACACGTAACAACACCACAGCTGAGTCCTTTGCAGAGTGAGAGCTGAAGTCTTTGGATCTCTTCCTCTGCCCACCAAACCCCATGTGAAAAGCGAGATGAGGTTCCCACAAGCAACTCCAATTTCAATCCTTTTCAGGCTTTATTTCTTCAATTCTGTGGCCTCCTGTGGTAGCAAACTATGCAGGCTGGCTACCAGCTGTGTGAAGGCCTGATTATTATACATTTTAAATTTACCTGCTGGCAGCTACATTTACACTCAAGTGCCAGAGGAATGGAAAAAATAATGTAATGCATCTCAGCTGTTACACAGAGTTGCTATAGAGACAGGATGGGTCTGGAAAAGAGTATCAGAGAAGGGTCCTGCCAGAAAACAGTATCATGTCTCTCAGGAAGGCTCTCTAGTGGAGTGTTTAAATCTCAGTCTGGGAATTTCTCAGTGTGGAAAGCGGAGCAGGAAAGGAACAGATCAATCTGCAAGGATCCAGAAAGGAATGGTCTGACTCTCACCTGCCTGAGTCACGCAGGATGCAGAGGAAGAGCAGAAGGATTGAAGAAGCAAAGAGACAGTTGGACATGGGTAGCTGTGGAGAAAGGAGCCTGTTGCCTAGGAACTTCACCAGTTTCACCAGCTCATGCTTCTGAGGAGTTTAGTACTAAGCACTTTGGGTTTCACTCAAAGCCCGCTAAGTCAATCGGAATCACTCTTGTTTTCCCTGTGTTTTGGACTGAGTCCTTTCAAAACAAGCAGTGAATAGAAACATAGGCTTTCTTCTTCCTTGTGGCCAGGCTTTTCAGCATACCTCAACGTTTAGGATCATGACTGAGTTTTCCAAAACAATTTCCCTGGGAATGGAGAAATGATCACAAATGACTGAAATACCCAGGCTCTCTTCAGGTGGTTCCGTGGCCAAGACAGAGACTCCCTGCAGCCTCACACTTTGCCTGGTGATCACGAGACAGGAGCAGACAGGCTGGCAGCCAGCACGGTGGTTCTCCAGCACAACCAGGAGTAAGCACAGCCTTACAGGAGCTGAGCTTTGCTCCCCACTGGCAGCTGCCTGACAGTGCACTTCACCTGCATTTAGGAAGTTCAATAAATTTCTGAGAATCTGGACTTACCCAGCTTGTTTTGTTTGTTTGTAATTATGGCCAGGTTCTCTCAGTAAGAGCTTCAGGTAGGTGAATTCCTTCAAAGGTCTTGTCCTGGTTGTCAGCACTCGGAATTTTGCCAGCTCTGCCCCAGCACCCAGGCTGCATTGTCTATTTTCTGTGGCAGCAGAAGGATCTGCAACTCTAAAGGCTTTAGTTTGTCACCACATGCTGGAGCTGGAGCCCTGAGCACATAAGCTGGCCAGAAGTGGTGTTGAGCCTACTGAATATATACATGTACAGTTGCCTTTTAAATAAATTATTTACCTAATTAAATTTGAGATGAGATTTATTACATTAGTCAGAAAAGATCCTGAAAAAAAGGAAGTTTTTTTGCTTTCACTAAATCTTGGACTGTTGAGGTGTTCTTGTGTGTGGTATCTCAAAAACACCTTGGCTAGCTTTTGATTTTAAAATAAATACATTTAGAGAGGCAGAAAATGTTGCAAATGTTTATATTTTGCTTGCCTTTTATTTGAGTTCCTCTAATTCTGAAACAGGAAATATTTTTTTGTCCTTAAGTGGAACAGGTCTTTTTATGGCATTTGTGTTTTCTTAGAGGTAATTTTCTATTACTTGTTATCAGTTATATTTTCCAGCTCACAAAGCATAGGTAGTTCATTTCCCTTTTCCAAAGGACCTGCATAGGTGTTTTAACATTAGCAAGAAAATGGGCACAATCATTTCTGCATCATGGGGGAGGTCCTAAGGGGACTAAGATAAAATAAAAGAGTATCCAATCTGCTTGGAACCTCTTATATAAAACATTTGTGCAATGAAAATTGACAAATTGTCAAAATCTTTTGAGGAGGAGGACATTAAGTTTTTTTAAATTACTTGATTTTTTTATTAAAAAATAAAATCCAATTTTTTTTTCCACAGTCAAATTTTAAGCCGAGTTTCCAGCTGCAAATGATTTTTGCAAAACTTATAATGGAAGATAATTAGAAAAATAACAGTCAGATAAAAAACCAATATATCAATATATCCCAAAGGCATTTAAACAAAGCATAGGGATTGTCATAAACTTCTATTTTGCTTATCCCTTTGTGACAAAGAAGCAGAATGTCTTTGCATTATGACACAGGATGAGAAAAAATGTCAAAAATCTCACAAATTTTTCTGAGATGGAGGAATTATCCCCACCTGACCAAATCTTCCGCCCAAACCTTGCAAATCACATCCCTTCCTCTGACTTCCACATTCCATTGGCACACGGTGTGCTTCTCTCCCTGACTCTGCACCACATAACCCAAAAAAAGCCACTCCTGTGGGGAAGGACCCTCAGCTTGGTGAGAGCTGCAGGAGCACAGCTCAGCAGCTGCTGGAGAGAGGAACAAGGCTGCCAGGCTGCAGCTGCAGCTCTGACCAGCACCAGTGGCTAAACCCACAAAAGGTGGTGTGTGGCTTTTTCCCACATGCCAGCCAGCCCAAGGGGCTCACCTTAACTGCCTCAGGGCCAGGGATTCCTGGAGTGTTCACTCCACCCCACCTGGCTCCTTGCTACTGTGTGTCCTGTCTTTGTAGTGCTGTGGCTCAATTCAGAGTTATTGGTGGGGCTCTGCAGCTCATGGTAATAACATTTGTACCTGGTTTTCAAGAGTCTCACCAGCTCTGCCAAGCTGCTACTACTGCTCCTCTGCAGCTCTCTGAGGGACAGCTCTGTGCAGACAGCCCAGAGCAGGACACAGACTCATAGAAAGTAAGGGTTGGAAGAGATCCTCAAGATCACCCAACCCAACTGTCCACCCAACACTGCCACTGTAACTCCCAAACAACTAAACCAAATCAGCAAGCTCCAGATGCCTCATAAACACCTCCATGGTGCCATTCCACCACCTCCCTCCTAGCCTGGCCATCCTAACAATGAAACTGCTTTTTCTAATATCTAATCTGCATCTGCCCTATCTGAGCTTAAGGCCATCTCCTCTTGTCCTCTCACTGCAGGCACGACAGAAGAGACCAGCCCCCACCTCACCACACCCTCCTTTCAGGCAGTTGTGGAGAGTGATGGGGTCCCCCACATGAACAAATGTAGTTCCTTCACCTGTTCCTCCTGTTTTCTAGTCCTTTTGTGAGACTTGTGGCCCTTCACTGGATGTGCTCCAGCACCTCCAAGTCCTTTTTGAAGTGAGGGGTCCAGAACTGAGCACAGCACTCCAGGTACAGCCTCCCCAGTACCAAGTAAAGGGAGGCAATCATTGCCCTGGTTCTGCTGGCCACACCATTCCTGGTACAGGCCAAGATGCTTTGGCCTTCTTGTCCACCTGGGCACATGCTGGCTCATGTCCAGCTACTACCAACCAGCACCTTCCAGTCCCCTTCTGCCAAACACCTCTTGAACCAGTCCTCCCCAGGCCTGTAGAGCTGCATGGGTTTGTGGTAACTCAAGTGTGGGACCCAGCACTTGGCCTTATTAAACTGTGACCAAGGCTGCTCTGCCTGTCCATCTGCAAGATTATGTTCTCCACTGCTGCAGTGTAACCCCAACCAGCAAATGTGAACACAGAGCACTCACTCACTCACTCACTCACTCACTCACTCACTCACTCACTCACTCCCCTCAGCCTCACCCTGTTGGGATGAGGAAATCAGAAAAAAAGGTAAAATCCATGAGTTGAGATAAGAACAGTGTAATAATTGAAAAAAAAATATATAATGTAAGGAAAAGGAGAGAAAAAGGGATTAAAATGCAAGAGAAATAAGTGATGCACAATACAAGAGCTCACCACTGTTCTCCATCAGTGGTCAGCCCTTTGGCCAACTCCTCAATTTATATATCAGGTGTGATATTCCATGGAATATCCCTTTGGCTAGCTAAAGTCAGCAGTCCTAGTCCTGCTCCCTCCCATCTTATTGTGCACTTCCTCAAAAGCAGAGCATGAGACACTGAAAAATCCTTGACCCAGGGCAAGCACTACTTAGCAACAACCAAAACATCAGTGTGTAATCAACATTATCCTGCTGAATCCAAAACACAGCACTGCATCAGTGCAGTGTGAAGAAATGAATTCTGTTCCAGCAGGGACCAGGACACCCATGTTAATGGCTGAGGATTCCACAAGAAGATTTGGATCTGTTTTGATTTCCTCAAATGGGAAATAGAGAGATTTCACATTCAGACTTTTGAGTTTGCATAGGCAGAAGAGGCAGATTTAATCCCCCTTTGCTAAATGTGTACTAGTGCAGCAAGAGAGGTGACAATTTTAAGAACTACAGTGAGTATTGGTTAGGACTCATGCAAAGGAGGCAGGAACTCTCCCCAGGGTGCTGATAGAGTCTCACTCAGTTTGCAGGTCCAGCCACAATGGGGTGAGCACAATGGTTGGATTCCTGGGAAAGGGAACTGCTTATCTGAAAGAAAGGGATGCAGAGGACAGCTTAACCATAGCTTTCCTGTGAAACTCTGTATCCTTCTTTGGAGTTGTTGAAAAGTAAGCTGAACAGGGCCCTGAGGAAGCTGCCTGACCTGGCCATGCTCTTAACACAGTCAGTCAGTCAGGTCAGTCAGTCAGTCAGTCAGTCAGAGGCTGGGACTCCAAATATCTCTTTCAATCTGAATTTTTGTCTGATTCTGTGGAGGTACTGCAACACCAGACACAGGTGTCACACCAGACACAAAGAAATAGTGACAGTTCAGGAGCACTGAGAGAGAAAAGAATGACCTTTGAAAGTCATATTCTTAAGCATAATAGCATGGCCTGTGTGACCAGTGATGATTTTGAATACTTATAGATAAGCCCGGACAAACCATAGTTCACAATACAGGAGAATTTTTTTAGTTAAAACCAAACCAAACTAAACCAAAACAAAGCCCCTGAAGCTTGATCCAATCTCCTAGAAACTGAATTTGCTTCCTTGACTTCACTGGTTGTCTGCAAGATTTTAAAGCTCCCATCAAACTGACAACCTGAGGGCTGTGTTCATACATTCCAGGAGCTAAAGAAACTGTAATGATCAAATTTGGTTCCTTTCAAACATAAGCCATAAGACTATGCCTCAACTACTCTTGCAGTGACAAAGGTGCATCTTCTGGAGAAAGCTCTGAGACTTTATGGAAGGAACACAAAATATTCCTTGGAGCAGAGGTAACTGAGACAACTGAAGTCCCTGACAAAGGTACCAATCATTATAGCAGTGGCTGAGAGCAGCTGAGCTACATGGGATGAAAGGATTTCTGTTGGACCAACCATGACTCTGGAAGCAGAGAGCTGTGAGAGAGAAGGCCAGAAAAAAGCCAGAGATGCAAAACACTGAATTTTGAAAAAATCAGGCAAAAAGCTTCTGGCACATTTGGATTTTTCAGTGAGGAAACCACCTCCTGCTTGCTTGTATTTTTTATTTATTTTGTGAAGCAAGGAGACCTGGCTCGCATTTCTGGCAAATAAATCAGATTGCACAAAGACTCTGCATGACTCTATCAGCTCCTCCTCCCAAAAGAAACATGACACAGAAAAACCCTGAATAGCTGCTAAACATTCAAGCCAAAGGAGCATGGGATTTCCTGCAGTAGATTTTTATGGTTTCTTTGCAGCATTGAGAGAATACTTGGTGTGGGCTGTTCTGCCAGAGGGGCCCATGTGACATATAACTGCTCCTCAGAGCACACAGAAATCACAGAGAACACAATTTTCTGCCTGTGGTCACAGTGAAGAGCACAAGCTAGACACATGGAACTACCACATGTGCCACCACCAGCGAGTTGATGCTGCTGGTAAGGGGCACTGTCAGTGTGCAGCAGGGATGAGAAAGAAGTGCAGGAGTTTTCAAAGAAATTACCTACAATCCTTAATGCTTGATTTATTATTAACATATTCAGGAAATATGGGGATGAACTTCAGATGTTTTATCACAAATGTCCTGTGTGGTGGCTCCTTCACTGTGCTGGGAAGAGAGAGAGACAAATGAGCAATTGGGCCCAGGGTGAACAGGGATATTAACTAAAGAGATTGTGCCAGCCCCTTGAGGCCTATAGATCCCTCTCTGGCAAGTGGTTCAGAGTTAAAAAAATTCCCATATTGCCCTTGGTTTATGTTGATAATGTAAAATGTGTAACATCATAGTCTCCATAACATGCATCTTGCAGAAACCCAAGAGAGCAGCTGGAGCAGGAGATGCCTGCAGTTCCTCACCAGAATTTCCCCAGCTACTTACAGAAAACATCTCTCTTGAGATAGAAGGTATCATTTATTCATAATTACAGTAGGATATCTATTAGCCCTTAAGTCTCCCGCATTTCATCTTTTTTGGCCATTCACATCCCTCCTACATTTTTACATTGCACTGATATGTGTCAGGGACAGGCAGGTTCTAGAGAGACAACATCCTTACTGTCCAGCAGGCCCTGTAAATTTGATGGATGGACATCTACATCATGGGCTCTGGTTCCAAGCCAAATTCAACTACATCCCACAGCTAGTTCAGATTGGTTAAGTGCAGCGAAAATTCAGATGCTTGCCATACATCTACAGGTCATGGCTGAGAGTGAGAGCTATAATAAAAACCAGGAGATCCAAGTCACATAATATTGAAACAAGTTCCCTACTGATTTCAATGGGACTGAAGTACCTAAATATTTCTGCTTCTAAGCCTCCCTCCCTTTGTTCATCCCTGTCCCACCACGGATAGTCAAAAAACAGAAAAAGAACATACATCCATTTCATTGTGCAGTCTCCAGTTTCACTGATCACTTCTTTGTCTCCTAAGCTGTCTGTAGTCACCTGCAACCTACTGCATCTGCATGTATGTGGTGCCTTGGGCCTCCAAGGAAGAGAAGGAATAATTCCAGAATATTTTTACTTCTAAGCAGATGTTTGCTTAGACAGTTTTAAACTCAGAATGGAGGAATTCAGTTGGCTAAAGATACATATAGTCTCATCCAAGGGCTTGGCATCCAAGCAAATGTGACAAAAACCTATGGGAAACTTGGATCCTCACAGGACAGCATCTGGTTGGGAAAAATACATGAATTCAGTAAAATGGTACCTGGTGCCTATATTCAGGACATTGAGCCAGGCTCAAAATGTCATCTTCAGAAGTAAAGGCTGAAGTATTTGTCTGGAAACATTAGATGACTTCCATCTTTACATTATGGGGTTATCAAGACATACCATAAATTTTGCAGATGAGTGCAAAAGACCTTTCTTAAACTATACCCAAGCTTCAGGTACATCTTCTATGATTCAAGAGTCACCAAGCAATTTAGTCACAAGTGCTGGAGGCAGTGTGGAGCTGGGCCAAGCAGTGAGGCCTGTGGGACAGCGGGGTGCCCGGGGGCTCAGCAAAGCAGGGGACTGTGCTGCCTTCCAGTAGGTACAGGCAGCACCTGCAGCAACGCCTCTCGGGGCTCCCTGGCATACACCATTGATGAAGGCTGTGTCCAAGACACACATCGGCCAGAAAATTGCACTGGATATCTGAAGGTCCACCAGCAGGGCTCCCCATGGAGACATCATCCTGCAATTATGTGGGAGCACACGTCTGGATGCAGGAGGAGTGTAAGGGGGAGCCGTTTGGGAGTGTCTTTTTTAACGCAAGAAACTTGAAAATTTTTGCGTATGGAGGAATTGGTCATCCCTTAGATGTTGGGCCATTTTCTTCAGAAATAAGCCTCCTCCCAGACAGGGAAAGGAGAGAGATGTTCCCTGTGTCATGAGCAGGGTGGAGACTCACAGCTCATTGATGTTTGTTCTAGTTTCCCTAACACGTCTGAGTCAGGGAAGATCCGCTGTCGGAGAAAGTGCTGGCTGTAATGGTAAGGTGAAAATTTCTCTGTTTGCATCATTGCATTTTATTTCCTCATCTCTAGCAAATAAAAGCTGTTATGAAATGCTGTTTTTCCTTTTACCATCTGAGGAGTTAATAGGGAGCCCAATTCAATGCAGCACAGACAAACCAGTCAAATGCATCTCCCACTGTCTGACTCCCTTTCAGAACTGTTACATCACTTTTAAGTCATTTCCCTTCCCAGAGGAGGCAGCTTCATTTACACCAAAGAACTTGGTCTAAACCAAACAGTCTTACAATAAACCAGACAGTCTCATTTTTTATGTCATTGGCCTTTAGCATCAGAGGGGCTTCTTCACACAGAAGCTGAAACTTCTTACAAAATGTCAAAAAATTTTCATAATCAAACCTCAGGTGACAACTCAGGGCTAAGTATCATGAGCTTTGTGATTGTATTTTAAATGACAGAAATTTTTATTTGGTATAGCAGTGCCCAGGGTGGCAGATGGAAAGAGAAAAGAAAGTATTTCAATAACCATGTCACAACAGACTCTAAGTACTCTCAATTTACTGTTGGATTTCTCCATAAACTGCCAATCTGTGGTATGAAGAAGCAGCATTTGTGGGTTTCCTTAGAGAAAAGCAGAAGTGCCTCACATATTATACTATAATAGTGAATAGTGAGCATGCGACTCAACTCAGATATTATTCAGAAGGAAATTTTCAGCAATGGCAGCCCAGGTAGAAACACATCCATTGTTTTATATCTCAGACGGGGTGGACCAGATGAGATGGCTTTACTATGAACAGAGGAGAGACTTAGAAGGAGCAAGTGTAATTCTCCTTACTTTCTTTATGAAGTTTTATATATTACAGGAATCAATAAACCCACAAAGCTAAAAACTGTTATCATGGAAAACTGCAGCTGTTTTTTTACCTGTTGTCTTGAAAGGAGCTGAAAATAACCCAAAGGAAAACCTGGAGCAGGAACTGTGTCTTAGCAAGTTATATCTTCCCCTGATTGTATCCCTAGCACACAGTAATCTGTATAAGCAACTCTTATCAGAGCCATCATATGGCCTGCCACACCAATTCATGACCAAAGCCTCAGACAGCTCTGTGAAAAATCTTGTTCCTTTAAGAGACAGTTATCCCTTGATTTCTTCCAGGACAATGCCAGAACTCATGGATTTATTCCATATAAATGAGAAAATCCACCCCTCATTAAACAGACATGGTCTGTAGAAGATAATTAACCACTTCTTACAGTTTATCCAACCCACAAAATTTGGGTCAGATATTGCTCGCCACCCACATTAATTGCCCAGGACAGACTGACTGGTTTTGGACCAAATAGTGTCTCACAAGTACTTAATATCCCTGGCATGGCATAAAAGGAAACAGAAACCTGAGAAGAAGGGAAAATTAGAACACTGGGAAGAAAAACAGTTTTTTATCTGTGCAATGGACTTTGTCTGTCTAATGAATCCCCTTTGAAAACCACCAATAGCAATAAATTAGGATATAATATATTGCAGATGGATCAACAGGGGCACACACATAGTCTTAAGTATCTGCCTCAGGTGTTTGATTTTACATTTGACAGCAGGTCAAGGAGTAACCATGCAAGGACAATTGTGCTATAGCTTGCAGGGCTAAAATCTTGTTCTAGATTGGAAGGAAAACTAAGCCTCTTGGTCGTTCTGTGGAGTAGAATCAGTTGATAAAACTGGCTTTTGATTGAAAACATTATTAAAAATTTAGATCTGGACTTTTTTTCTCCATATTATATTTAGAAGACTTATTCTAATAGAAGCATCATTGTGATTCAGTAACTTTAACATAATGTCTTACTTTCACAGAACAACACATGCTGACAATATTACATTAAAAATATGTCTGGACCAACTTCTGTGAGGTCCTTCATGTACAGTCTGTTCCATTGGTTTACATGTTGGATGGTTTCTAGAAACAAACCTCAGATCATAAAATCTTTAATTACATGAAACTTCTGGGGGTCTTCACCAGCAATTGTGGAGATATACTCAGTATTTTTTTTTATTCTCCGCACCTACAGATCAACCAAACCAAACAAAAAAGTATACACAGGAATATACTGTTCTTCCAAAATATATTAAAAATCTACAGAAGAGTAAAAAAAAACAAAAACCACAACCCACATGTAAGGATGTTAGAGACATTTTTATTGAACCTTCTACTATTTGTCTAGATTCTTGCTGCTGTCAGTGTTCCAGTTTTCTACAGCCTCTCAAAGAAGTCTGGAATGATTATCCATTTCCTGAGTTCCAGTCATGCTTCCTATCCATGTAAACACTAAACTTCCTATCCATGTCTCAAGTAATTTAGCTTTATTTTTCCTCCCATCCATGTTTCTGTTTCTCAAGAAAACCCAACCAAAGAAGAAAACCCCAAAGCCAACTGCAGTAGTTTTGGGAATCTCCCAGTTCTTACCCATATTTAATGTAGCAAACCAGTGCACACCAGTCACCCCAGTGCACAGTACACTGAAACAGAAAGGCAGCCCCTGGGAGCTGAATGGTTTAAACTCCAACGTGTTGTGCAATGTAAAAGGGTTTATTTACCCTCTAGTCCAAACAACTGCTAAGAGCCACCATTGGAGCTGGGGTACTTACCCAGCTGGACCTGTGGTCTGACTTTTTCATTCTTATGGTGCTTATTCGTGAGTTTCTCCAGATGTTAATTACTGTGATATTGGAGTAAAAAATGTTCAGGACAGTCTTTTCTTGGCACCAGATATGAGTCTTATTTATTTAAATTATTCCCTCCTAGTTTTCAGCTGATGCTGCAGGTAGGGTCACACTGGAGCTGTTGTGGTCTCTAACATTTTGCTGTGTCTGGGACAGTATTCTGCAGACAGAATACTGTGGAATATCAGTGCATTGCTGTTGCTGAATCTGGTCAAATGTTATATTTTTAATTGAATTTCAACAGCTGTGGTCTAGTGACAAATGTCTGTGCTCTGCATTAGGCCTGCTCATGACCTAAAACTGTGAGAGCTACAGCAGAATCTCTGCTAATAATAAACAGTATTAAATGTCAGCCAGACGAAACTGAAGAACAGAAAAAAGAATAGTACAATGCAGGGAGGTTCTCTTTCCACTTACTTTTATTTTTACTGTATTTTGAGGACCTTCACAGTTTCTCTGCCTTGAGTAATACTTTTGAACATAGAAATTCACTTCTATGGAGTGAAGTTCACTAGTCTTCCTACTGACTTGAGGAGAAGTAGGATCAGGACCAATGATTTAGTTTCTCCTCCTTACCAACTTTCCCTGCCTTAGTAGCATTCTTCTGCTCAGACATGTTTCTATTTTTGAGTCTTTTCCTCCCCACAGATCCCCGCAAACATGCTGAGGATAGGCTTCAACTGCATCCAACATTTTGCCACGAGAGGCGGTTCATTCTGCAAGCAAGGAAGAAGGTTTTATTGTTCTGGCACTTTGGATATGGTTTAGAAATCAAATAATATGTTGAAAACATGCTTCAACAGAAATGAAGCCCAAGAATCCTCATTTCCGTTTATTTTATTCAGGTATTGTGAGACTTCCAGCAAAGCTAACACCTCATAGCTTTAATGGAAGTCCTTCAATAAAAATTAAGATAGACAAACAGTATCCAGGATTGTCACTACAGGCCAGAGCTTGTTGCAGTTCTACTGATTCTATGGAAGACTTTCACTCTTCCTGTCCTTTAAAAAGACAAAACACTCTTCAGTATTTCTATGCTAACAGGTAAGACCCATGAAAATCAGAAATTGGCTCGGTAGATGCAAGTAGTTATGACGGCAGCTTACCTCCAAAAATTTTGCCTGCAGTTGCCCATAGCAAACAAAATTGCTTTCAAACGTTACACTCCCAAATTCTGCCCGTTTTTTCATGGTATGAAACAGAGAAATAAAATTTCCCCCTCAAAGCTGTAGGTCAGTAGTTCCCAGAAAGTCTGTGGAGGTTTTGTAAAAGGGCAAAAGTAAAAAAGATAAAAAATTCTATGAGTGAAGAACATTGTAAACTGCTGTTAATTTCAAACTTTAATTTTTGAAGCTATTTAACCCTACAGTAACTATTTTAGGGAAGATTAACAGCTATTTTTGGTATTTTTCTGGGTATTTCTGGAAACAAACAGTCTGACTTCTTTGCCAGCATGGGACACATTTGCACAGAGACAAAATTGAGGCAATTATTTTTGTGTGTTCAAAATAACAGAGGATTACACTGACAACTAACATCACCTCAGAATCCACAGGATCCATCATAATGAGCTTTATAATTAAAGCCTTGTCTAAATGGAAGGAATTTCCTCTACAAAACCTTTCTCACCTCACACAATTTTAGGAAAAGAAATGAACTAAAATGCTCAGATTTTGTGTAAGGACATCTGAAAAAGTAAATGGAACTGGAAAATTCATTCCAAGACTTGAGCACAAAAATTCTCAAGAAACACTTTCTGGTATTAGGATGAATATCATTAACTCAAGTCATAAAAACATTAGTGTATCAACAACTGCACAAAGATGAGGTCTGTCATTACTGGAGCCAGAATAAACCCTTGATTTTTGCATTCCTCAGTTCCTTCCCATGCACATAGGGAAAAATTCATTACAGGTAAAATGACATGCAGTGGTGACCTTAGTGACAATCTCCCACAGAAATATTGCCTTGTCTCTTCCTTCACAGATTTCTTGCCACTATTCTTTCAGACAACATGCTATAAAATCATAGGTAGTTGGAGGAAATAAAGAACACATTCTTCCACAACTGGAAGAAAAAAAGGAGAGCTTGGACTTTTTAGAGTCTGAGTGGAAAAAAGTTTTAATGAGGATGCAGCATAGGAACCAAAATCAAGCTAGTTATGCTCTTTTACCGGTAAGAAGAGGGGACAGTTAGAAATAAAGTCACAACCAAAATAAGGTTGAGAAACCAAATGTGAAATGCTACTGGTCAGCAAAACTTACTATCCATGATTTTTGGTTTTACAGGATAAACTTCTGACTTAGTGAAACCAATGGCAAAATTTCTGCGGCTGTAGAGCAAGAGTTCATACAAAACTCTGATGATCATGAGTATGTGTCAACAGGCAAATCACATTTTCATATTCCAAACTCAGATTAAAAAATTGATGCCAGTAAGTGACAGCTGTTTCCTTGAGTGATGCATTAACTGAATTGTTGGTGTTCACATCGCACTTTGAATAACCTGTGTTTGTGAGAGATGGCAGATAGAAAAAGCACTTTCTCTTTCTATAGAAGGCCATTGTCTGGTTTAGAAAACTCTAAAGTTGGATGCAAATCAAAACTTGTGGTTTCAGTCCATCTCTGGCATATTTTGCCCCACCATTTCAATTCCCTTTCAACTAAGTACCTTATATACAAGGAAACACTGTCTAAATCCAGCAGCTTATTTTGGAGGAGTTATTCAACTCAAACCTTCAACAAAGTGAAATTCGTGGCACTGAGCCAAATGGTGGTTTATTCATGCCTTTCTATCAGCAATCTATTTGAACTGCTTGAGACTGCCTGAATAAATTGTTGGCCCCTGCTGTTTGCCACCGAGATCAGACTTCCCTCCTGGCAGCACTCACGAGACGAACCCCGTGGTGTTTTCTCCTGTGCCCACCAAGCTCTTCCTGTGCTGTGGTTACACCTGAAGCTCCCGGCCCCTCTGCACTTCACCTCTGATCTATGTGCTCTCCTTGAACTGCTGTCCTGTACTTTGACATGTGCTGCTGGAGCACCTGGCTTCATTCACCTACCAAACTTTATGATTATCCCTCAAAAAATAACACATTCTCCCTCAAAGCATGACAATACTGCACCATTTTTAGCCATAAGCACTGAGGAGATATATACTTGGTTATTCACTATCACTGATGGGGTCACCAATTGTCACCGAAGAGGTATCAGGGACAGACAAAAGGTGACACAGAGACTCCATCATCAGAAGGCATGAAAAGCACTTTATTATTAGAAATCTACAGTTCTTACAGAAACAATGGTAGACCTAAGACCTGATTGGCCTTTAGGAATCTTCTCTCACCTGTTGGTCAAGAAGGGACAACTCCTTCTTGTAAACATCTTTGACAAACAGAGATTGCCTGCCAGGTGGAGAGATTGAGATAATAATTGTTTTAATTCTTTCTCTGAACTTTCTCACAGCTTCTCACAGCTTCCCAGGAAAATCCTGGGACAATTATGTCTCTCTCTTTTCAGAGGATATGTGATTACCACAATTCACCAGGCAAAATGTCCCAGACCTTCCCAGATTCTGGGACTACCATCTCATTGCAACTTTGTAAATTCTTCAGGCTGTCCTTATCTTTATTTTATTCTCCTTTTGTAGGCTGTTTGTGATTTATTTCTCTAATGATGGTTTGTTCCATACATTTTTCCAGTGGCTACTTTGCTCAAAGCACACCATTGTTTTTTCCGACCAAGCCTGGCAAATAAAAATATGTCTGTATTCTATGATATTGTATTATGTTTAAAGTGTCCATTTCAAATAACTTTAAATGATGTGTAGATTTCAGACCAATGTATTTACTCTCCATTTTGTTTCCTCCAGTATCTAAGCATTTAGAGTCTTGCTGGTTCTGCCTTTTCATCAGGAGAGTTACTGTTGGTATTTGTTGTAACTCTACTCATTAACTTCGGAAAAAACCCACTCAGTTTAAGTGCTTTTGCAAGACTTGCCTGTTCTACACCAACAACTGAGGTTGCCAGGTGCTTTTGTTTATTTAATTCCCTCCTCCTTTTTTTTTCCCAACAGAAACTGTGGTAATTCAGGCTTTTAGAAAATACTTGGAAACATGATATTTTGCATTAAAAAAACTAGGCCATGTTCATATTGCCAGAAATGCATGTTTGAAGTATTAACACAAAACACCTAAAAGAAGCATAATATTAATAAAGAACTCTGCATTAAAACACTCTTTCAAGAGAAGCCAGCTGTCTTTCTTATCCTGAAAAAAAGCCAGGAAACCCAGATGTGGAGCTAATCAAATTGTTCACTGTAAATGAGCTACCTGGCAATATTAGCTATTTTTTTTTTCCTAATGATTCAGAAAAAAAACATGTTTTTTACATACTTATTTATTATTTGAGTTCATCCAATACCTTGTGCAGGCAACTGCTTTGATTCATTGTCTAGGCATTAGCCATTAGTGGTCTGACTTAACAAAGCAATGTCAGGACTGAGAAGCTGTTGTAATACAGGATCTTCCACTGTGCTTCTCTGTTATCTGAAGACAGCTATGAGGCAGACTATCATTTAGGAAAAACTTTTCCATGGGGAAATTTATTCATGTGGCAAATAGCTCTTCATTTCTTTGGTATCTTGCAGCAGGTACCTAGCCCAAGATGGGCTGCTGAAGCTGGGAGAGGGAGCAATGGCCGCAGCTGCCAGTGCTGAGAGGGAAGCCTTGCTTCCCAGATAGTTGCTCCCCAGTATGTTCCCTCAGTGAACATACACAGAACTTTTTATTTAATCTGCCTGATTTGCATGTACAACATTTTCACTGCATTCCTTGAGAGGAAAAGACCTGTGGCCATTGTGTTCTCCAACGTGGAGACCAATCTGCCAAACCACTCTTATGAGTCTCGCCCATCAAAATGATACCCAAGGCATGAGTACAGCTTAACTTCAGGATCATAATGGTCAATGATTAGTCAATCCATTAATTGACAGCTTAAATTATTATTTTGCAGCTCATTCAAAAGACTTGAGGGTAATCCTAAAACCACCTCCATCTACCATATCTAGGAGGGAGAGGGAATATCAGGTGGCTCAGGGCATTACGGGGACAGAAACCACTCTGAGGAGACAGACAGAGTATCTCACTAAACACTAAGTTCTTCAAGCCTGAAAGTAATTAAGGTCAGTGAATGTCACTTGGAGATACCTTTGTTTCCTTTCCTGCCCATGTTTATTGCACTGTAGTTTAGCTTCATCACAGTTATATCACACATTTCATGCCTACACTATTCTTACATTAAAAAGAGTGCTGCAAAACAAAGGCAGTCTCATCACACATGAGTGCTGCACATACATGTTTTGTTTGACAAGGTATCCAGCATGAAGATAATTCTATTTAAGCCCTGTATATGGCCACAACTGAAGATTCAGCTGGGACTAGGCTGAGCTGCTGCATGAAAAGTTCTAACATGAAAACTGGAGGTAATTTTTTTTCTTCTGAGTGCTGTCAGCTAGGTACTCCTGCTGTGCTTTTTTTTTTTTTTTTTAGCAGTGGCCACTTTACCATTTATGACTAAAGTGTAATCAGTCCTATTCTTGGTGGAAACACCATCCCTGGGGGTGTTTAAGAGGTGTCTGGATTTGGTGCTGGGTGATGTGGTTTAATGGATGAGGGGTTACAGTGGTAGTGCTGGGCTGATGGTTGGACTGACTGATCTTAAAAATCTCTTTCGACCTTGGTGATTCTATGAAAGCATCAGAAATTCAACTGTGTTATTGACAATACTATAATAGACCAGGAACACTGCAGTAGGTAAAGTAAAATCCCTTTCCATTTAAGGCCAATTTTTAAAAATGCTCTAAAATTCTCTGGTTTCTCATTTCCTAGAAACTAATGGTATCTCATTAAGAGAGAGCAACACTAGCCTACCTGGAGTCATTTGAACATAGGATTCATGTGACACAGTTTCTTTTATCTCTCTCTCTCCTTCTCTCTCTTCACTTAACCAGCCATTTGTTCCAGGCTACTCGTGGCTTCCACTGCTTCACAGGGAAGGAAAGGAAGCACAGTAGTAAGAATAAAACAAAGAGCTGGCAATTGTAAGTAGCTGTGAACCTGATTCACAATCCAAAAAGTCATATTGTGTGTGAACAGTGAGAATGCACAAGGGTCTGTAGATTGGCAGCTTTCACTGTAATTGGAGGATTTCTGAGGATATCCAATATTCAGCCAACATCCTTTCAGATCCAAGTAGGACAGACATGAAGGGAGCAAAGCATCTTGCTAAAGTCTGCCTCTGTTACAAAATTTTTAATTGGAGTGGGGAAGTAATTTGAAAACAGTCTGAAAGTTGGAAAACAATCAGAATTTCCAAAAGGAAAACAAAGTTGGCATGTGAATACTTATAGACCTGGGATCATGGAAAAGGGAGAAAATTTGAGGCCTTGGTGACTAGACTGCAGAAGTGAGTGGAGGGGGAAGGTGATGTTGGAAGAGGCTGAGGGATGGGGATTCAAATGCACCAAGCATAAGAGCAGAAAATGGTCACTGACCGCTATGAGCAGATAATAGTCACACTGCCAGCTCCTGAAGGGTAAAACTGAGCAGCCACTCACTACAATTATTCCTTCCTAGGATCTTTTTTTTTCTTTGGATGCTTGAACTCTGATGAATGTGCTTTATTCCAAAGGCAGAGAATAACCTGAGTTCGACATTAATCAGGGAAATTTTGGCAGGATTATTTTTGCTTGGAAGAAATATTGACATTTATTCAGGGACATTTTTTTTTCTACTGGGTTCAATCAAGAATTTCTTGTAGACACTAGAGATAGACCTGATATCACTTGCTGAGGATCTACCTCAGATGAATTTTCTNATATATACTTGTATCTATCTGGCAAAACAGTATGGCAGTCTCTGGCAAGGTTCCTAAATAAAATTTTAAAATAGCTGTCTGATGCCCAAAATGATTTTTCCTTTTGCTGTCTGAATAATCCAAGTTCAACCACTGCCCCGTTTCCTTCTAGACGAGTCAGAAACAGCCCAAGCTTCTTATGTGTCATCATGAATGAGAAAAAAAAAAAAAACAGCAGCAGGCTAGGAAGTTATTCACAAACCTTAAGTACTGGTCTCTTCCTCTCTGCTAAACCAGAGAATGATGAACTCAGGGACCTTTTGCTTGCTGAGGATTGCACAGTGAATGCTGGTATGCTGTGTCTGGCTTGGTGGGATCCTTTGTAGAGTAGACACTGTGGATTTAAGAAGAATCTTTGATTCACACTTCGCTGGTGGTCACAAGTCAGCTTCCCAACTTGATACAAATGGTCTCCATAATTCCAGGTTACTATCAGGAAATAATGTTTTTTGGTTGGTTTCTTTTCTGTGTGTGGTTTCGTTTTTTTAGAAGGATTTGCTTTGGTCATTAACCAGATGCTGGAACTTATTTGATTTAAAGTCTTCATGATAGCAAGGATTGATAATCTGAGCTTTGTTGCTTCTGTCAAGAATATTTCCAAGTCAGCAAGTTGTGTCTGCAAGCTGTTACCAGCTGGTGGTAGCTCTCAGTTTGCTATGTGAGGAACAGGACTTTGGCAGGCTTCCTCACAACATGGAAATGCAGTTATGTGATAACAAGGATATCAAGTAGTGTCTGTCCCTCTGCACTCAGTGTTGAGGGCATCAGCCACTGTGGAGATGGGGAGTGGGGCAGCAGGAAGAGCCAGGCACCCTGGGGGAAGGGGAGAGGAGGGCAACAGGGAAGAGGCTGGGGATGGGATGAGAAGAGTAATCAGGGAGGAGGACGAGGGGGATTCAAGTGCAGAGATAGATAGGAACTGATCATGGGAGAGAGTCAGGGTGGCAGGAAGAAAGGAGAGCTCATTAGCAGGATGGCAGAAGAGTTTGCCATTCTCAGGCTCCGTGAAGGGCTGAGTCTCAGCTGAAGAGCATCTCCTAGAAAAGGAACAGATCCTCTGCTCTTACCTTCTGACATGAACAGGGTTTCCTAAAGTTCACAGGTTATTTTATTTACTGGGGAAATAACTGAGGGCAAATTCTGTCTCTGACTCCTTCACACAGCAACACAGAGAGCTGGCTCCAGGCCACCCACAAAGCTCCATCAATGGTGAGCCATAAAATTATGGCAACTCAAGAGGCAGGCTCCCCATCTTGCTCTCATGGTGATATACCATTGTGAACATTTGCAAAAAATTTATTTGGTGACTGCAGAATTATCTGTGCATGCTGAGATCACACACACTGGTCACTGAGGTAAAAGCAGTGGAAGGAACAATGAGAAACCATGATTTCTTTGAGTCCATTGTCAGAATGAGTTTCTCTCAACATCAAGAAAGAAGCAATACAAATTCTTCAGTTTAAAGTGGGGAACCCTAAAATATCATAGTAGCAGCAGCTTTCCTTTGGTACTGCAATAGTAACATGTTGTAAGAGAGTCAATATCCCTGGCAGTTTAAAAAAAAAAAAGGATCTCTTGATAAAACTTTTTTTTGGTGACTCTGAATGATGTTATATCTCTGGCCTGTCAGCAGCAAAACACCTTCCCAGTGCTCTGTAAAAGGGCATATCTTAACCCCTTTTGGATACTATTAGAGAAAAGATTTACCTTTTGCTAATTTGCAGATTTGTCTGCACAGCTTTGTCCATGTTGTCCAATCCAATTCCAATCTAATCCTCCCTTGGTGATATTTCACAAAAGTCTTAGTCTGATCCTGCCCGAGTATCCAATTCAGTTTGGGAGACATTGCTTTTCAGACTTCCCCTACCTTACAAAATGTTTTAAACATTATGTTTGGAAAACATTTAGAAGTATTTCTCCTCTCCTACCAAATCACTTCACAATTAATGCAGCTTTTGTTTTCTTTGAAATCAACAATATGGTTTCTGCAGGTAAAATACCACTGGTAGAATGAAAACCATCTCATGCTACAGGCAGAGAAAATTTAAATAATAATTTATTGCTTGGTGCACTGTGTGGTGCACAGAAGATAAAGACAAGAAAACCCCCAAACTTGCTGGTTTAGGTTTAATCTGGTATGTGACCACAGTTATCTAGGGGGAAAGAGCAAGGAGCTGTAGAAAGAATGAATGGAAGTGGATAAAAAAAGGAGAAAAGGAGCTATAAAACCTTTTGCAATCTACAGAGAGAAATGCTGGCTAAAAGCATACAGGAGGCCTTTCAAGCCAGCTCCCAAATTCCTTCTTCTTTGAACATTTTGTAAACAGATGTGGAATCTTCAGCACAACAAGGGGTGATGGATGAGAAGCATTGAAGACCATAGGTGGTTTAGGAGCCAATAGTCCTTTTAAAGAAAGGATCTGGGCATCCAGAAGAAGGCAAGACTGAAATTTTAACAGATTTAGATATCACCTGGTAGAACACAGCAATGTATAAACCTGATGAGCCAATGCCATGGGGAATTCCCAGTGCTGTGCACTCTGGCTCCACTCTATCTGACTCCCTGGGGAGTGCATGGGGAGAATTAAATACCTGTAGAGGGATCTGTTGGGGCCTGGCCAACTGTGCTGGGAACTACTGCACTAGCCACAAGTTAAACATGGTGAGCCAAAGACTTCATTTTACAGCCAGCCCAAAGTGCTGCTGTGGCAGCCTGGGTGGGAGCTGCAGCAGCCAGCCCTGGCTCCTGTCCTGCTTTTGTAGTCTGATGCCTACAAACTTGTGTCTGCCACTGTCATCCCTCCCCTTGTCTCCTTCAACCCCTCAGGAATATGTCAGGTCTTCAGGAGGTGACAGGAACACTGAGACAGTCTCATTCACTGCATGTCAGAAATTCAGGCAACTAAAATCTTATGCTTAAGATGCCTGCTCATTCTGTTTCTTTCTTTGACATCTAGCTATTCCAGACATTTGACCAGTCAAGCAGATGAAAACAAACAAAAAATAATCAAAACAACCCAAAGACCCATTCAAAGTAGTTTGCAGACAAAGGTTTGGGTAATACAGTTGCTGTTGCTAATTCTTTATTTTCCCCTCATCAAAAGCAACAGCATGTTCTTTATCTTCCCAATGCCATCAAAGCAACTGAGATAAGAAGGAAGAGCCACTCTTTACCTTCATACACATCACAGTGTGCTCACGGCCTTGCTTACAGTTGTGGAGTAAAGGGATCTATGAAAAAGGATCTCTACCCCAAGCAGGTATCAACAGAGAGTTTAGACTTGCCAGGCATGGATATTTTGGGGGAGGAGGAGAAGAAAATATTATTCACTTTGGAACTCCATTAAATTTGAAAACATTTATATTATACCAGCATGCCTAAGTCACTTAGAAAGAGGACTTGAGGCCAGGCAATATACACGGATAAAATCCTTGCTTAGAGTAATATGTTGACAGAAACTGATAGAAAACCTCATCATTTTGGTATAGCTCATTTTGTTCTGTAATATGCTAGGCCAATATAAACAATTTGCCACCAGTATAATTGTCTGTTCCCTTGAGTATTTTCTGTGTTGCTGTTTCAATTATACCACTGTAGTTAAAGTGGCAAAATTATCAAAGACAGACAAGCCTTTTTAGAGGGAACTCAAACTGCCTGCCAAATAAGGATTTGTATTGCTCAAATAAACTCCACACAAACAAAATATTCAAAGGCTTCCAGTCAATAAACGTCAATGATATTAGTTCATAGACTGCCAGCCCGTGTGGGCCAGCTGTGCAGGGGCAGTCAGGGGCTCAAATAAGGAGATGCAGCAAGTGGAGTCTGCAAAACTGCCTAACCAGTGCAGGAAGCAAAGAGCCACCAGCTTTTCCCAAGTGTGTGTTACACACCTGACTACCTTTGTACCCCTGCCCTTAGAGCATGAATTTCAACGACAGACTATGCTAATGCTCTGGTAAAAGCAATTTACCCACCTAATCCTCACAACTGAAAGTATTCTGAAGTAAAATACAAACATCCTTTGAAGGTATCTGAGGCTATCCATTTAAAATTAGTTTCCATTAAAATTTTCTATCCCTTTAAATTTCTCATCCATTTAAAATTTCCCATCAACAAAAATGTTTGGATATCAATGGAAGGGCCGTACCAAGCCAGGGAACTTAGGTCAGGTCACAGCATACACTGGAGACTCTCCTGTCCAGCTCCCACCTACTGCTCCCATCTCCAGTCCTTGCATGTGTTCCTCTCTTCCATGCTGAACTGCCTGCAAGGCAACTCTGACCAGGCAGCCTTGGAGTTCTTGTCAGGACACAGAATCTGTGCCACCACCTCAGCTGCACGCAGCAACCGCAGGTTGGGAAGGGCACCTCTGCTGAGTGAAACAAAGAGTGATCTTTCACCAGCAGGATTAGGAGCCAGGCTTAAATTAACACAGAGCTGCAGCCTGCTTTCCTGTGGCAAAGGCTGCACAGAATGACATTTCCTGGTGCTTGAAACAGCTGAAGTGAATGAAGCAATAAAGCATCATGTTTTGTGTGGGGAAGAAAGAGAGGTGTATGGACTAGGTGTCCTCTCAGGGTCCCTTCCAATCCAGCTCAAGGGTTCTCCACTGTGAGAAGTAAATGCTGGCACACACAAGAGCAAACCTTGTGCTGTATTTGCTGGCAGAGGTTGAACAACCCTGTTCCCTTCTCTGTAACAGCTCATGTAGTACTGACAGCAGTACTGTGGTTCTCATGTCCCAGCTGTATCCCAGCATTAGAGATCACAGTATGCTTTAAACATTGAAGGATCAAAACAAAACCTTGACTTGAGGTTTATTGTTTTTTTTAAGAGGTGTTCTCATTGGAGAAGTGAATCCCAAGGGCAATGCTTTCTCATCTATTACATCATGCATTTTCTTGGGGAAGGGGACACAGACTAAGATGGTTCCGAAAAGATGTTCTCATTTTTATCCTCATCATCTGATGCTTTTTTATTTGCAAATTCCCCAGAAATTTCTGTGGTCTGAGGAAAATCCCAGCCTCCCTTCAGTAATGGATTTGATATTACTGAAGGTCCACTAGGAGATTTTCGAAGTACACTGATTTAAGTGTTCTTTGTGGTAATGGTTTAGCAAGAGTGCAGCTTTACCATTGCTGCATAGCCCTGAAATAGAACAGACTCATTCTTCTGCTACAATCTCCTCATAAAGCTGGCATCAGGTTCTTGAGATAAAACACACAAATTACCTTTTCACAAAATCATTCTATGTTGCAGGCCTGCATGTCACATTAGTCATATTAATATTTCATGTTGTAACAGATTTATACATTTGATGCAAATCTCATCATTACCTCGTACAGCAACCTCAGGTGGAGTGACCCAAATTCTGTTCACTTAGGGCTGGGCTGGAAGACATCGTTCTGGAATTATCTGCTCTGGGGAAAAACTATAGCCAATGTCAAAAAACTCTCCTAAATGCAAACAAGTGTAGATATCAGACCCTCAACACCAACTATTTCACCCTGTTTCACCCATTTCTGTTCCAAGTGGACTCTACTCCATGCTAATATAGACATTGCTCTTCTGGGGCTCCACTGTGTCTCTCCTCCTTTTCTCACTCTTTCCATTTCTGTTTTATCACACTCTCTTTAATTGTCATTAATTTAAAAAACCTATGATTTAAGCAAGTTTTGTGGGGTGATAATTACCCAACATTTTCTCTGTGGTTTTTTTTTTTT
>WBNO01032365.1:172276-211194 GCA_013400575.1 Peucedramus taeniatus | reverse complement strand
TTTTTTTTTTTTTTTTTTTTTGGTGCTAATTTTTAATATTTTGCTTTGCTTTAAAATCTATTTTTCAAATTATTGCATTTTCATCTTTTCACTATACTTTTTAGGCACATATTTGTGTCTGAGTAACTCCAAGTCTTCTAATGACATAATTGCATCTCTGATTTTAAGTAATTTGCAATATTAAACAGTTAAGGATATCAGTTATGTGAGAAATGGAGATACCCAGGGAACTCAAATGATTTATCTTGAGAGAAGATTTGGGGCTAAATTGGAACACTTCTGCATCCCACATATCTGTAATATTTGATGACCCACAATTTTTAATCAGGTTAGGAGAACATGGAGTTTATCTGCGTGTGACAGAGAATATTGTCCTCAGACACAGCAGTGACAAATTTTAGACTATACTCAGTAACATAGAAGCCCTTTTAAAACAACATTTTAAGTGGAGATTTCATCCTATTTACCCTTTGGCAATTAAATTAGGAATTTGAGAATTCTGTGGAGAAAAAGAACTCACATCTCCAGGTAGCACTTTGGCCATTTAAAGTCCAAATCACCCACTGGAGATGCTCATATTTCTTAGTGGAGCACTCTGCTGCCCACAACAGCTTGTCCACTTGGAAATAGGCACTGACATGATAGACTTGCACCAACCAGAAAGTAAATAGTTTTCTTTTTTGATACAACATTCTCCTCTTTTTGTATAGTAGTGAGGACAACAAAGTAATTTTGTCAGATATGTATTCTGTTTACTTCATGTTTAAGAATGCATATTATTAAAACAAACATTTGGAAGAGCTTTAAAAGTTTAGGGTTCTTTTTCTTCAGGGATTTCCAGGGATTCCTCAATGAGACTTTTTACATTAATTACTTCTAAACAGAAGTCAATGCTGCACTTTTGGGAATATTCTTCATGACAGAATAGGAAAATACCTACTAAAAAGATACATCCTTCTGGAAACACTGTGATACTAATGGAAAAGTGCTTTCATCCAGGAGGCCAGAGCCTGGTGTGCCAGGGTTCTGTTCCCCAGTCTACCAGAAGAACTTGTGTGACCATCTGTACTTAATACATTCAATCTTTGGAACACACAGTTAACTGACCAGTACTGAAGGCTTTGACTTGAACCTATGATGCTTCAATTACTCTTGTGTAAAGTGTAAGTAACAACACTTCCCTACATGAGAAGGGTGTTTTAAGTAGTTCCATTCCTAAGGAGAAAGGGCAGTAATATTTAAGTCAAGGAATCACTCATTGCATTGTGACTGTGATATTATGACTCCATAGCTGACAGACATAATAAAGATCTGCAAGAAACTTGACTGTGCCTGCCAACATTCATTCAAGTTGAAAGTGAGTTGCAGTAGCATTATCTGAAAAATCAAATACTTATTCTTTGGCATTAAACCTCACTGTGACTTAAAAATATATGTTTTTCTCAAGACCACCAAGACAGCAGGATCTGCAGGAGGGCTAATTACTGATCTCTGACATACACAATTGTGCAACAGCATCTCAGCAAGGTTAGCCAAACCTCATGCTTTTATGTTTCAAACACTGCCAGAGATTCCTCTTCCAAGTCCAAGTTTGGCCTCCTCTTTATTTTACAATAATTCTGTGCTTGGGAATCTGAACAAAGGCCACCAGAAACTTGAAATCCAGAAATGAAGTCCAGAGTAAACAGCAGACCAGAGTCAAGCTCACTCACATGGCCTGTTGCTGGCACAGACGTGTCATAGCATTTTCAAGAGCACAGACCCCTGCAGATGCTCTTACTTCTTTATCTCAGTTGTTAGATAAGGGTATGCCTTTCAGGATTGTTTTAGAGCCAAGATCATACCCATGATTATTGAAGAGGTTTCTAAGAGATTGTGAATTGAACATTTTCTCTCCATAAAAAAGTCTTGTATTCTGTGAAACGCAACCTGCAGAAAAGCTGTCTTATATTACTAAGCATCAGTGTGATGTCCTCTGTCCATTATCAGATTCTCTACCTACCTACTCCCTTTCCTTTTCTTTATCCTCTCTCAAAAATTACATAATTTAAATCACTGATCCTTTCTGGAAAGTTTTGACACATTTTCATCAGATGAGTCAGGCCTTTGTATCACTTTCACTGCAGACTGGCACTGAGGGATCCTCTGCCTTACAGATCAGCCAACACAATTCAGTGCAAGATCTTGTCAGGGCAAAGCACACTATGTTTGCATCAAACACTCTTCCTCACAGGCACTTCCAACTTTCCCACCGTTCCCATCACAGCAGATACATTTAGCATCTCCTCCCTAGAAGCTATTTGTTAAGAAAATACACATTTCCATTTTTTCCAGAGTGTTTTAAATGGCCTTGTCCTACTCCATGCATAGTAATGGTCATGCTACTAGAAGAGTGGAGGTTACTTACTTTTGCACTTCAACATCTCATAGCATGTGATCTTATTATCTGATAATGAGAAAGGCATCTCTTTCCTCTGCCTGAAGCAGCCATGGGATTTATTTTCAGTCTAGAAACAGAAGCTACAAGGCTATAAGGAGTTTGACATGGCCATGAAGTTATTTGCATCTGGGTTTTTTTGCTGCTTGTTTGTACAGGGTGAACATGTGAATCTATCATCTTTGTGTCACAAATCCTGAAAGAACTTTTCCCTTCACCTTTCTCTCCTTCCTCAAAGGAAAAAGTGGTTGTAACAATTAAGTCATGTAAAATAATGACTGTATTTGTAGACAGATCACATTTTCATCAATGCAAAGGGCTTTGAAGTTGACATGGGAAGGACCTAACTGAATGCATAACACTATTGCTGTATATCAACACACCACCCTTGCTGAGTAAACCTTTTATTCCTGGCCTGCACCAATGCCACCAGTCAGGAAACAAGCTGAATGGCACATTTTCCAACACCAATTCAAAGTAATATGTGTCCACCTATCTTTGCAGAACATTTTGGGCAACATCAATGTGATGGCAGTAGAAGAAAAAAACACCAACATGCTTGATTGCATGCCACTGAAAGGGATGGGAAACCTGAGGTGAGGAAGAGCTGGTATAGGTGCAGCATGAGGCTGCTCTCTCAAAGACTCTGGAGAGCAGCACTATGAACGGTGTTGAATATGTGACTAATTACTTACTGAAGCTATGGGAAATACTTTCCAGGCTGGTCCTACAAAACCAGATGGGAATATACCATGATGGGAAAGATAATAATTTCATTGAGTTCATTCATTTCACTGAAACAGAGAGAGCCCATGAGGAAAGACTGCAGAAGCAGCTTGTGCCATCCTGCAGGCTCCTTAGCACAGGTCCACAGTCGGTGGTTGAACCCTATAACTCTTCTCTCTGATCTTTATGGATTAAATGAAGCTCATCAAAAGATGAAAGCATCCAGAGGTCCCTGACAGAACTGAAAAGAGGCCACAGCAGGTTCATGAACCCTGTTTGGGTCTGCATAGTAGCATGAAGAGGAAATCAGCTGTGTCACAATGAGACAAGTAAAAACCCTTATTTCACTCTGGCTTTCCATTTCTAGAACATGGGTAGTAACATAACTACCCATGTAACCATATAACTACCCATAATAACAACTCTCCTTTAGCTTTGCCCTGGATCAAGCCAGACAGCTGCATACATTACATCATTATCCACAGAGAAGCAAGATTCTCCATGTTCTAATAATATATTTTTAATAAATCCACCAATCCCTCACCAAAGGACCTAAGCAAAGATGTAACGAGTACGACTTATTTCCACAAGACTGACTCACATGGTGTTATGCCTCTTCAGAGAGGGCAAAATGTTCAGACATGAACTAATCAAGCAATTCCTGAAACTAGTGGGACATGCCTACGTGGTCCTGGGCTCATGATATGGGTGGAGATCAGCAACAAACCAGGGGTGAAGGGACAGGAGAAGGTGGGTAAAGGAGAAATGGCTCAGTGGCAAGGCAGGAGATGAGACTCTGTTGCAGAAAGACAAAAGAAGGAGCAGGGCCCTTGAGAGGGGGAGAAACTGTGAAGAGGGGACAACCAATGAGCTGGACTGAAAAGGGCAAAGAGGAAAGGGCCTTGCCTCTCCACTTCATCATGCTTCCTACATTTCTGATACTTAGCACTGAAATATCCAGCTTACATTATGACAGGAAAATCTATCCAGTTAACTCACAGATCTCTGTGACTTGTCACCAAAGGGTTATGAATACACTTTTAGAAGGTGTCACTTCAGCTCCTGATGCCAAGCCCCCGAGCCTCTGCCAGCATCATCAACACTTCCAAGGAGATGGGGGCTATTAAAGCTGCTGCTTGGCAGCTCAGCTGAGTGTGCCTGGTGAGGAGAAACGTGCAAGGTTCAGGAACAGGAGGGATCTTGCTTTATACCAGCTGTACCTGGTTAGAGAAAATGTATCTCCTTCCTTTGTGGTTCTATAAAACACATGGGGACAACTGGACACACTCACTAATTTTCCTCTCTCACCTTCAGGTTCAGACTCACCCCACTTCCAGCAGATGGGCTTCCATGAACACTGAATTAGTGATGGCAGCTTGGGGCTGAAAAACTTCGGGGTTTTTCTCACTTCTAATCAGCCTAATGATCACTATGAATCACTACATGGCACGGTTGTCTCAATGAAGATCCCACATATATTTTTCCTGCACAGCTGGTCAGTTAAGCCAGAACAGTTCCCCAAATGTATCAACAGATGTGTCCTTGAAGGCATACACATAACATCTTGGACATTACTGCTTTGTCTTCAAGGAAGTAAATCTTCTTTTAACAGTTTTAGGTTGGATAGAAATTACTTTAAACTGGATTGAATTGCATTTTCTCTAGCAGTCGGCCTCATCAGCTCTGTAAGCAGTTAACTCATTCACTTCTGTGATGCCTTTTGGGCTAAGGTTTGTTATTTCTTTGTGCTGTTAATTAGCTGATAACAGTGGCAAGGAGTTGTGGGTGCCGAGGACTGCATTTCTCATGTGTTTGTGAGAGATAAAGTCTGCACAGCTCTGCTGAGGCAGGACAATAAAGCCCCTGAGCAATTAGGGAAATCCGATCAGTCCCACAAATACAAGGTGCAAGACCTCCTTTTGTCCAGGGATCTGGTAAGTGTTTTATGCCTTTATTCAAGAGAATCCAGTGGGGAATCTGTCTGCCTCAAGAAAATGTTTATTAGTTGAGCTACTGAAGTTATGCCTGAGTAACACCCCTACTATTCTCCCCTTAAGCAAAGGGGAGTTCATAACATAATTTGCTGAATTAGATCTACTGATTGGACTGGCAGCTTCTAGCAAGCATTATCCAGCACCCAGGTTCCTCAGGCAGCATAGGCTGGCTGGTTGCACTGGTTACAAGGCTATTTCCCTGACCTGAGAAAGGTAAACTTCACGTTTCCCAATATCATAATCTTATTTAAACAAAGGCCTTGGGAGTGTTCAGATTCCAGCAGCTGCTGTCCTCTTCCTCCCGGTTACAAAATGTCTCAAGCTCTCAGGACAGAGTTCAACATCTTCCCGCAATCCACTCCTGGAAACCACCAGCTTGTGGAATATCAAAAGGTGGTAGCCCAAAGTTTATTTGATCTCATCCAGTTCTTCAGGTGAAGGACTCATACTTCACAGCCCACTTTCTTGTGGTATTTAGTCATCAAAAGCAGAAAATCTTAAAGGATTTCCTCTTAAGTGTCTCCAATTCCCTCAGCAAGTTATCTCTGACGTTCAAATTTGAAAACTTACACAACTGTCTCACTCTAGTTCTTGGAAGTAAACCCTTGTGCATCACAGCTTTTGTGCAATATATACATGCTAAAGTAAAATTAATATCCTCTGTTTAGTCTGAATTCATTGGCTCAATGCCTAGAGTGACTAAGGAAAGAGACTAGCATTTATAGAACAAAGCTGGAATTAATTCTGCTAAGGAAATGGATTGTGTTGAGAAAAAGACTGTGAGAGGTAGAAAACAATGGGACTCTCACTATCCAGAAGTCAAGAGTTGTCACATATAAACTGGAGTGTGGGAAGGAGAGACAATATAACAAGCAATAGCTCAGAGAATAAAGGATCTGATCCAAACTCCTTGACTGCCACTGGAAGTTTATATGTTTCTGAGAGTGAGGCTCAGATGACATCTGTATACATTCAGTTTCTTATAGCTGCAGGGCCAAAATCCATTTTCATTCATCCTGGTACTCAAACAGAATTAATCCATCAGAATATAGACAAATCCAGACTTCTTACCATGGGGCAGACAAAGAGTGGTTCCCCTGTAATCTGTGTAGCTGTTCATACCCACAGAGGGTGTTCCACCCCACCCATTCAGAGTGAAGGAGAAAAAAAAATTGCTTGGCTTATCCATTAAACCCCCAATATAAATCTATTAAATGTTTTGGTCATTATTTTGCAACATATAAATGTAGTTTGAGGATTTTCATAGCAGACATTGTCAGGCTGTAGTGAAGACTCTCTCACTGTGAACTGGGTCCACGCTGGTGAACAGCTTTTTGCTATAACTTCAGCAGTATAAAAAATTCACATTCCCAGAACTGGAAAAATGCTTGAAAGAGATGGACTAATTAAGTGCTGCTAATACGTAAGCAGTTTAGGGTTGAAATACTTTTGGGGTTTCCTAATGAAAGAGAATAATGAATATTATGATTGAACTTGGAAACAGTTTAGCTTGAAGGAAAATGGTGTAGATTAGAGTGTGCTTATACCTGTCTTGGAACCCAAACTTAATCACTGTTCCTGTAATAAATATTTCCATAAGTTAAACTCTTCAAAGTGGTGAGCTGTGTTTCTTTGGAGTAAAAGAATGGTTTATGAAAACAGCAACAATACAGAACAGCCCACCTACTGAGGGCAAATAGTTTTACACACTAGAAGCTACAAGGTAATCTGTCTTGATGTGTGCATTTAGACAGATTGACTCAAGAGAATGAGATAATTATTTATTAACAAACTCCATAGAATAAAGGGTTAATATTAACCTAATTAGAGGAATTAATATAACTCATATAGTCAACTCACTGACAAAAATGGACTGCTTGATTGCTCTTTTTTATTTGGTGAAGTTATCCACTAATCAAACAGATTTAAATGTAACTTTCTTGTGTGGCCATATCTTGTTGGAATTTAGTGTTTTTTAAGAGCAATGATAGCATGGGAATTTATAATTGAAAGAGTTTAGAAGTCTCATAGAAAATTGGTTAAACACATCCCTCAACCCTTGAAAGAGTTGACAAACAAGACCACAGGTAATTTTATGGCTCAAAAAGGAAAGCAAATTTGAAGGAAAGGTTTAACCATTCATAACCAGTTTGAGCAGGTCATAAAATTTCACCCATCATTAAGCTTTGATACTGCAATTAATAAAACCACTGGGCATCAGATCTCAGTGTCAGTAAGACACTCTATGGATGCTGTTATTGGAAAACTGTTTCTAGGTCCCAAAACTATGATTTTCAGGTACTTTGTTGTTTGCTATCAGCAGTTTAAAATTATACTTGTAGAGATGATAATATGTGAGGCCTAATTCTTTTCAACACTATTTCATAAATCTGTAATCTGTAATTACTGATTTATATATTTGTTTCCCCCTTCTTCCCCCCAAAAAAAGTGCTGGTATTAAATATTATTAACCATTAATAAATCCCATTTCATTCATTTTCAGTTATTATGTTAACACTGATGAGCCAAAGCTCTGTATAAAGGTAGATTTACTTGGTAATTCAATATTTCCCATTCTTCTTTAATGCCTTGGGAGGAGGTTTCAAGAGAAAAAATACTGGCATGTGAGGTATATGCCCCGAGGAAAAAACTGAAAGGTGAAAAATGGCAACTGAACAGCATCACTGATCCTGCTGTACCCCTGGGTGGAAACTGCCAGGCCACCATCAAGTGTCTTCTAGGTGGCAATGAGCACATTTATGGATGCTTGCTACTTTTACTTACCTGTCATGTGTTACACAATACTTTGTACTCCTAAATTGTGTAGATGCTGCTTGCAGAGTCTCTTGACACAGAGTGAATCTGTTGGGTTTGGACAGACATGACCCAACAAGCACAGAGAGATGCTTTCTCCATACCCTGAAGTAAGTTTGCTCAGTTAAAAGAATGTAATGGGCATGATGTGGTTTGTCTCTCTATTCACATGCATATGACTTGTTTCCTTGCATTTTACCAAACTATTTACTGTTGACTGGCAACTTTGGGCAATTTATTTTTTTTAGGAAACAGTGTGGGTAGTTTTGCCAGCCTCCTGACATTCTAATGCCTTATGCTATAAAGCAATATATTCCTCATTTACTTGCTGAGCTTGTTCTAAAGTGCAGTCTGTCTTCTCGTGAGTGGTTTGCTGCCCTACCTGTTTCTGTTCTGCTGCATTCATCTCAGCATAGCTTCTTTCTTCAGTCTTTGCTTCCAGCACAAAAGCCTGCTTGCATGTGAGGCTCATGGTCATTACTGTCATAGTGTTAACTCTTACCTTGAGTTCCTGCACAAACTCTGAGATCTTTTTTTCATTTGCTGCACTGCTTTGGCAGAATAGCCTGTTTATTGCCATAACTGCAGTTGGCATACAGAATTCACTCCTAAAAGATTTACTGAACTCTCCAGATACACTTTATTCACTTGTTTTAAACATAAATTGAGTTCACATAAGTAAAGTCTGTCCAATTCATTTCTTGAAGCTACCTAGTTTCATTTAGCACCTTCAGACAGTCACACTCTATAGATTTAGATTTTTCTTCATGAAAAACTGTAGAACTGTCATTTTTTTCAGACATATTTTTTTATTATGATGGTCATTATTATATGAATTCATGAGAGAGTTTAGCAACCACAGTCTTTCTTCAAATCCATTCTGTTCATCTCTGTGAAAGAATAAAAAATAAAAGGTTATAATATCTTAATAGCAGAAGCTAGATTAACTGAAAGGATTTTTTTATTCAGCCATGACAGTTTAAGATATTGTGTGCATCATCAGAGCAATGGAAACTGCACGTGTGGATTGAGTTACAGCAAAAGAAAGGTGAATTAGGAACGAATTGTCATTTGTTCATTGGAATGAATAACATTAACACATAGCTGTCAGCCCACTATGTCTTAGCTATAAGTATGTGCACAAACATTTACTGCCAATAAGCTCATCTGCAGGAGCCCATTAAACTGATATAACAAAATGTCTCAGGCTCATCTGCCTGCTCTGATGTGAAATACCAATCTTGGGATAAATCTCAGTAGCATATATCATCATTTGTAAGTATTCAAATGCATTGCAGAGATCATCAGCATACAAATGGAGCTCAAAAGAGTTTTTTTACTAGCTCTCAGTCAAAGTTTTAAGTCAATAGAGTTTGCAATTTGAGCACACAACATATATCCAACACTTTTTATATTGACATTAAAATATTAAAAGGAAGCGCTGTGATGTGAACATGCACACAAATCTCAAGGGCCATATTTTACTAGTGGTGTTGTTTCAGTGGTGTCTGAAGCATTTAGAAATGCTTCCCAGACAGAGCCAACTTTTAAAGCAGGCCCAAAACCGAGAAGGAGACTGTCTGCCCTCACTCAAGAAAGGATAAGCAGGATAAGCTGTATTTGCTAATCAAAGATGACAGCCACAGGTGGACACTAGAGATAACTGTGACCTTAATGATGGTCACTAACAGACAGGGCACCCAACCTCCTTGTATGGGACTGAAAAGGAAAATTCTGAAGCAAAACTGGGAAAAGGCAGTCAGAGTAGGGCTGCATTGCCTGCACAAGCAGTCTGAACTTCAGATGGGAGACAAGGGTAAGGTAATAGCAGTCCTGGGTTTTGTTATGGCCCAAAACCAAAAAAGCAGGGCTTCTGCAGGAAGAGGCAAGGTTTGGGGAGCAAGGAGATAACCTTTCTGACAGAGATGTGTTTAGACTTGGAGGTGGTCCTAATGCTGCTTTTGGAGTCATTTTGGTCAAGCAGTTTGTTTTTCCCAGGCCTCCCTCTTTTTCTGGACTGCTTTTTTAGAAGACAATGCAAAGCAAAAACAAACTGCAATTAAGTTCAGGTAACACTAAATGTCTGACCTGAATCCACAAACACAAGGGGTCTTTCAAGCTGAAGCTGGAAACTTCATCCCTATGTCAATGGTCTCAGTATTACTTCAAATGCCAGCTGAGATCATCTAACAAACTGAGACCACAGGTAATTGTGTAAAGAAAACAAGGTACTCTCAGGATGGAGTCAGACTTTAACTCTGTGTGGCCTGGTTTCTGTTGGCTTAAAAAAATACAGTGTTGCCTATGCCTATTGCAGGGTACTGAAAGGATGGGTTATAACACAATTGTTTCCTAGTTTGACAAACAAACTGTAATACCCAGCTTTGAAAACTGAAAAACTTCCATCTTTCAGGTGTTAACAGTTCAAACAAAAGGTCAGATCTTAAAAGGTGAGTTTATACTGTTCTATTTGCTGTAATTTGCATAGATACAATGCAGGGGAGACTTTTCTTTATGCTACAGGAAACAAGGAGTTTACATCAAAGAACACTGAAAGGTGTTCTGTAAGCTCACAGAACAAGAAACCCCTTTGGTCTACATATCTGGATGGAAATCTCATAAAAACAGACTCTTCCATAACATTTCCAGTCGTTTCTAATCCTAGCTGTCTCAGAAACATCAGAGTGATAGCATTTCTCAAGTTATTTCAGTAGCCCTGGTTTTGGTCAAGCATGGGAAGCATGTAAACTTCACAAACAAACAGAAGTCTGACAGACAGAGGAAGCCTCAGAAGAAAGGCTTACTTCAGATTTACTTCATCTATGGGTAAATTTTTTTTATGATATTAATAAAGATGCTTTGTACTTTCATCCCAGAATCATGGGATACCCCAAGGCCTAGTCTGTGCTTCAATTTTCAAACTATGCAATTCTGTAAACCCAGAGCTCCTTACTGCCATGGTTAAATCTACTTTTTCAGCTGTTCTACTTACGTGATTCATTTTGTACTAACATAGATTATCTTGTTTCACTAAACTAAAATAAAACACAATCTGGGGTAGGCTGCTGCAGCTGGAGGAGAGAAATATTTCAACATACACATAACAGAAAGAAAAGAATTAAAAGAAATAGCATGCACTCCTCTCGTCCTGGGTGGCTGCATTTTTTTTTTTTNTTTTTTTCCCTGTGATCCTTTCTCAAACAGCAGTGCTGTGGGAGGTGGTGATGCTATGGGTGCCCTTCTCCCCTCTTTGCACATACTCTATCAGTACCAGACACCAAAGACCTCATCTCTGCTTATTGTTGTTTGATTTCATACTTTTTGCATACTAATTTGAGAGTTTAGAATTCAGTTATCTTTTTTAGTTATTTCCTAACTTACTTTTACTCATTTTAAACTCTTTGAATGCTGGCAATCAATCCACTTGATTCACAGTGGAGCCCATGAAGCCCTAAGACCTGAAAACACTGGCACAGTCTTAAATGATCAATGAATTCTCTTTTTCAGAGAGGGGAGGTCAATCGTGGCAGATGCTGTGGCATTCAGTAGCAGTCACATTGAAACATTAATAACACCTTTTCTGCATTTTTCCCCAACAGTTTGTGATTTCATTTAGTATTTACATGATTACAAAGGCAAACTGTGTGCCCAGCCCACATCAGTCCAGCCAAGATAGAAGATAATTGCTTACACAAAATAATCTTGACAACTTGTGCTTCACAGCAGTTTTCCTGTACATTTAAAGAGAACAAATTGCAGTCTGCAGCTCAGCATTGAATTTGCCAATAATATCAGCAGTCTAAAGAAAGCTGTTTGCCATTGCTCACTAGTATTGCTTGCCTGGCTCCTGGACTTGTTCAGTCTTAAGTAAAAGCAAGGAAATATTGCCAGAAGGAAGAATGCCATGCAGGCCTTCGAGACACAAGGATTCCAAAACCAAGGAGGTTTGTTTGAAGTCCCTTTATGGAAACAGAGAGAGACAGTGCTACAAAGGAGAAATGCTGCTGGTCTGTGAGCAGACCAGGAGACTGGGCCTGTGGCTGAAGAAACTTCCCCTGAAAAACCCCTTTGATTTCTCTTGGCTTCAGCAGAAATGGATGGATCTGACATCTCAGCAGGGCACTGCCTTCCTGCCCATCATGTCACTTCTCAATTTTTCATTCTTCATGATCATCAAATACATTTACACTTTTACAAGTAATTTACTTGGTACAAGGATATTCCCCATTCTCATGAGTGAAAGCATTTTTTTGAGTTTTGGGCATATTTCCCATTTAAGATGGCATCAGAGTCATCTGACCCTTGAATGGGAAAGGATTCCTCATAATGAAGAAAGAGAAGCCAGAGTTTGGGAGCAACCAGCTGTAGGCAAACCAAATGCAAATAAAGAAATCTGAACCTATTAACAGTAAATAAATCTTCCAGTGTAGTTTGCTGTTAAAGTATAAACCATGAGCCTAGTAGTGCTTCTACAGCAGACAGTTGAGCTCCAGGCATACCTTTCGACCTAGAAAATCCAAGCAAGAGAAGGAAACATGATCCCATTCCCCCTAGAGGTACCTGCTCACTCCAGAGAGGCTAAAAGAGACCTCTGAAAGATCGGTGCACTGGTGTCAGCCACAGATATCCTCTTCTTGTTGCATCTCACTCTGGTTTTGATGCAGACTCAGGCAGATTTCAGTAGCAGGATGGTCATTCTCAGCAGAATCATGCCTGAGCTCTACCCATGCCCTGAGAGGCAGCCCTGGGCATTGCCAGCAGCCAGTGCTCCTGCCCACAGTGCTTGCAGCCAGGCACAGCCCCATGTGCAAGCAGCCCTTCCCTCACTGTCACTCCTGGTGGTGCCTGCTGCTGGCAGTGATTGTGGCTGGCTCTTCCCACTGGCCAGGGCTGGTGCTGGCTGCCCTGCTAATTGCTCTGAGCTAGTTGTTCCAACAAGGTTTGTTCCCAAGTAATCTTTCCACCACCTATGTGCTGCTCTCCTTGTTGATTTCCTGGCTGCTGCCCTGGTTTGCAGAGAGGCTCTCACAACAACCCCTGCAGTGATCCAACATGCAAAACCCATGGACTCCTCACTTCAAAACCAGAGGAAAGTCCTTCAGGCTTTCACCCTCTGAAACTTTAACACTGTCCAGCACCTTCTTTCCCCAGTGTGAAAAATAGTACCATGTTTTCTATCTCTTAAAAATCTGACTGTTCATTTAAAAAATGGTTCTTAATAAAAAATAAAAAAATAAAAATTAAAAAAGAAATCTAATTATATTCTCACTTCATCCTATTCCATTAGCCTCTTCCAGACTCATTCCTTTACCTTTTGAACACATACCAGCCAAGGGTACCTCTCTCAGGGTAATCAGGGTATCTCCTCTAAGATCAAATCAGCAGATTTATACTGACAGTGTCATTGCTAGCATTACTTTTGGTGACTTAGTTTTGATCAGTATTTTTATATTGTTATGCTCTTCTCCTAATGTTGTAATATTTTTCAGCACTGCAACATCCTTAAATAAAGACCATTATATGTGTGGAAAACATTACAAGAATGACACATCTCTCATTCAGATAACAGTTGAAGACTTCCTTCTAAGTGGGAGCTAAATTTCTTTTGCAGATCCAAAACCAGAGGCTTCCAATGTGTAACTAAACCTTTCTTTCCTTCAAAGTTTTCAACTGTTTTTCCAAAGTGCAAGTCACTAGAGAGTGGACTCTCCAGCTACTTCAGCTGAGTACCAAAACTTGTAATGGGAGTGTCTTCTTTTATCTGTGAGAGAAAGAGGAAAATGGGCAGAATTCTACACGGAATTTCACAATAGGTCTTAAAAAGCTAAACTTTATGTCCAGACCATGAGAGGCAACAGAATGAATTACAGCAAAACTCTGGTAAGAGGCTAACAGTTTGCAGAAAACATGTACATCACTAAACACTAACTAATCTGTCAGGCGTATCAAGGAAAATCAAAGCTCATTACAACATGTGCAAATAAGGAGTTGATAAAAGTGTTGAACAGTGTCAGACACAGAACAGCCCACTGGGGAATTTCCATGAGAAACACATCCATTTGGTAACAATTCCCCATCAACAAATACTTTTTGAAATCTGCCAGCTGGCCAGCTCTTAATCCATTTAGTGTGTTCTATATTCACATTTTGGCTGCCATGGTGCTAAACCAAGTGACTTTGCAGGAATATACCTATGCTAAATCTGAATTATTATGTTTATTAACCTATATTTGATTTCCTGAAAAACCAAAATAGTAGAAAATCTTTTTTCCACATAATCATTTATGATGTGTTGACCCAGACTGGATGCCCCATGCCCACCAAAGCTGCTTTGTCACTCCCCTCCACAAGCAAACAGAAGAAAATATAACAAACGTTACTGAGTTGAGATAAGGACCAGGAGAGATCACTCACCAAATGCTGTCACAGACAAAACAGACTTGAATGGGAGAAAAGAAGTTGAAATTATTGCTAATCAAATTCAAAGCAGAATAATGAGAAATAAAACAAATCTTGAAAAACACCTTCCCCCCATCCCTCCCTCCTTCTCAGCTCTACCTCCTCCCCTTCAGAGGTGCAGGGAGACAGGGAATGAGGGCAGCACCATTCACTACAGGCTGTTTCTGCTGCTGCTCAGGGAGAGGAGTCCCTCTTCTTGCTATGGCAAGGAGTTCCTCCCATGGGAAACAATTCTTCATGAACTTCTCCAATGTGAGTCCATCCCACGGGCTCCAGATCTTCACTAACTTCTCCAGTGGGGCTCCCTTTCCAGAGGATGCAGTCCTTCAGGAACAGGCTGCTCCTGCATGGATTCCCCATGGGGTCACAAGTCCTGCCACCAAACCTGCTCCAGTGTAACTCCTCTCTCCACAGGTCTGCAGGTCCCTGCCAGCACCCTGCTCCAGCATGGAGCCTTCTCTCCAAGGGTCCAGGAGCCTTTTTCCCACAGGTTCACAACCTTCCTTCACACCTCTTCTGGTGTGGATGGATGCTCCATGGTCTCAGGGGCACAGCTGCCTCACCACAGGCTGTGCCATGGGCTGCAGGGGAATCTCTGCCCCAGCATCTGGAGCAGCTCCTGCCCCTCCTTCCTCACTGACCATGGGGACTGCAGGGCTGTTCCTCTCACATATTCTCATTCCACTCTTCTCTGGCTGCAGTTACTTCTGTGCAGTAACTTTTTAGTTTCCCTTCTATAATATGTTATCACAGAGGCATTGCAACCACAGCTGATGGACTCAGCCTTGGCCAGCAGCAGATCCATCCTGGAGCTGGCTGGGATCAGCTCTGCTGGACATTGGGGAAGCTTCTGGCAGCTTCTTAGAGAAGCCAACCCATACAGACCTGGCTACCAAACCTGGCCATGCAAAAGCAATGCACATGTTGATTGGCATCAGTCTATTCATAATTCTTTACTTATTGATCCCATTTCTGCTTTATTTTTGTTTTGCCTGGCAGTGGAAGTTTTCTGGGTTAAATTTCAAACTGAAACACCAGAAGAAAATAAAAACTCTTTTAAAAATGACAGAGGAGAATAAAAACCATTTGCAGAATCTGTATATTAATCTTTATAGAGGATGGTCAATACCAACACCACTCTTTGCTCAAGATGGCTTAACAGTAAAAAAATTAGTAATACTGCAGTCAGAGGGCAAATTTTTTCACAGAAAGAGTAGGACTATTATGTGTCATCAGAGAAGTAAGTTGTGTTACTGTTTTGCTGGATAATGAATGTTCCATCATTCATTATCTGTTCTATTTTTTATATAAATTGAACCTTTTTTAAATATGATTCACATTTTTAGATGTATGTTAAGATGATTTTTAACCTGCCCAAAAAAAGGTGTTTTTTTCATATGTTAAGAAAACATATTTAGCACTGATTGAGCATTAATTGTGGGACTCTGAGGGTATGAAAAGAGTTTATACCTTTTCATATATAAATCACAGAACCATTGAATTTATTCAATGAATTTATCACAGAACCATTGAATGTCCTGGGTTGAAAGGAACTTTACAGACCAGCTATCCTTCCATCCCCTCTGCCACAGGCAGGGATGCCAACTGCTAGATCAGGTTGCTCAGGGCCCCATTCAAACTTGTCTTGAACACTTCCAGATATGGAACAGTCCCAGATTCTGTGGGCAACCTGTTCCAGTGCTTCACCACCCTCTGAGTAAAGAATTTCTTCCTAATACTTAATCTAACCCTGCTCTCTCTAAGTTTAAAATAATTGCCCCCTATCCTGTCACTGTCTTCCCACACAAAACCCCCTCTCCCTTCTTTTTCTAAGCCCCCTTTAGGTCCTGTAAGGCTGCAATGATGTCTCCCCAAAGCCTTCTTTTCTCCAGGCTGAAAAATCCCAGCCCTCTCAGCCAATCTTTGTAGGAGAGGTGCTCCATCCCTCACATGCTGAGCTCCTGGGAAGTGGTGCTGTTGCTCTGGGAACAGTTTCTAAGGAGTTTGATGCAATACAAAGCCAGAAAGGTGTGAATATTGATGAAGACATTTTCCTGTGCAACATTCAATATTTAATATAATTTAATTTCAATGTTTGGCTTGAATATTAAATATTTAAATTAAGTAATTAAATAGTCACTCTGGATTTCAAGTATTATGGCCTTGACTTAGTGGCTTCTATGGGAAAAATCAGCATTAAAATTATTTACAGCTTTTTACAAAGTTATAGAAAAAAGAATGATAGAGACAATATCAGAAATTTTGTTACATACAGTCCCAAGAGATTTTGACTGAAAATTTGGGCAGTTCAGATCATAACTCCTGCCCATATCAATATTTGCTTTTTCTCCCCTGGAGATGATAACATTCTTAAAACCAAATAAGAAGCTTCATAATGAAGCAGGAGTTAATTGTGTTCTTATACAAATTTAGAAAAGAAATATATTGTCTCCTTATACCATTTTGGGGGGGAGAGGCAGTGTTGTTTTTTTGGTTTTTTTTCCCCCTCAGGGCTCTTCAGCTACTGGATGTCTTCTGTCCAGTTCCCATTTCTGTTTTGGGAATCTCCCAGAAGGGCAAAAGGAGATGCTGGTATATTCAAGAAGATCCCAGCCATTCCAGGTGAGCAACAAGTACAGGGAAGTGAGGTGTCTTTTCCAAGGGAAAAAGAGAATTCAGCTCTTGTCTGTTGTATGGTTGTGATCACCAAAGATACTTTATCCATCAAGCAAAAATGAGATGTACTGGACAGATAGTTGTGGAACATTGATAAAATCCATAAAATTTAGGTATGTGGATAATATAACATAAATCAAATAAATTCCTTACAAAATGTAGCAACATGAACAAACTCCTTAAAGCCAAATATTTTTTTCCTTTCTGGATATGATACTGATGCTGCTATTACGAACAATTAACAGGAGAGATTTGAAAAACAAAGATTTATAAAAATGTGGTAGGAGTGGGAAGGCTAAAACCCCTTACAGTCCATATCATTTGATGTCTGAGTAGTGAGTATATATTTATAGTGCTGGAGGAGTATCGAGGGAAAATAGCCTGGCTTGTTGACACCTGATCAGAGGGATTCACATCAGACTGATAAAATAAAAAAGGGGGATCTTGTTAAAGTGCTGGAAGTTGATGAAGTGTTTTGTTACTGATAGTCTCATTCTCAGCAAGACTAATAGTGTTTGTGCAATCTAATTATAGGGGAAATTGGATGCAAAATGTTATCATATCTTTAATGGGGGACTCAGGATGAGTTAGTGGAAGTTTAAGCAGGCAGGACAGGAAAATGTTGATTACGAGCACACATGTGACTTGGAAGGTTTGAGTCCTTACATTTAGGAAATGAAAACCTTAAAAATAGTTAAACAAAGCTCCAGTGTGGGGCTCACTGGAGCTCTTATTGCTCCCTTTTCTTACAGAAAATACACAGAGGAGCACTGAGCGAGAATGGGCAGAGGAAGTGGAGTGAGCAGACCCAGGGAGCAGCCCAAAGCATTGCCAGCTCTGGTTCCCATCCAGACTTTGGAAAAGACACCGTGCTTGCCTCGCTCTTGGAGCCTCCCTGGGACCCCAAACACCACCCTGGATGTCAGAGCTGGGAAGCTCAGCGGTGACAATGATCACTCCCATACTGAACACCCAGCTAAAGAACAGCACCCACAGAAACCCAGGCATTTGGTGACACCTCAGCCACCTGGGCAGTTCAAGGAGACACGTTTTAAGTGATACTTCACTCAGAGGAAGGGAAAACCAGACAAAAACCCAACCCAAATTCCAATGGGTACCGCCTCATTTGTAGCACTGTGGCCTTTCTGGGAGCTTCTGTGTCCCATCCAGCTGGTTAGATCCACCTGGGGCACACTGAACACCTACACAGTGCATGTTGGCCAGGGGGTGAGAGCTGGGAGTAGGATGGAGAGCCATATTGATGCCAGGGGGAGCAAACCCTCCTTGGAGGGAGAGCTGCCTGCATGCTGCCCAGCCCTGACCTCGTCACAAACTTCATTGATTTCCCTCAGTCAAGCAGAGGAATCCTTGTCATCTGGGAGAGCAGAAATCTGGGAAGTGTGAGGAAGAACAGAAGATCCAGTACTGGACTTGGGAGGTAACTTTAAGGGCTCCACATCCTCCTGGAAAATGTTGCCTCTGCACTGGAGAGGGGCAGGGCTGTCTCCTCTTGTCTCTGGTGGAGTGGTGTGGGTCATGTACTCCACACAGCTGGACCCATCTCATGAGGAAACCTTTCAATGTTCCAGTGCAGCAGACTTCTAGGTCTGATCAGTCTGCTTGACATCTGGATCCATAGCAATGGACTCTGCATCTTTCACTGGGCAAACTCTCCTCTGGGTGTGTTTAATCAACCCCTCAGTCATCCTGGAGCAGTGGTGATAATGTTATTGTGGACTCACCACAGGAACTGTAATTGCTGTGTCAATCTAACACTTTGTAGATAAGATCAAGATATTATGATAAGATATTAAAATCACTTGAAGTTGTGGAAGTATATATATATTATATATATATACACACACACATATATATAGAGAGAGAGAGAGGGAGAGACCTATGTTGATTTCAAAGACCATCTAAATCAGTGGGGAGTTTCCTATTTATCACCATTAGTTTTAGCTTAAACCCTGTGGGACTGACATTTAAGGGAGCAAGCAACTGGGCAGGGACTCCAGAGACCCGTTGACCAGTTTACACAACAGTTTTTTCCATTTGCTTCTTAATGACCTCAGACACGTCTCCCTATGACTCAGTTTCCCCATCTGCAAAGGGGGTAAACCTGACCTTCCTGGGAGAAGGATGAAAATCTACAGGCAGAAAAGGTGAGATGAGCTGGGTATTCTTATTTTGCACATAGTAATAAGAGAAGAAATTAAAAATAAAAGATGAGAAACTTAATCCATTTGAGTAAATGAGTTTCCTTGTGGTGAGGAAGCTGACCTCTCAGAAAAATTTGTTAGCTATTACCAGATTTCTCAGCAGCAGCTGCAGAGATTAGTAATCTGCAGCTACCCAGAACTCAAATCTATACTGTCTGTATTCAGAGTGTGCCACTATCAAATTCCAATTAATCACTCAGTTAGTGCAATGGTGGTAGCTAAGACTGATTCCCAGCCCCAGACCCTGCCCTTGGTGAACATAAAAAGCAAAACTCTCCTTGCCACTCCTTCAGGAAGCAGATTGAGACAGGGCTCAGCTAGAAATCAAGCTGGAAAAAGGAGACTGGGCTCTAATCTAATCAATGGAAACTCTCCTCACCTCTACAAAGCCAGGGTTTAGCCCTGTATCCAAAAATAAATATCAAGGATTTTCCAGTGCATATCTGTGGCTTTTTAAGAACGGGCCTGTGTGGGCTCCCTCCAAGCAGCAGCAGCAGCAGCAGCCTCGGCAGCGGCGCTCCTGAGCCTGGCACGGAATGCGCTCAGCCGGGCTTGCAGCTATTGCACTCCCCAGCCCTGTCACGGAGCTGCTGACCTCAGAAGAGTATTTTAGAACATGTTTTAGCTATGGCCAAGCTAAGGGTGGCTCGGCTGGAGGGTGTTTTGGAAGATAGTGCAGCCACATGCTTTGAATAACTGAATTAACCGAATCTCACATGTTCAATTATATTTCCATTGGTTTCTACAGCTACTGGGACAGTGCAGGGGAGGACACGAGCTCCAGTCACATAGCTGGAAATGCAGGGGAAGACATGGGATTCAACAATACCTCAGCTCTGCACAGTCCAGTAACAGGAGTCCTTTGGCACATGAATCTTCCATTAAGCACTTTTTTGGAATCAGGCTGATGGTCAGGGAGGGGTTTTTGTTTGCTTGATAGATTTACAATAGGATCTCATTGGCCTTCTGCTCTGTGTTTATCTGGCTCTTGCTTCTAGTTAAGCATTCAAAGCAGCACCCCTGGGCTTTGACTGCATGAGAACCAAACCTGCTAAATTCAAATGGCTAAAATTTGAACAATCTTTCCTAGGAGTCTATGAATCTTTGGAGATAAGTAAGGAATTCTTGTCACTGAGATAATATGGAAACTCAGGCTGGCCAAAGCATCAAAGTGAGTCTCCATGCACTGCCACTAAATGCTGGAATTTGGGGTGATTTTTTCTGTCAAAAGAGATGCAAAATACAGCTGTTTGTGCAAGTCAGGACACACCTTAAAATACCCACAGCTCTCTGTTACCAGCACAGACAAGGTCCACTGAAGGACACCTATCATTAAAGGTCAGCGGGCAGAAAAATGCAAATGGAAATTGAAATCATCAGAAAGAAGGTGACAGTAGGGTTCAGGGAATTTCAGAGGAAGGGTGGGCATCCACGATGCAAGTCACCAAGGCTGACCTCAGACCATGAAAGGAAAGAGCATCACAGATGCCAGTAATGAAAGCAGATGGGGATGTGACATAACATTGGCTTCCCAATACATCATTGACTAATTAAATGACCAATACCATAAAGATGATTTTTACCACAAAAATCTGCAAGTGTCTAAAGACTTCAAAGACAGTAAACTCATTTTGTAGATGACAAATATTAACGAATAACTCAATTAGGAGCCCCATAACCCTCCACTCACATTTAAACCTGCTTACTCCAAGTTACACAATGAATTGCAATGGTCTATTGTGAAACTTTCTCTTATTTCAATCAGGAGATATTTTTTTTCTCCAGTTTCAGTAGTAATAATCATGGCTTTGCTTTCTTTATGGAGGTGTTAATCACAAACAGTGGACTACAAAGGAAACATACCCAATATATGTCAGCGAAAATAATGGTAAGATTTAGCCATTTTGTATTTGTTCTTGAAACAAATAAACACAATTGTAAAGATAAGTGGTTTGGAGTCTTTTTTTTTTTTCTTTTTGTTTAAGGCTGTTACATTGCTTTCTGTCTTAAAAGAAAACAATGACTATTAAATTAGTTCTTCCTGCCTTCTAGCCACAGATGTAAGCCACATTACACATTACAAAACTGTCTAAAGTTGATGCAGTTGCTGATCATAGTTGTGTTGGTCATTTTAAGGAACCAGACCCACAACTTTGATTAGGAGTCACCGAATCTGCCAATTCTAAACACAAATTCAGCCTTTGTCACATTATGCTGGAAGTGTGGCTCAGGAAGCCACCTCAATAACCTTGCCTAGTCATTCATTTGGCTTTTATGAATGGAAACCAGAGATCTGGGATATGGGTTATAGTGGAGTGGTTTTGTTGTGGTTTGGTTTTATTCTAAACAGAATACTGCTTTTTCTACTGTGGATGTTTATGTGATTTTATATAGCATGAGTTTATTCAGATTAGGTCAGGGCATCCTGAATTTGTCTGTAAACTGACCAGCATAAAATTACAGAGATATTCAAGAACCACATTTTGGTATCCTTCCATGTCTATTTTGTGCAGATAAACATCACCTAAGAAAAGGAACCAGCTTCCACAGAATTGCAATATCTGTTACTAAATACAGAATCTGTGATTATAACACCCTGGCTTAATTTACAGAAAATTATTAATTTCTATGTTATTGTTCAGTTATTTATTTCCCCGTTGTCAAGCATTTTATTTTTTTATTGTTGACATCTGAAATTGAACACACATCTGTTTAGCAAAAGACAGCTACTTTCTTTCAAACTGTCTGTTTATGGGACTTTCACCCCATTGTGCAAGTTATGGTGTATTCCACATAAAAAGACAAGCTTTATCCATTTGCCAGAAAAAAGAGCTATTCAGCTATATGAAGGAGTTTATCTAAAAAATACAAATACTAATCCCTAACTAGACTGCTGCAAAATCTGCTCTCCTTCATATTATCTTCTTGTGTATTTGAATACACACTTACACAGAGGGAGGCATCTCTCAGGTGATCTCTTCCCTTCTCGTTGCTCTAATTCAAAACCAGCCAGAGTTCAGCCTGGCCATTTTCACGTGGGAAGCAGGAAACAAGGCAGAGATTGATCAGCTGTGCCCCACTGGCATTTGGGAATATAAAACAGTTCATGCAATAATTATGCAGCATTTTAGCTGAACTGGTTCAGTTCTTAATGAAGCAGATTTGGTTGCTGTGAAAGCCAACACTGAGGGTATGAAGGATAAGCTTCTTCTCATTTAGCTGCCTAAGAATTAGGCACTTTAAAAAAGATCACTCCAGATTACTCATGAAATAATTATCCAAGCAACCTCAGGAAGGGATGAACAGCCATTGTCTGTGCCTATGTTTCTCTATTAAAAAGTGAGAGAATCTAAGTGACCATCTTGATCTCAATATCTAATACTTAGATACACAAAGCTAGCAGAGATGAACTCAAGCATGAGAAATATATGCAAAAACTACTTAGCAGCTTTTAAAATTATAATTATATAAACAGCACAAAAGAGATTTGACCAGATATAGATTGGAGGAAATTATCACTCTTCTGTAAATCTGTATCTAAAAATTGTTAGAACCAAAAATCTAAGACAAGATGTTAAAAATAAGTGTGACAGGTGTATATTTAGATATCTAAAGAAAGGGTGAGGATTTTTTAAGTGTGTCTACTGAGCACAGTCATATGGGCTTAAGGGGAGCTACTAGCATTTGGTGTTTTTGAAATGACGCCATGTGTTGAAAGCTTTAAACTGACAAGGAAATCTACTTTATGTCATTACTTTTCTTATTATTGATTTTTTCCTGAATTTTTTTTATTATCCACAACAAAATGATCCCCCTTTTTTTTTTTCCTAAATTTTTATAATAGAATTAAAGGGCAGTGTTCAGATGTCCTGAAATCGTGCCTCAGACGAGACACACAGCCCAGGTGTTCACACTCACAATTGGACAGGCAATTCCCCAGCATCACTACACTGCCAAGGAGCCAAAATTCACCATGCAAACACTTGCATGTGCTCAGAAACACCCCAGCCTGCAGTGACTATAACTTAATTTTGCCTTTATTTATCTGCAGACTCTGAACTCTGCAAGAATTTACAGGAGCACCTTGAAGAAGCATGTGTGCTCTGAACAGACCTAATAAATTCTGACAGCAAGGGTGGACATTACCTGGAGGAACATTACTGGTGGAAGTGGGAAACAGGCCCTATCTCACCAACTCTTAGACTAATACTGGAGCTTTCACTTGAAAATCTCAGAAACCATAATGGATGATTTTTATCTGCTTCAAGTTGCTGATGCAGACCAGCCCTCACAAGGAAGAACACAAAACATGTTAAATGTGTGTATCAGAGAATCATATAATGAATAACCTTGAAAAGCTAAAGACTGCTAAGATCATTGTGCCCTGCTTTCTGTGCATGGACACATACCTGTGTGCCAGTGGCAGCATTTATGGTCTGTATGGAAATGGACTGATGTTTAGAGATGTTTTGTTGGGCTTCTTCAGAGCAAACAGGAAGAGGATGAAGAAACATGTTCAGTGCTCTTTAGCTGCCAAGTGATTAAAAATGCTAGCTCTGTCCCAGTAGATGGTAGATGCCTGTCCCAAGAAGCAGCACTTAGACCAGAGCTGCTTCTGAAAGCATGAATCTGGAAATACCTTGGAAGATGAAGGCTCTTGGGGAGCCTTTTGGTCTTATCCTGCATACAGAGAATTGTCTGCAATTACAGAGAGGAAAATGCTTCTGTTCTTGATTCTGCTAAAGGCTTAGATCTCTTAAACCATAGACAGCAATAGGAACCAGTCTAACGTGGGTTATAAAACTCTGCACTACATGAAAAATGCCAAAACAACAAGAACCACATTCTTAAGACTAAAAATGAAAAATAAAATATAAAAGGGTAGACAAGGAGAGATATTTGCTACCTCCTAAGAAGATTTTTAAATCAAAGGGGGGCACTGTGATTAGATTATGGCCCCAGAATGACAACAACTCAACTTTCTCTTTGAACTCAGAGAGGCTCCCAGGATGAAGTGGTGTTCAAAGACAATTCCTTTGCATGAATAATATGGGGGAGGGTTTAATTACCACCTCCTCTCATTCTTCATCTTCTCTAGCCAGAAAGCTCAGGTTTCAGCAGTTTTGTTTCTCACTGACACTGTGGCAGACTGGGGGAAGGGAGAGGAGGGTGGAAATACTACAAGGCTGGGAAAAAAGGGAAGCAGCCAGTGAGCTGTAGCAAAAGAAGAACAGAAAATAAAAGGGCACTGCCTCATTCAAATATAAATCAGTTAACAANAAAAAAAGAAAGCACCATCCCACTAACATTATAGATCTCTGGAAAGGGTAGTGTCAGAAATCACAACTCTACTGCAAAACAATCCTGTATCTCAAAACTCACCTCACTCGAAAGTGTTACATTATAGCTGTAAGGCAACCACGGTGCATCTGAAACCTGGTTTCACTCTGTCTGTCAGCTCAAGCAGGGCTACAACAAATGCAGACCAGGAATGTGTAAATCCTAGTGTTTGCCTGTGTAAATAAAGACTGAATTCATGTTGCCTTTATGTTGTCACTTATCCCCTTTTTAATGGATACAATATTAAGGACTGATAATGTTATTGGCCAGTAGCACCAGACAAAGAGACAAGTGTGAGTCTGTTTTTAACAGATTTCAAGTATTTTCAAACAGTTGATTTGAGCTCATATAGTATTCACAGCTTAGATCAAAGGCAAGAAACTCTCTTAGTTAATATTAGTAATGGTTTACAATCAGCCATGCTACCACTTGCCTCTGCAGATCTCCTAAAATATCTGCAATCAGAGTGCCCTCTCTGGACAGAGGAGTGAGCCCTGCACACACAGCTCAGAGAAAGGGATCTGCTGTGTTTCCTTACTCAGAATACAAAGGGTCTGGCTGTGTTTCTTACTCAAGGCTCTCTCTGTGACACTCAGTGGAGAATCACCTCCTGCTGTCATCTGCCCAGCTCCTTTGCCATCTGAGCACCTCTGCGATGCCGTGTCCCCGACGCAGGAGCCGCACGCCCTTCCTGACGTGAACTTTCCCTGGCCAGCTCTGCTGTGACTCAGTTGGAAGCGATTCCTGTGTTGTGCAAAGCTCACGTTAGGCAATAGCAGCTGTGTGAGGGAGCAGATTCCTCCCAGGTTGCTCCGTTTCCAGTGGTTTCTGACTAACTCTCCCTGTCCATGCCAGGTGTCGATGGGACACCCCACCACGAGGGAAAGGCTTCTCTTGCTCTCCTCCAGCCTGTCTTGGGTGGAGGTGAAAGGGAGCAGAACAGGCAGTTAAGAGTGCACTTGGCTGGGTCCACCCAACCCAAGGGCACCCAAGGACACCTGGGACCAGGAGGAAAGGATCATCCCATGCCTGATGTCTGAATTAACAAAAGATTCAGCCTAGAGTGTGAAAACCAATCTCGGGATCTCAGTCTGTGCTCAGGTTTTCATGTTCCATCTTCTCCTGTGCTAAACAGCAATGGGCTTTCCTAGAAAAGGGCTCCAGCAGCTTGGCCTGCTGAGCAGAGGTCTATGAAGACTCAGCATATGGACACAGAAGGTTTTGTCCAGACATAAAGTGCTGGAGCCCATCCACACTGTGGGGAAGTGCTCCCCCAAACCTCCAGGACTTACCTGGAGACCTACATGGGCTAAGTCAGAGGAGCCCCACAGGTGCTCATATAGCCAAGAAACACAAGCAGAAAGAGAACTGGCACTTAAGCACGGCCTCAGGGCTGTTCATACCCTGTAGAGATGCCTCTGAGCCCCTTTTGTGGCATGTCCAATGAGACAAGCCCAACCCTGCACCACACAAGGTGCTGCCTGGGGGATTATCCCCCATCAAGAGGGAGAGAGGGGAATGGGGAATATTCAGTGGGGCTCCTGGTTTCTGTAGGAACAGAGGAAGACAGAAAGTAAGAAAAAAATATTTTAAAAGAACCTTTTAGATTTTGCTTCAATGAGCTGTTCCTCTCTGTGTCTGAGAAAGAACTAGAGATGAGCAAGTGTAACATGTCACCAGGAACGAGCTCTACGTACCTCCACCCCCTGGGGAATTTGGTTCCTGACTTAATTTACCGAAACAATGCCCAGTTGCTGAGGGGTTTGGTCAGGCACCCGGAAGATGTCGAAACAAATGACAGCAGATGAGATGGGGGTTCCCTGTAGCAGACACCACGAGGATTCAGAGCACTGTGCAGCCCTGCCCTCCCTGCTGCAGCCAGCTCAAGCAGCCCACACAACTGCTGAGCTGCTTTGGGGAAGACCAGCTCCTGGAAGAGAGAAGATAAAGAAAGAGATGTGGACAGATCATCCAAGATTAATGATGGAAAAAAGTGAAAACACTTGTAAGAGGAAGCTTTCACTATGCCAGAATCATTATTAATCGCCTGCAACTCCCACTGACTAAGAGTTGTTAAACTTCATTGGCATTTAAAAATGTAGATATTCCATTACACAGGCAAAAAACAGCTAAGATATTGGAATATGAAAGGGGGGTTAACTGCAATGGGCACTTCTAATTTATTTTTAAGAGTATTTTTTCAAAAGTGTTTTTTACCATGTCTGTTTAACTTCTGGCAAGTTGTTTTTACCTCCTCTATTTTAACTTTTTTAATGATTTTTTCAGTGTTTTTTAACTCCCATACCACTTTCTATGAAATTAATAAGAGTGATAGAGAAATTTCCAAAATATTAAGGTATTTCAAGCACTGGCTGAAACAGTGTCCAAAAGATGACTAAAATGAGTTTCCTAACTGAGATCAGCAGAGCCACAACCCTTAGTAGACATCACAGAAGCAAAACTTGACAGGAAGCAAGTCTTGATGGTCACAGCATCATTTGCTTTGATACAAAATTGTATTTATATGATTATCCTTTTCAGTTTTTGTGACCTTTTCTCTTCAGGGTCTTCTTCACAGGTAAATCTAATGTAGCATCTTTGTCTTTCATTGCTTTGCACAGAACACCATCTTTTGACTAATACGAGACTGAAATGTTTGTGCAAAGAAAGTCTGGCATTCAGGTTTCCCACCTGTTCAGCTATAAATGGAGACTATGGAGACAAGTCTTTTGCCTCAGAGGGATGATATCACAATAGGCACTACCAGGCTGCTAACACACCCCATATTCCAAATTCAGGTATTCCCAGCAGATCTCAGCTGAAAGACCACTCTGCTTTTGAGGGCAGAACTGGCACTGGAGCTGTAGAGGGCTGACAAGGCACCAGCACATGGAAAATCATTTGCAACTCTTTGTTGGGTTGGCAATGGACAAAAAACTGAGAGGGGCAAAGGGCTGAAAGCTCCTTCCGAGGCCACAGACACCCACACATACTCATGTATGTTACCAGTTACCATCACTCAGACTTCTCATGTGCACCTGTAAACTCCCTTTGAACATGCAGGTGGGGGTTTCTGATGTCTTTGGTAGCTCTGAGAGGGAACATGTGATTCTGCCTCCTGAATCTTCAAGCTTGCCTTAGGCTTGCACTGTTTGTCTGAAATGGAATAAAGGGGCATGAATTCACCTCTTACAAGGCAAACAGCGACAGTTCATTGAAACACATGGCCCTGTACTTCCTCTGGAAGAGAAAGGCTAGAGCAGCTTAGCAAATTCAAAGGCAGGATGCAAGATAAAGGCAGCTTTGAGAAGGAGTTGAGGTTTTGGTTTTCCATTGCTCCATTCTAAAAATAACAATCAAACCTCAGGAAGGGGTGAGGTGGTACCCTGTTTTTACAGACTGTGAGTGTTGGTGCACAGATGCTATGGAAGAATCCCAAGCTGAGGCCTGGACTTGAGCTCGAGTCCCTCGGGAATGGCTTTGTAGTTTTGAGGAAGCAGTAAAAATGTTACAGGTCTCTTCACTGACTGGTGTTCACCTGCCTTCACAAATCACCTCAATACTTTCACCCACATTTTTTGAATAAAAGAAACTATTAACACACATGCCCATATTTTCCTTTATTACGAGAAATTGTAACTAAAGGATAGATACAAATTCCTGCTGTTCTGGGTACCATGAGAGAGAAAGCCTTGGTACATCCATCAGCTGGGGACACCAGATCCCCAGAATCTAGGGAAAAGCCACCAGCTGCTGATCCAGAGCATTAGGAGGAGGCAGGCTGTAGGTTCAAAAGACTCAGCAGATGTGTCTGGAAGGGAAGTGGGGAAAGAAGTGTCTGTTAGCTGTCACTACTGTTGGACAGAATGCAAAAGGCATTGGCAAATTTTTCTCTTGTTCTTTAGAGGACAGGGATTTATGAGAAGGTGTTCCTTAATTTAGTTCTGCTTTTCACAAGATTTCTGTCTCCACTCAGGATGGGTCTCCTTCCAGCAAGGAGTACAACTTACAACAATGAAGAAAACTCCTGATCTTCAAAGGGCTGCAGCACATTGCCATAATGCTGTCATAGCAAGGACATAGCCCCATCTATACACGCAAGATCAAACAGCATCCTGCAGAGTCAGGATGCTATTGCATTACAACATGATTCTTCCCCATGACAGATTTGGCCAAAAGCCAGGCAATGAAATGGGTCTGCTAGAGTGAATGGACTTGGGGTCCTAGACAGCAGTTGGAGATTTATGCTGCTGCTGTTGCAGAAATCAAATCAAGACGCTGCTCCCCAGCATTACAGGCTGACCCAGCCATCTGCAGACCAATGGTGTGAAACTGTGCCTTGTGTCATTGCTGTAGCTAAACATCTTATACTTTTCTTTCAAAAAATGTGTTCTTTGAGTTAATCATTAGTAATAATTTATATTAGTTAATACTAATCTTCAGAAAATGTGGGAAGGAAAATCCTTTGAGAATATCCCTAGGTGAGCCCATCAAGGGATCATGCTGTGCTCTCATTTTCTAATGTAACTGCCCATTCAATAATAGCTTGATAGGAAGTGGCATAGATCTTTTTAGTGGCATTTTGCTGCCAAGGTGTTTTAATGAAAGGCAATCAGCAGGACATAGCAACCTGAAGGACCAAGCAATGCCACAAAATCCAGATTTTTGTGAAGAGATTTTATCTGTCCTTCTTCACACATCCATACCCTTGATTTTGGTTGTGAAGTCATGGATATACTTAATATTCCTTGCAATATGCAGGACAAATCCATCAGTACTGTGGATTAGAGAGCAGAGAGCGAGAGAAATGAGCCTGTTAAGGTTTGGTGACTCTTGCAAAGGGATTGAAACCCTTAATGCATCTAAGTTAAAGGGGCTTGTGTCTGCTGGAATCTGTTTGCTTCATGCATGTAGGATTGTGGATGCTGGAATTTATGGTGCATACTCATCTGAGTCACAGAATATGATAAGCTCAAGCCCATTGCAAAAAACCCCCAAAATTGCTAAGGCATTTGCACAAAAATAGATTAGCGTGGCCTGAATGAGTGTGTTTGATTGGGTCAAGTGATAGGTTGTAAGATCTTAAGCTGCTGTAACATAATTCCCAGTGATCATATGCCTAATATGTTATCATGTCTGAGTTTATTCTAGTAAATTAAATTAATTAGATTCTATCTATTGGTTCTGAAGGGTCATGTTAAGGTTTGTGTTCTCATGACCGGACTGGAGCCTGAAGCTCATCCTCCCTGGTTTGGGACAGTAGGGACAGCCTGACCTGCTGGCAAATGAGCATATTAAAAGAAGAAAAAAACAAATCAAAACAAAACAAAAAACAACAACAAAAAATCCTTTATTGACCTCAGAAAGCTAAAACCTCTGCAGGTGACATTAAATGTTATGGGAGGACGTGGGCCTCCCCAGAAGGTACAAAACGACAAGGGACTTTTTAAGTATTAAGTCTGGAAGAACCCAGAGTTTCAGACAGATAGCTGATAGAGGATGGCATGTTTTACCACTGGTCACAGAATATGAGGGTTTGCAAAATCACTGTTTAAGTAATGGTTTAATGGTGGACTTGGAAGTGCTGGGTTAACAGTTGGGCTTAGAGATCTTTTCCAACCTAAATCATTCTATTTATTTATTATGTTAAATTGTGTATTTGCCTGCACAGTCTGTTGTGTAATAAAATCAGTAGTGTAAGCTATGTTTAACATCTAGAAATAGGCACATGACAGGAGCACCAGAGCTACTTTAATAGCCAGATCACTGTGTGCCTTCCAGCCACAGTGAGGAAAATCCACTCACTGGAACACTGCAAGATGCAAGGGGGGAATGTCTCTTTAGCCCCTCAACTCCTTTAAGAGTCAGTCCACATCATAACACAACAGCTCTTAATTACTTCAGGAAGATGCTGACTTTCTAGAAAGATCTTGGAAAAACCACCCAGTCTTTACACCATTCCCCTCCTGCCAGTGCTGTTCCCTGCCTGGGGGTCAGAGGCACAGTGGCTGCCTGTAGGGCACAGTGGGGACAGTGGGCAGCAAGGCTCACAGCTCTCCTTGGTAGATGTACCTGGAAGTTCACATGTTCATGTTCATGGCATTGCTTGCATGCTGGTATCTACCCGGACAATTTCCACCTCCCAGCAGCAGAAAGACTTCTCCTGAAAAAGGCCAGAGAGTTGATGTCACTTCAGAGCACAGCAAGCAGCAGCAGGAAAAGCTGAACTCTACATCAGGGCACATTAATACTCCCAGATAGATCTCTGTCAATTCACTGGTAGCTGTGATGTGTCACCTAGTCCTGTGGCTTTGGTCAGGGAAAGACCTCATCATCAAGGCTTCAGTCTGACAACAGGCATAAAGCTGTCTTTGAAATCTGCCCTCATAACCAGAACAGAAAACATTTTCAGTGAAAGATCAGAAGAGCCAGGAATCAGCAGGGTCTGCAGACTGTCACTGCTGACATGTTTGCTTTGTTATCAGCACATGCATTCAAAAGTACCTTTGTCAAAGGGCTGTGACACAGTTGCCTGTGCAAATCCAATCGTAGCGGAAAGCAAGAAAAGTGTTCGCCTGTGATGAGATCTCACCTGCTTTGTGTGCAAGCTGCTGGAGATCATTAGTACTCTCTGATTCTTGTTATTTGTAAGCAGCCCTGCTCTTTTCAGGTTCATTTCCTGCTCCACAAAGCAACAGACATTTTCACACATTCTAGATGTTTTGGGTAACATGGAGCAAAAATCTTCAGCTACTGACTGCCCGACCATCTAATAACACAACCAGCTCAGCTGCAGTGTGCTGCAAGCCAGTATTCAACCCAGACCACATGCCAAGAAAATCCATGAAGGACAGAGAGCTCCACAAAACAGAACCTGCACCCTTCCTAAAGCCTAGGTGTATATGCCAGGCAAGAAAGAATTTGGACTGGAAAAAAATCCTGGGGCAGGAATTGATTGCTAGTGTTGTCATAAAAGGCGCTGGGTCCAATCTTGAGATGCACCCTTCCTTGGTAAACTGGGTATGTCACAGCCAAATTTCCACACAGCCACATTGCCCAGCAGCCAGCTTGGAGGTGCACAGCACCACTCAAGTGTTTGTTTCACTCTTGATTTTTAGCTACTTTTGATGAAAAATGTGTCATTAACTGAGAGTTGATGCTCTGATATGATTTCCAGAGAAAAGAATAAGAGATACACGTGTCCTCTGACTTCTGGTGAATTGTCACTCAACATGGACAGAAAATGGGCCTCTAATTAGTGTGAGTGCAGTTGCATTCCTTGAGGTCTCCTGGGGTAGCTGTACTCAGATGCCTGCAGGATGGTGACCCATCTCTCATGGAGCTGGTGATGGTAGGGAGGGCCTATCAATTTAGTCACATTCATCTTCCCAACACTGATCTGCAATATGTGTTTGTGGGAAGTAAGCTAGAGACCACGTAGTTATTTAGGTTAAGTGGCAACTTTGAACTATTTGGTAAGCACCAGCAAGAGATAAAAGAGCATCCTGAAAATGAATAAAAGGGGTGTCCTATGCCCCTGCCTAAATTTCATACACTCTAGGAAAGATTCACTCTTTTTAAATTCAATTAATGAAAATTGCATTCCAAAGGAAACTTAAAGTCAATGAATTTTTTTAATGGCAATTATTTTAAAATTTTATTAGTGTTATTGTTGTTGTCATTATAAAAAATAAGCACCTTAGAGGTCCCCAGGTCTTTGTTCCCATGTGGTGGCTGGGAATTGCACTGCCTCTATTGGCATCAGTGTTGGGAGAACACCTGCAACCACCAGGCTGTCAGAGACCAGGGCAATGCTGCAAGCAAGCTGGGACTGGCTGCACCACTTCAGTGCTCTGCCCTGAAGAAGGGAGATTAATAAAGGCAACTACCTCCCACCAGTCATGGAGGCTTCTAAAAACCACTATACTGGCATGTGTAAAACCCATTACTCATTCCAGCACCTGAGGGTGTAGAGGAGTATTTCCCCATCCTGTGAGCAGCCCACTGGAGATGAGAGCCCAGGCATTCTTCCAGGGGGGACCTGGTCCCCTTCAGGGATAGTCAGACTCTCCAGACTGGTCAAGGTCAGCCCTGCCAGGAGCTTGGCAGCAGTGAAATTGTGTGGATGAAATGTGCCAACCTTGAGCTGCCTGGCTCTGGTCAGCCTAATTCAGTAGCAGAGTCATTGTGTATAGATCTACCTTTAATTGCATGTGCTCTTTGTTTCATGTGGTGTTATCTGTGGATCCTACAGAATATAATGCTTCTACTTTAACATTGAGACATTCTAGACTGGACTCTCACTCCTGTCACATTAGACTATAGGCATGTGATTAAGTCATTTCTCTTAAATTAGACTTCACAAAAGAAAAGTCTAGCTGACCTGCTTTTCCTTCTGCTCCATGCTGGTTGCACATTAAAACCCATTACTTCAAACCATCCTGACAGGCATTTTTGCTGACAGTCACAGTCCATTCTAGCCAAGAGTTCTGGACACATCCAAATGTGCATGACTTGTTTCTAGTCTGAACCTGCCTGCTATTAACTCCTAACTTGCTTAAAGTCATGGCTTTCTCTGTTATAGTAAAAATAAATTGTTGGAAAGTTTCAATTTTGCAAGAGTTATTTAATTTTAAAGACTAATGGTTTTTGCTGGACCCTGTAAATCTTTGCATACAAATAACCTTGGATTTAAATTCCCAGAACACTGAAAGCCTCTAAAATGGCTCTATATATGTGAAAACAACCACAGAGTGTTAGGCCTGTCTGCACCCAGTCTTCATAAGCCTTAAACTGCCCATGATATTTATATTAAAATCTGCAAGTGGATTCTCAGTTACCATAAAATCATCATTTAGGGCACGATTCTGCTTTCACTTACACCCATATGGGTTTCTGTAACTCTCCCACTTCCAGCAGAATTTGCTAGATGTGAAAAGAGGTGTGGAACACACCTGACATGTCAGTCTGGTTGTCAATAGCTCCATGGAGCTTAGAGGTGGAAGGAACTGGTGGATCACTTTGTCTGACCCACCTGTTATGGAAATCCATTCAGTTATTCCTCTACTGGGCCAAATAAATTTCACTGAACAAAAATGTAGCTTGCAAAAAAGCATCCAGAGGATTTCAAAACATAGGAATCCACCACTCCCCTTATGGTTCAGATGACTGTTTAAAGAATGCTTACTATTAAATGTGCCTTCTGTCTAGCATGAATACATCTACCTTCCAGTTTTAGCTCTTCACTGTTACATGACAAAGATCCTTATTTTCTCTCATTTTCTTACTTGAAGACAACTATGCATTGCAAAGAGCCTGTTTCTTGCTTTTCTTTTTGATAAGCCCTACACAATAGCTGATCTGCAGTAAAAGGGTTTGTGTAAATCCTTACCTTAGAGACAATGCAAGATAAGAGCCTTCAGCGCCAGTGGGCTCAGCCACCGCAGCAGCCACTGCTGAGGGACCAGACCTGTCCCTGTGTCCCTGGCAGCAAGGCTGCTGCAGAGGCTGCTTAGGGCAGTCCTGCTGTCTGCTAGCACTGCCTGCTCCTTTCCACTCGAGAGCAGCCCCGTTCCCCTCGCTCTGCACCGCCAGTTCACACAGGCACGTAGGAAATGGCCATCGTGCCCTGCCTTCAGCACAGGTCACTGCAGGGATCAGGGAAGCACTGCAAACTCTGCCGCTCAAGCATGTGTGTGTGCTGGGGGAGAGTATTCACATATTTAAGGGTGACAGGAAAGAAGAGAGAGGAAAAATGCGCACGGAGCCATTCCCTCAGGGTAAAAGTGAGTACTCGATAGTTGCTGGAGAGTGGCTTACATGCCATCAATTCATCCACTAATTTACTCTGCAGTAACCAATTTATTTAACCACAGTCTATGCTAATCTCCCCCCAAACATATTTTGTCTGACCTCTCTCAAACACGCCCATTGCCTCATTAGAAGATTAAGTCAGGTTAGTTCATTACGATTATTCTTTATGGCTGGTGACAATCTATGCCTGTGGACAGTGACAGCCAAGAACCCCCTTCTGCTCACTACTTGTGACTATAAATCACACATAGGAGCCAGGATTGTTTGATAATGGTAACCATGTAGACATAACATATATATACGTAGATGTGATATACTTCTAATGAAACACATCTACATCTGGTTTCTATAGCACTGCATGGATTGGCATTAATCATATCCTCCTACTTTTAATTCCTTCCTGGTAGGCAAACCTAACTTCCCGACCTACGTTATCCCGCTCACCCTGACAGTGTGATCACACAACATGAGCTATGGCTGAGGAGGAAACAGCTATAGACATGAGAGACTCACCATTCCCGTTATGTCATTTTCTAAAGCAAAGTTTTGGTGTGATTTAAGTGCTGCTATTGCTGCACAAAGATTTGAGCCTCATCTACTGTCTCTTGATCCCTGTTCAAACCTAAGGAGTGTGGGATTAAACCAAATGGGATACTGTGTATTTCCACAGTAATGGATATTCATCAGTAGAGGAGACATGCAATCTTCAAATGTAACTATTAAAAGGTGGAATACAAAAAAACAAATAAACAAAAAAGCTCATTCATTTATAACAAATGCTCACTTGAAAAAATTAATCTTTAACATTTAGTTATTAACCAAACAAACCTATCCTCCCCCTGAAACCTCATTTCAGAAATTATCCTAGATGTGAAGTCCCCTCTTCAGGACATACATATCCCTGAATCATGACAAGGCCACCAAGTGCCCAAGGAACACAAATGAGGCTGGCAGCAACAGTTCCCCAAGGCACAGTGTTGAAAGTAGCCATGGATGGATGGACTAGGGACACCTGTGCTAATCCTCTCTTACCTCTGACAGTGCCAGAGAAAGTTTGATGCCAGGAAATCACATCTTAAAACTCACACAGACATCAAGGACTTGGTAATGTGTTAAACAGTAGCAGAGCTTGCTGAGGTAGCCCCTTGCCTGGCTAAATGACAAACAATCATCATTTATCAGGAACTGGAGTGATAGGAGAGGGAGTAATAGGTACAAATTGAAAGAGGGGAAATTTAGGTTACATATTAGGAAGAAATTTTTCACAGTGAGGGTGGTAAGGCACTGGAACAGGTTGCCCATGGAGATTGTGGATGCCACAACTGTGTCAGTGTTCAAAGCCAGGTTGGATGGGGCTCTGAGCAACCTGGTCTAGTGGTAGGTGTCCCTGCCCATGGCAGGGCAGGTTGGGACTAGCTGATCTTTAAGGTCCATTCTAACGCTGAACATTCTGTGATTCTGTAATCGTGTTACAAGCCTGGCTTACACCAGATACTTGGCTACTAGGGTGGCTCCTGTGGAGAGAGGGATCAAGTAGCCCTCTTGACACCTTTCTGCCCTCTGCCCCTGTTTACAGCAGACAGTGCCATATGTCCCTCGCCTGATGACAGAGGTGTGCAGGGCTCTGTATGTAAAAGTTTTGTGACACAGATTTGGAGGTAGTTCCAGTATGGGAATGGAGCTGCCACGGGAGGAAGGTCTGAGAGGGAGGAATACCTGAAAGCCCTGACAGACTCTATGCTCGTTAAGTCATGCTGTACTTTCAAGGACACTCTAAACCACCAAAAGCCAGATTGTTGCCAAAACACTTGCTTTGCCTTTATTCAGCCCAAATGATGTCTTACTTTATTGCTGCTCCCTCTCCCCACACAACTAATTTCTAACCTCGGACAGTTCTCCTGACATAGGAAAAGGGACAGGGAGGAGGGGGGTCAAACAGTTGCTTTTCCTGGCAATGCCAGGTTAAAACTGCCCACAAAACTCTGTCTTCGACTGTCATCAGATTTATTATTTGAGACAGATTGATCGTTCAAGGAGCTCGGCTTCAATGCACATCCTAAAGCCACTCTCCCCGTGGCAGTGACTGAACACACCTGTAAATGTTGCCACTTTCCCAAAGCAAGTACTCAAAAAACCTCCAGCCTCGGTAACCACCGAGTTTAAACCATTTATGGCAGACGAGAAGCCCCCAGAGCGCTCTGGAGTTTTCCCACACCAGAAGGTAACGAGGGGCGATAACTCGGCGAAGAGTCATCTCCGGATTTCCCAACGGTGTCTGGATACGGTTCCCTTTGTGGGCTCGACGCCCCAAAGCGGCGACCTCTGCGGTCCTTGAGCAAACAGCACGGGGGAAGGGGAAGCTGATCCCCGCCGTCCTCCCCCGCGGGTCCCCGCCGGGGCACGGCGGCCGCGGCAGCGCCGGCCCGGCCCCGCTCCCGGGGCTCCGCCGCCTCAACAGCGCCGCCCAGTGCCTCGCTGAGTCCCTCGCCGCGGAAACGGCGCCTGGAGAGCCGGGAAAGCCGCCTTGGAAGCGGAGCGGAGCCGCAGGGAGCGAGTGAAGGCGGCCGGCAAGCGGCAATGGGGTGTGCTGCGAGCTGCTGGTGCCCCTGGCTAACCGGGAACCAGAATTAACACTTCTGATTTATAACGAAACAAGAACAAAAAAACACCCCAAAACCAAAACCAAACCAATCCAAAACACCAACACAAAGCCCACACCACAAACTTCCAGTTTTTAAGTGGCCTAACGTGTTTCCCGTCTTGTTTTAACACAAGAGGTATGAGTATGAATATCAGTGGGAGCTTCCTCGGGTATTTACTACAACAAATCTTCCCGAGAGTGAACGGGTAAAGCGGGATTGAAAACTGCGAAGTTCATCCATTCATAGACGCAATTCCTTTATTAATAAAAACCAGCAGCAGCAAAAACTGTCCCAGCCGAATAGTGGCTATGGGAGGGACGAATCCCACACCCCAAGTCCAAGGATGCAGGGAGTGGGGAAGGTGGGGGGTTCCCCCAACTGCGGGGCATGAAGAGGAAACCAGTTGGTGGCAACATATGTGTATTGTATTGCTCTGAAAAAATTTGCAACTTGGCTAATTAAATCCCTGGCGCTGAACTGGTCCTTGGCTGAGATCATGGCAATTGGGAGGGTTGGGTTTTTTTTTTCCTCCTTACAGGAGTTCCCTCCTTCTTCCCATCCTCCGCCTATTAAAACAAGTCAAGTCTCCCTTGTTAAAAGACCCCATAACGTGGAAGAGGCAGAAAAGCAGCAGCAGCAGCAGGAAAGAAAAAGACGTCTGGAAAATATTACCCGTTTGCTGCTGCTGCTGCTGAGAAACCTAATTGAAACAGTTACTCGGGCAGCAAGGTATCACCAAAGAGACTTTATCTGATGCTGATCTCTCAAACTTTCAGACGCTGCCTTGCAACTTCTCCAGGCTCCTGGCTAGCCGGGTTTGAAATAAGATCTTCAGCTTCGACCACGAGAAACTAACTCCTAATTTATTATTTCTAACTTTTTTTAATTATTGTTATTATTATTATTACTATTATTTGGGAAAAAAAAACCCCACAACTTTGAGCTAGAAACTGAAGCAGAGAAAGACAAATACACGACATTGTGAAAACACGTGGGAGAAAATGAGTAGGACTGAATAGCCTTACACGATTTTTTTTATTATTTTCATTTTTAATTATTTTTTTTTTATTTCTGAGCGTCTTATTAAGTCCCTGAAAAGTGCGATTTGTTCTTTTACCTCAAACTTGGAAACTATTCAGCGGGAGCAACGGTACGTGAGACCACACAGTTGGCTGGAGCCCCTCTATGACCAAAGGACAGACGGACAAACAAGGTAGGTGATTTATGATTATGCTTCTGTCAGCTCAAGAGCAGAAGACCCCCTCCTCCCATCCCCACTATTCAAGGGAGGAAAGCTGGAACAGATCCCCAAAATACGAGTGGGGCTGGGGGAGGATCTTACCGGCTCCTACGCTACACCTATTTCAGCAATGAATAGAACCGCCGTGAGGATGAATGAGGTTTTCAGCTTCAACCCCTCCTCCGTGTAATCCGTTTAAGACACTGCTGAGTTTCAATATCTGGGGAAAAAAAAAGCCAAACTCAAAAAACCAAAAAAAAAGCCAACCGCCCCATAAACTATCTGAAATTAGAATAAAATCGAGCACAGGCTGGGCAGCCGCTCCGCTGATCGCAGCGGGGAAGGCGAGACCCGCTCAGAGCCCAGCCCGGATTCCCTCCGGCCGCCCCTCGCCTTTGCATCCAGGGCCGGGCGGGGACGCGACAGGAGCGGAGGGAGGGCTGGGACTGAGGGAAGGCAGGCGAGGCGGCGGGCGTGGGGCTGACGTCCCGCCTCGGACAGCGCTGCCGAGCCGCCCGGGCGCCGCGCGGGGAGGGGAGAGGAAGGGGAGGGAGG